>CM060305.1:108383537-108406037 GCA_030674185.1 Monoplex corrugatus
ACTCCCTTTAAATTACTGTAACTCGCTCGATTTTCCAGTTAGACAATTGAATTATACATCATTGGAAAGAGCATTTTTTCTGCTTTCCGGTGATATAAGTATCTCTATACCCCCCAAAATTAAGTTGTGACCCCATTCGTGAGAACAGGTCACATATGTTTACTATAAACAGTCTATATACAATCAATACTAACAGTATTAATAAGGTGCTTTCAGTACAGTCAATAGATTGAGTGCACTTATAATAAAATGAAATGTAAATAACACCGACAGAAGAATCCTAATTATCAAAAAAATAACAACAAAACACAAACACACACACACACACACACATGGGTGCGCACACACACACACACACACACACACACACACACACATACACACACACACACACACACACACACACACACACACACAACAAAACAAAAAAACCCAAACAAACAAAATTGAAAGGGAAAACTTCCTCTGTCAATAATATATATATATACTATTATTATTAATTAAGGAAAAAGTTCTATGTCATCCATTGTGTGTGTGTGTGTGTGTGTTGTGTGTGTGTGTGTGTGTGTGTGTGATGTATGATGATGTTGTGTGTGGTGTGTGTGTGTGTGTGTGTGTGTTGTGTGTGTGTGTGTGTGTGTGTGTGTGCGCGCAGCGCACGTTCATGTGTGTGTGCAGTGCAATGTGTGCAAAGGTTGTTTAAGCCAGATTTGAGAACATTTCTGAGTTCCAATTTTCATATTTCAGCACACCATTTCATCTTTTCCCAAGGTTTTAATACTTATGTTCAAAACCTAAACATGAATGAATACATAAAACACAAACACAACAAAAATAATAAAAACTGAACAAAAAAGCTTTATTTTGAAATGTGAAAAAGTAATCCAAATTTGAGAATTCCCATTGTAATTAGTGTCATGACCATGATTTGCAGGTTTACCCCAAAATTCAAGGCTTATATGATAACAATTGATCAAAAACTGAAAAAACAAATAATCAACATGAATATTAACTTAATGAAGTCTCATCAACAAAACACTGACAAAGTTACGTGCAGTCACACACACACATGCCCACATACATCACACATATCCACATACACACGCACGCATGCATGCATTCACACACGCATACACGCTCGCACGCATGCACACACACAAACACATACCCTTACTATCATACTGATTAATTGAAACAATAACACAGAAAGTGAAACTTTCCTATACAGAAAACACCTTCCTGTAACCAAATGAACAAGTTTCCTGTTTGAAATTTACCCTCATCTCAGTGAGTCACAGACAGACAGACAGACAAACAGACAGAGTGGGAGAAAGAGAGAGAGACAGAAACAAAGAGAGAGAGAGACACAGAGAGAGTGACAGACAGAGAGACACACAGAGATAGCAACAAAATCATTACCAGTCTCTCTCTCTCTCTCTCTCTCTCTCTCTCTCTCTCTCTCTCACACACACACACACACACATATGTACACACATGCGCACACACACATATACACAACAACACACCTCTCTCATTTAAAAAAAACAAGGGAAAAAATCATTAATCTACACACACACACACACACACACACACACCACACACACACACACACACAAACACCAGGGGCATATCATTAGGTTCTGCATGTGAATGCACTGATATGTGTACTTAATTTTCTTTTCCAGGTGTTTTTTGTTTGTTTGTTTTGTTTTGTTTTTCTCTCTCTCCAGTGAGGTATGGTATACTTTTGGAGATCATAATGGCTCTGATATGACTGCACAGCTGGCTGGGCTCTAAGCAACAACAACAATAATAATATTAATAATAATGAAAATCTGATGTTATTCTTGAAGAACTACGTTTATACTTCATTAAATCCAAATCTAATAGTCGGTTCTATTGACAGAGCTGTGAACTACAAAATATGATAGCCTAAATTATATCTTAAGTTCAGTCCTAACCTGTAACATTTTTAAAACTGGCCCCTTCATTCCACATCTTAATGTTTCCATCGTTAAGATGATGTCAGCTTAGTGCTTCTCCTTCTCGCCCACCTCCCCCCCTCTCTCTCTCACCCCCCCCCACACACACACATATATATATATATACATATATATATATAGGCCCTACACACACACACACACAAAGCACCTCTCTCATTACAAAAAACAAACAAAAACAGATTAAATCATGGATGTTAAACGACAAATATAAAATTCTCTCTCTCTCTCTCTCTCTCTCTCTCTCTCTCTCTCTCTCTCTCTCTCCCAATTCACATCTTGCCAGCGTACTGACTACAGCCTGTACAGGGGTTTTACCGTTTTACACTGGCTCCGAGTCTGCCAGATAACTGCTGGCAGATTTTAGTGGAGCGCTTGGAACTATCCGAGTGGGATAAATCCTTATTAAACAAACTCTAAACAAATCATGCATGTATCCATGTCTGAGAGTAAACAACCTATTACCGCATTCGTGTATGAACGGAGTAAAGCACCCCCCCCCCCCTTCTTTTTTTTTTTCCTGAACTTCTAACTTCAACTTGTGCTACGCGAAGCGAACAGTAGATGCTACTGGGCAGACAAAGCTTAATACAAATTGCGCCCGTTACGTTGTTCTACACCACTGACAAATAAAGAAACAGACGGGAAAACGTGCATTAGTACTCACTTGATTTGTGTTCGGCTTCAAAGACAACGCTCGCTGGACTGTTAAAGTCAACATGATACATTCAACTTGTAGCTGTCTGCACTCCCGGAAGTTTTCGTGTTACATAAAGTTCATCGCGCATGCCCATAAAAGTGGGCGGGGCGGCCAGCGCTGAATCGTGCTCTTGCGGTACCAAGTTGCGTCGCGTGAGTGGTAGGAGTAGTGTGTATGCAGACAACCTTCCATATTATGTGAGCCTCTGTTAGGAAGCGCGGTCACTGTCGTACCACTTTGACAGAGGCTGAGACATCGCCACTTCGGCACGCCTCTCGTTGTGAAAACCACACGTCCATGTGTTTACGTACAAGTATTTCTTGCTGACTTCATCTTGGAGTCAAAAGTCACCAGTGACAAAAACGCGATTTAAAATTGTTGTATTTATTTGACAGTCTGAATTTGTTCAAAAAGGATCATTTGCAAACGGCAAGGTCTGTTCGCAACTGCCCTCCACCCAAACCAAAACAGTTATTTAACTTTTTGATTCCCACACCCTGTCCACCAGCATTCTGCACAGTCAACCACGCAAGCAAAGCAAAAACTTAACCCCTTGACTCCCTCACCCTATCCACCAGCTTCATACAGGAAGTTGCTGGATAGGATGAGGAAGTCAAAAGTTTAAGTTTTTGCAGTCGGTAGATAGCGTGTAGGAGTCAAAGGGTTAATACATATGTAGGGATAGACAACACCAAGCTTATCTAGAATCCACAATTTAGGTAGAACCTTCAGACCTTACCAGCACGTAGGGTTTATGTGCAGGTTTATGCCATTATCATTTTGTATCCTTTTCCATCATACAGTATTAGTAACGTTGGTACATATCTCTTAATTCCACATCAAATGAAATTTATTCTATGCGCGGAAATTTTGTCTCGAGAAAACTGAAACTTAGCAGAATGCTTTAGCCTGGGGCAAAATCCTGTGTGTTTGAAAGGTTCGAAACAGAGGGAGTGGGTGGGAAAGCGTAGACGGGACTTTGTGCAGTCACCGTGACCACTAAACGACTGGCGCATCAAACAGGTCAGTCACTTTAACCCTTTGATTCCCGCACCCTATACACCAGCATCCTGCATTTTTCAACAATGTTAGCAAAACAAAAACCTAACCCTTTGAATTCCTCACCCTATCCACCATCTTCTTGCAGGAAGCTGGTGGATAGGATGAGGGAGTGAAAGGGTTAAGTTTTTGCAGATGGTGGTTTGATTGATTGATTTGGTTCAGTTTTTATGTCGGCACCCACCTCACGTGATGTGGCCGACGGGGATCACCATCCCAGGGAAGTAAGGGAAGGGGGAACTTCTCTAATCCTATACTGACACCACCAGAACAACCATGATGTTAAGATGAGACAGTGAGAAGGCCATGTTTTAATGTAGCGCACCCCGGGATTCGAACCCACAACCATTAGCATGTGAATCCGACGCTCAACCAACGGAGCTACTGAAACCCGCACAGATGGTGGACCGGGTGCGGAAGTCAAAGGGTTAAGTACATTTTTAAGTGGGTAGGTGGGGTGGGGGGGGAGAAAAGTTATCAATAGTGAAATCTACTTCCATCATCAACGTCTATGGAGATGCCGGGGGTCTTTCGCTATAACTGGTAGGTCTGTGCCCACATTCTAAAAATTTTGTTTCAGACAATTTTCTTTCCTGCTTTTTGTTGTTCGCTTGTTTGTACGTTTTTTTTTTATTATCAATATTGTTTTTCATTTGTTTGTTTTGTTTTCTGCTTTGCTGTTGCATTTTTGTTTGTTTGTTTTTTGTTTTGACAGGTTTTTTCCCTGTCTGTTTCTATCGACTATTCGACTCCATTCTCTGTTTTGTCATTCATGCGTATTCCCACCACCACTCCCCATCACAACATTTTACTTTATTTCAGTTCATTGTATTTTATTTCCTTTTACCCTTATTTATTCATTTATCTATTTATTCATTCATTTATTTACTTATTTATTTACATGTTTTCATATATTTTTCTTTCTTTCTTTCTTTCTTTCTTTACTTCGTCTTTCTTCTCCATAGTCAGTAAATTCGGGGGTACGACTGTGCAGCAACATATTATTTAGTGTTAGTTGCTCATTGTTAGGCCAATCCACCATCTGCATATTGGAGGCAACATAAACACGTTTAATCAATACTAAGTAGGTATTATCCATTAAAGGCAGGATCACATTCAAATGCAGTAGAAGAAGTTGTTTAGGTATGCTTAACTCGTGACAGCATTTAGGTCAGACCTCCCTTCCCTTTCCCACATATTCAGAACTGAAACTTAAATCCAATAAAGAACAGAATTACATAAGTTGAAGGCTTACTTGTCAGACTAATGTGTCATATAAGGAATTAGAAAGCAGATGTATTATTCTGGGGGGTAACACTCGAATGACGAAAACCATAGATAGCTAATTCTTTTTCGAGCGAAAGAGAAATTGTCCCTGTTCTTAAGTCGTCCAAAACACAATGTTCCAAAACAAGAGTCACATCTATACGCTGCCAAGCTTACAGTTGTAGTTCATGTGTGTGTGTGTGTGTGTGTGTGTGTGTGTGTGTGTGTGTGTGTGTGTGTGTGTGCGTGCGCGCGCGCTTGTTTGTTTGTATACTTGCGTGCATGCGTACATGTGTGTGTGTGTGCGCGCGCGCGCGCGCGCGTGTGTGTGTGTGTATGTGTATGTGCTCTGTATTGATTTTTTTTTTCATCAATAACAGACTGCTGGTTCTTTTGATAAATCTGTAGACTCAAGATTCTGGAACATAAATCTGACCTCTACTCTAGTTCTCCATTAATTGTGATGGTGTTACCTTAATGGTTCTCACGTCCTCTCCTTCTGCTTCACAATTTCTAAACCTTGCGAGCATTATTTAAGTGCTGGCAGATTTGGGTGGTGTGCATATGGAATTTTGAGTTCTATGAATCCCTCCAAACTCAAAACTTCCAGTTGCATCTTTTACCTTCAAGTAACGGAAGACCTAGCATAGTATAGATAGTAAAAATGAAACAATGAAAGAAAGTTATAATCTACGACATTCATCTACAAATGAACATCTTGACTACAGCAAACCAAATTGTTTTTCAGTCTGTATAATCGACGTGAGCGTAGAAATGAAACATAACCCCTTGCCACGTCTCCACTTGTCCATGTCAAATGACGTTGAAAACACGTCGATGTCCATTGAATGTCTTGATAAGCTCGATCAAGAATAGATCTGATGAATATGTAAGCATAAAACGAGTAAAGAAATCACTAAAGCTTTATGTTCTGTCCACGGATTCGTTATACATTTGCGCTATATTAACTTTTGCGAAAACGAGGCAATTTTGCGCCACTCGGTCTTCCGGTCACAACGCGGCACTCAAATCTATACGCACTTGGGTTTTACCGCTGGCAACGTTGCACGCACATTTGAACGCAGAGTTTTGATTCAAGAAACAACAACAACAACACATTGTCACAAGTGGTCTAAACTAAGAATTGATGAAATTCACTTTTCGAATCTTCCGTCTATCTTAGGAGTAACGTTACTTGATCCAACCCAGATTAAACAAAATTTTAAGACCGTTTAGCCCCTACCATGGTCACCCTCATCCCAACAATTAAGAAGCAAGCCAAACCAGAGGATGAAATGGTGTAACGAAATGAAGAAACATGTTTGTCAAAATGAACCCTTAATGGAGCACTGAAAGGGTCAATGTTAACGGAGAGATTGGAGAAAATGGACTGATAACATCAATGAATTGACTGGGCTAGACCAGAGACAAGCGAAGATTTATATCTCTGACTACACTTTCACCAAACTGACAATATGGAGCACACATACAGTGGCCAGTAACGGTGAATATGAATCACCTGTTGTTCTGTAAGACCCCAGTGTCTAATGTGGTCATGGACAGTGCTCATGCTGACCGCAGACTACAAACAGCAAAATCTCAAACTTCAAAACACTTTATTACACAAAAATTGTTGCGTAAGTTCCCACTATACATATGTCGTAGATAGGCTTTCTTACTCTACACATAAAACTACCAAGCAAACTGTCCAGTTTTCTAAAGGCCTACATTGGCTACGTGATAGTTTTCCGCAGTTAGAGATCGTGAACAAAAAAATGTCACTTACTAAACAAAAACAGAACAAAACAAAAGAAATGCCGGAAAAGCTGACAACATATTCTGTGAATTTTACCTGATTGTGCAGTAATCTTTGAACAGAGGATACTTAACAGAATTGACTTTTTAAAAAAATTGTTTACGGTCATATCTTCAGTCTTCAGTTTGCGGCCAGCTGGCCCGGATAAAGCGTACTCGCAATGATGACAATGAGGATGATGGTGACGATAATGCTGATGGTGATTATGATGATGATGATGATTAGTATTATGTCGTAGTTGATGCTCTCTCTCTCTCTCTCTCTCTCTCTCTCTCTGTCTCTCTCTCTCTCTCTCTCTCTCTCTCCTATCTGTCTATCTATATATCTATCTATCTATCTATCTACCTACCTATCTATCTATCTGTCTGTTTGTCTGTCTGTCTATCTATCTATCTTTTCTCTTCCTGTCTCTCGTTCTTTTTCATTTTCCAATTCCAAAACAAATCCTGAAACAAAACGTTCATTTAATATTGAATTTTAATAAACATTTTCGTCCATAGTCCATAGCAGACTAGTCCTACCCTGCCATAGTGAAAAGCCCAATCACTTTACCAGTGTGGAGTATTTGATTGAAAACGTCAGTTGCTACAGATCTGACTGAATGTCAAATCAGCGTTTTAGCATAAGCAAACACACTGCCGATAAAGTCAACACAATGGCGTTTCACGTTACAGCGATAAAAAGCTACTGTTCCCCAGAGAAAACAGTGGGCCATTAGCCCAGTTAATGACACACATATCTTGGGTTCGATTCTAGGGTAAGCTGCAGTTTTGTAACACAGGCCCTGTTGGCTCATCTGGTTTGAGCACCGTGCTGTTAATGCGGGGAGCGTGGGTTCGACTCTCGGGCCGACCTCGGATTTTTAAGCTGAGAAACCTAGAAGACTGAGGAGGAAAAATGATAAACAACATTCGTTACGCAGAAAATGAAACGGACCTACAACACCTTGTGAACATAATAGAAACAGAAAGCAAAAATAAAGGGCTGGAGCTAAATAGTAAGACGACTGAAATCATGGTAATCAATAAAAAGACTTCATGCAAAATAACAGCAAATGGCATAACTTTGAGACAGGTTGATAATTTTAAATATCTGGGAACGGTCATCTCACCAGACGACACATCCACATCAGAAATAGCCTGTAGAAACAGCCAAACCAATATAGCATTCAAGAAAATGATGAGCGTTCCTACCAACAAATGCTTATCAAATAACATCAGGAAAAGAGTTCTTATATATGTTATATAGAACCGATACTGTTTACGGTCGTGAGGCGTGGACAGTCAACACCCAACGTCAGAACAAAGTTGAGGCAATTGAAATGTGGTTTCTAAGAAGAATGTTGAAAGTTCCATGGACAGCAAAGATAACAAATGAGACAGTCTTGAAGGAGGCAGACACAAGAAGATCATTGATAAAGAAAATTAGGAAAAGACAAGCACCATTTATAGAACATTTTATGAGGAAAGAGGAATTAGAGCACCTGGTCACAACAAGAAAGCTGGAGAAAAAGAGAACACCAGGGAGAAAATATTGGACGGATTTGCAGGGTAGCTGAGGACAGGAAGGGTGGAAGACATACTTGCAGCGACAAGGGATAGATTCATATGGAGGACCATGATCGCCAATGCCATGCAACAGGGCACACGATGATGAAGATGATAACTGGCTGTTGTGACTGGCTCTTGTAACAGATGCGTGGACTCAAAATCTAATGTTTCCAGGTCAGTCCCAGCCCACAACATAAAAACACCAGTCTGTTTGCTGCCCATCTTAATGCTACAATCATTCTATGATGTCAGTCAACTTATTGTTTCGTATGTTCTGCCCACCCCCTCCATTTCAAAATCTTGCCAACATATAGAGCTTTGCGCAGACTCAAGTGGTCTACCAGATAGCAGACGAAAGATTGGGTGGGGCACAGATGGAATTGCCTGAGCGTGGCGAACCCCTCTTGATGACACTTCAAATTCACCAGAAGAAGGAAAAACCGTGTGGGATACATGAGAAATGAATTGACCTTTTATTCATTGTTAAGACTCGTAGGCTCTAATTTTCATGTGCGCATCGAAATATATGTACATGTAGTTTGAATCGCTCGAAAGGGATTCGTGGTACTCAGACTTCACCCATGTGTACTCACCTACTGCCCATCAAGCGACTGGCAAGTAGGGTAGCAACGAAGATCAGCCATTCCCATATGCTCTGGGTCAGCCTCCGTCCGTATGGTACCCTAGGTATCTTTCAGAGCCTTGAGCTTTCCTTCCACCGTCCGTGTTCAGGGTTTCCTAGATCTTCCTTTTTTTTTTTTTTTTTTTTTGGTGTCCCCTTCTCGCATCCAGTGAAGGGCAGGCCGGGTGACGTTATACTGCTGTCTTCCGATGATGTACCCAATCCGTCTTCATCGTTTTTTAGATTTTTTTTCTTGATGGTGGTGTCCATACTATCTTGACTGTGTATGAGGAGTAGTTGTTGGTACAGTCCATATGTGCTCCACCCCAAACTACTAGTAATGATCTGGCAGAGTCCTTGAAGTTACACGAAACCCTACGCCCTAGCTTGGTCTCGAAAAGGGCAAATGGAGAGGAGAGGCTGACCGACACACACAGAGAACGATTTACTCTTTTAGATGGGCAGCAGAATACGCAAATATGATGCAGACCGGGACTGAATAGAGAAATCAGATCTGAATCCATTACTCTATCAACCGAGTTAACCAGCCCTCTGAAAATGAGTGGAAATGGGAGTGTTCAACAATTCGCTGATCTCTTTCTAGTCCTGAACGATTCCCTGCTGAGCACTAAATACATCGAATGATCAGACAGAATTTTTTTTGTCGTTCTCTCCTTTTTTGTTTTCCTTAAACAAGGGGCATTATTTCATATCGACCGGAGGTGTGTATGTCTTTCTGTATGTGTGTGTGTGTGTGTGTGTGTGTGTGTGTCTGTGTGTGTGTATGTGAGAGAGAGAGAGAGAGAAAGAGAGAGAGAGAGAGAGAGAGAGAGAGAGAGAGAGAGAGAGTGTGTGTGTGTCTGTGTGTGTGTGTGACAGACAAACGTGTGGACAAGATTTTCGCTGCTCTTTACGGGGGGCTTTACCAAAGTTTGGAGAGAGATGTGGACTGTTGAACACTCACGAAAGCGCAACTTCGGAAAATAAGACCAGTCGCCGTGGTGTAGTGGTTAGCGGAGCGGACTACCTTCAAAAATCATTGTGGGATGTTTCGGCTCCAACTCCTACCCAGAGTTGGGCGTGCTATGGGCTCATTGGGAAGACTGGGACCACACAGTCGAGTTTCATCCACTTCACGGATGCGTCATTGAGGGTGTTGCTGAAATCTTCTGACCAGCACAACAGGTGTCTGTGTCTGTTGTGCCTGGTTGACACCAGGATATACTATAATAGTAACCATAGAGTACAGCCCTGTCACGCAGTCTCAATCCTAGATAGAACTCTATAACATCATGATTATCATCCTCATCGACATCATCATCATCACATTGTAAAAACTGTGCCAGCTTCTGCGGCCATTAAGGTGGCATAGAAAATGGGACGGGAAAAAAAAGTAACGTCCCTGAGTGCGATGATCCTTAAATAAAAAAGTTTGGAAAATAAGGCACAAAGATCAAGGTCAAATTCACAGAGATCAAATATTGCATCTGAAATAAGCAGTTTTCGCGGAACATTGTGTGAACAACAACTTGGGACAATAAAATTATTTCAGATAGGGATTTTCTGAGGAGTGTTCTGAGCTTACGGTTTTTGTGCTTTGTGTCTGCTTCTATGCCAGCTGAATGGGTAGCGCAAACTATGCTAGATTTGAGAAGTTACACAACATGGGAGATAATTCCTACGTGACTCTCAAGAGTTATGTCCTTTGGTTGATATTATATAGTGATTTTCATAGTTTTGACAGTCTGCTATTGTCCTTGATGAACTTTCAGTTTCATTTCAACCGACTCTTCCTGTCTGTTATACTGGCCTTAAGAAGTGCAAAATCTGGATTTTCCGTTTTCTGGAATGATTTTTGTACAGAAAAGTAGACTGTTGAAATGGCTTGGACCTTCCCTCCCACCCCACCCCCACCCTTATCCCCATCCCCAGCGTCTCTGGGTGGTCACCCATGCAAGTACTAATCGGGCCCGATATTGCTTTAACTTCGGTGATCGGTCGACAACCGGTGTTTTCAATTAGGTATGGCCGTGAGCTACATGGGATAATTAATTGTGTGATGCAATGCAATGACGACTGCCTACAGTCAGTGAATGATGCGGTAAACAACAATTTTGTCAGGTGGTGATGGAAATAGGAGGGTCTGCAGGAACCAGTGATTAATTAAGTTGCTCTGCTGAACCCATCATCCCCTGTGGGTTGGTTTAATTAACCCTTTGATTCCCGCACCCTGTCCACCCACTGCAAAAACATTAACCCCTTGACTCCCTCACCCTACCCACCAGCTTCCTGCAGAAAGCTGGTGGATAGGATGAGGGAGTCAAGGGGTTAACTTTTTTGCTTTGCTAGCATGGTTGAGAATGCAGGATGCTGGTGGACTGGGTGCGGGAGTCAGAGGGTTAACATATGGAGCGGGTTAAGGAAGAGTATGGCCAAATCCTGGGGGTTACCTCATTCACTGGTGGTACTGTAATTCTCTGAGTTACAAATTCGGCGAAATCTTCGCGGTTACCTCAGACTCTTGTCGATTTCGTAATTCTGTCAGTTATGATTAGACCACGGGGACTCGTGTCACATGTACTCGTAATACGTCCTTTGGAAGATGCGTATGCACGCGCGCGCGCGCGCGCCACACACACACACACACACACACACACACACACACACACACACACACACACACACACACACACAACACACACACACACACGCACACTCGCACGCATGCATGCACGACACACCACTACACAGCACGCACACAGACACGCAACACACGCACGACACACACGCACACACGACTCACACACACCACACATACAGATACACGCACACACACACACACACACACACACACACACACACGCACGCACGCACACACACACACACACACACACACACACACACACACATGCGTACACACACATCCACGCACAGACAGACATACGCACACACACACACACACACACACGCACACACACACACACACACACACACGTACTCACGCTCACACACACACACACACACACACACACACACACACCACAGCACACCACACACACACACACACACACACACACACACACACACACACAGAGTAAAGTCTGATTATAATCATCAATTCCTGTGGGTTACCTAGATCCTTTTTACTTGTGTTGTAATTCTATCATGTCTGATTCTGTCCCCGAGACTTGTGTCACACACAGCAACTCCTTGACAGATGTACAATACTGTAGAGAGTTCCGAGTTTGCTTAAGAGGGTTTACTCGCACTCGGAGAACTCATTGTGCGCTTCACCCAAATCTGTCAATATTTAACTGGCAACTCCTTGAACCTGCGCAAAATCATATGCACCGGCAACATCTAAATACAGGAAGTGAGGTGGGTGGGATGGAGAGGAAGGGACTTGTGGAATACTTATACGCTGACACCACCCAACTTTTTTTTCTCTATACTGTAAAATGCCGTAGGTCTTTTTATTCATATATACAATGAAATAGACTAAAAATCTTGTTACAACGAACGTCCACAGAACTGATGTTCGATATTTACAGTAAAATCAACTAAAATTCTGGGTACAATGAATGAAAAAGCATGCACTATAAATTTAAATCATGCAATTAAAAAAAAAAAGAGATATACACATATATAATATCACAAAAAAGTGCTAATCTGACAGTTATGCCTGTGCATGCTCACCGTTAAGCACAAATAGCAATGCATTCGCACAGAGACCACTGCTTAAAATTTCATCCAAAAAGCGATGTGTGTGTGAAGGACGATTTGAAGCACTAGTAAGAGGAATAAGTATGAAAAATGTGGAAACCGAGCAGAGTCAAAAGGCGAAGTGAAATAATGAATGACCAAAATGATTGATGCATTGCGTAGGGCAGCGAACAGGCCAGTTTCCATGGTCCCGTATTCTGCTTCTTATGACAGTTGCCATTATTCACTTTCGAAGGTTTGTGATTCTGGTAATGATAATTTCATTTTTGTGTTCATAAGTATACAACAAGATTACCGAAACCCTGAGTGATAAGAAATGAACTGACACGAACAGATACGCTGAAGATCCTTCTGAGTAATGCTAAAAGTACTAAAAGTCAAATTGTCAGAACCGACTTGCAGACATTTAGACTAAACAGATACATGAACTCGTGACAAATTCTGTCACACGCATTACTGAATCTGGAGAGTAAAAACAGTGACAGATTTTGTCACAATAGAATTACAGAATTAAAAACAAGTAACTGCTATTGTCTCAAATTTCCCCCGGTGTTCAATTCAAAAACTTGAATACTTTGACACAGTGATATTGAAATTTACAAACCTGTTGAAAGCAAAGGGAATAAAATCTGTTTTCTGAACACGTACATAGTTCAGGTGAATGGATGTGCATTTTCTTATCGAGGGATACTTGAGAGAATATAGTGTCCCAAAAGGAATATGTATGTATGTATGTATGTATGTATGTATGTATGTATGTATGTATGTATGTATTTATGTATGTATGTATGTATGTATGTATGTATGTGTGTGTATGTATGTATGTATGCATGCATGTATGTATGTATGTATGTATGTATGTATGTATGTATGTATGTATGTATGTATGTATGTATGTATGTATGTAGGCTATATCTGTCTGTGAGTGTGTGTGGTCTCTCTCTCTGTCTCTGTCTCTGTCTCTGTCTCTCTGTCTGTCTGTCTGTCTCTCACTCTCTCTCTCTCTCTCTCTCTCTCTCTCTCTCTCTCTCTCTCTCGTGCGTGACATGATGCTGCTTCGCACAAACCGGATTCGGTCTATAAATAAATTGTCTTGTATGTTAAAAAACAAGGTCCTTTGACAGATGTGAAACAACACTGCAGTCCTCAGTGTGGTGCACAAAAGGCGTACATCTCTTTTGACTTTGCACTTCAAGAAACTTCCTGTTTTCGTTATGTTTGTATTATTTATATATGTACACAAATCATAACATGCAAAAATGATTAAGTGTATGTGTGTTTACGTTTGTTTTACCTCTATTGTCTTATGCATGCTTCCTTTGAATAAACCACACTATGTGCTTACTTATCCTTACCATGGATCACATGTATGGCAGTCTGTTTGGACTTGAATTTTATCATATTCATCAATATTGTGCTGTTGTATATACTATTGAAAATGTGCGTGTGTTAAAATGTACATATTATGTATTCAAAATCGACAACAGAAAATGCTGGGGAAAACACACACACAAACACACACGCACGCATGCAAGCACGCTCGCTCGCACGCACGCACGCACGCACGCACGCACGCACGCACGCACACACTCATACACACATATATATCTATGTATATATATATATATATATATATATGTAGATAGATAGATAGATAGATATAGATATAGATATAGATATATAACCAAGTCCGAGAGATACAGACACCTGAAGAAATTTGAAAAACAACGTGAATGACGCATCCGTAAAACGGATGAGACTCGACGCTGTGTTACCTGTCTTCCCAACGAGCCCATACTATGCTGAGTTCCGGGAATGAGTTGTTCATGGGGAATAACAAAATAAAATACTGAGAGAAAATAAAATAAAATAAAATAAAATAAAATAAAATAAAATAAAATAAAATAAATAAAATGAAATAATATTATTATAAAATAAAATAAAATAAAATAAAAATAAAATAAAATAAAATAAAATAAAATAGGGAAAATAAAATAAAATAAAATAAAATAAAATAAAGTAAAATAAAATAAAATAGAATAGAATGAAATAAAATAAAATGAAGTAAAACAAAAAATAAAATAAAACGAAATAAAAATGAAATCACATAACATAAGAAACGAAAGAAAAACCAACCAACCACTGAACTAACCAGCCAACCAGCCAAAACATATTTTTGGGAAGACAAAGTTTAGACTACAACCTTGCAATTGATACTCTGTTCTTCTAACCGCTTTGCCAATTTGACCGGTGAACACAACTATTTACAGCCATTCTCCATAACACCTTTCCCACGTGCACAGTTTTACGTAAGCTACAGGAATCTTTCAGACCATTTCTTGCAGATTTTGCTTGAGTATAAAGAGGTCCAGCTGCTTCATATACGATGAATGTAAACATTCTTACGTTGTTTCCAAGTGCGCTACTTTATAACTTAGTTAAACAGACGTCAATCTCTGTCTGTCTGAGTGTCTGTCTGTTAGTCTGTCTGCCTGTCTATCTGCCTGTCTGCCTGTCTGTCAATCTCTCTCTCTCTCTCCCATGTCTGTCTGTCTGTCTGTCTGTCTGTCTCTCTCTCCCATCTCTGTCTCTCTGTCTCTCTCTCTCTCTCTCTCCATCTCTGTCTCTCTGTCTGTCTGTCTCTCTCTGTCTGTCTCTCTGTTTCTGTCTCTCTGTCTCTGTCTCTCTGTCTGTCTGTCTGTCTGTCTCTCTCTCTTAAACGTTCCGACTGTTTCTTAGATGCATGTATGTACGTTGTTTTGCCCACACTATGCAGACGGTATGTTGCTGCACAGTCTGCATACTCCGTCTGCTTTAGGCCTATATGCCGGGTGTTGACATGTTTCCATACACCACCGAACACTGAAATGACGTACGGTTGGTTAATCATAATAATAAATCATTTCATTTACACTGCGCTAACGTTTCATTTGAAAAGCACGCTGCAGGAAGCTGGTGGATAGGGTGAGGGAATCAAAGGGTTAAGTTTTTGCAGTTTGTGGATAGGGTGGGGGAGTCAAAGGATTAATGGAACAGAACGTCATTAACTTTTAATCAAATAGAAACAGGCACTGACAGAGGATGAAATAGAAGTAAGTATTAGGAACGATGATATCAAGAAGAGGAAAACAATGTAAATAAATACAGTCACAGACGCACAAACAATGTGCATGTGCACGTGCACACACACACACACTGAAAGTGTGCAGCGTTAGGATATAATAATAATAATAATAATAATAATAATAATGATAATAATAATGATAATATACGTAACTTCTACTACTACTGTTACTACTACTACTAATGGTGATACTACTACTACTACTGATAAAAAAACAATAATGATAATAACAATGATGATAATAATAATAATAACAATAGTAGTGGTACTACTACTTCTACTACTACTACTACTACTATTACTACTACTACTACTATAATAATAATGATAGTAATAATAATCATCATCATCATCATCATTACGATATTTATATGACGCCATATTGTGACAACTCAAATCAAAGCACGCTCACGCACCAGGCGTAGGCATGCGATCATCACAGACTACATGTAATATACAACACACACACACACACAACACACACACACACACAACACACCACACACACACACACACACACACACACACAACACCACACACAGACAACAGAGAGACAGAGAGAGAGAGTAGTTGTTGAATTCATTGTCGGGAAAAGAGGTGGGTTTTTAAACTGGATTTGAAAGGAGAAAGGGCTGGTGTAAAGCGAAGTGAGAATGGAAGTCTATTCCAGGCAGACGGTCCTGAAACAGCAGAAGAGAATGCTGGTCAACAGTTGGTAGTTTAAATGTAGGAACCTGAAGGGAAACACTATCTGAAGCTCAGCGCAAGGAGTTAGTTGGGGTATGTATTGATGTTGTCACAAAGATTGGATGGAGCAGACTTGTGAACAGATTTGTAACACAAGGTATCCAGCTTATGTTTAGTTCAGTTTAAAACAGGCAACCAGAGCAGAAAGCAAATGAGAGGACTGACGTGATCGAACTGTTTCTCTCTGAGGATAAGACATGCAGCTAGCTGTGTTATGTATGCGTTGCAGACAGAGTAGAAAAGAAGCTGGTGGTCCAGAAAA
Organism: Monoplex corrugatus; assembly: GCA_030674185.1. NCBI lineage: Eukaryota > Metazoa > Mollusca > Gastropoda > Littorinimorpha > Ranellidae > Monoplex > Monoplex corrugatus. Next base: position 108,400,407 of record CM060305.1, read on the forward strand.
GGAGAGCGTTATCATAATCATGACGAGATGAAACGAGAGATGTCACAAGATTAGATACAGCCTCAGTTGGAAGATATCTTCGAACGTAACCAAAGTGTCGAATCTGATAGTAGCACGATTAGCAAGTCTGGGTCAGAAATTTCTGCGTAGTAAAAGTGTTGTCCAAGTTCACATCTAGGATCTTGACAGAATCAGAGACGGGGGTGATGCTGTCATCTAGCTGCTGTCATCTTGCCTCTATTAGTGTAATAGAGGCAAGTTTGAGTTTGGTGTCTACGAGCTAGCATCTTGAACGAGCACATTGATGTTCTGCGTACGTATACAAATGAAGAGGGCTTAGGCACTAACAAGCCTGCATACAAGTCTGCTGACCTGGGGGATCGAGACAGATCTGGGAGATCGAGAAAATCTCCACCTTACCCACCAGGCAGGATTAAATATAAACCCTCTAGCTGGAAATTTGACGTCTTACTTATTTGACTATCGCGCTCGTCAACAGCAGTCTAAGCCCAAGACCGTTTATGTATTCATTCTCTACAGTTGTCCACATGCCCTTCTTTTGTAAAGAAGATAAGTGATCTGTCGGCTCATTTGGTTAACCTTTTGACTTCCGCACCCTGTCACCAGCATCCTGCATCGTCCGCCAAGCTAGCATAGCAAAAACAACTCTCTGACTTCCTCACCCTATCCACCAGCTCCATGCAGGAAGCTAATGGATAGGGTGAGGGAGTCAGAGGGTTAAGTTTCTGCAGTTACTGGACAGGGTGCGGGAGTCAAAGGGTTAAAGCAGTATGCTCATAAAGCTGGGATTGTGGGCTTGACCGTCAGGCAGACCTCACTTTTACGGCAGGCTACCTATTTCAATTGCATCTTCGCAACATAAACACTGGTCCATCTTAATACTCAAATCGTTCCTGCGGTGTCAGGTTAAGTGTTCAGTGCGTCTTGCCTCTGCCCTCTCCACTTCAAGACCGTAACTCAGCATATGGCTTTGTGCAAGTTTGAGGACTGTGCCAGCTGAATGCTGCCAGATTGTTGTGGAACCGTGCGAGTACGGCAGATCCCTCTTGAAGAGACTCCAGATTCCAGACTCTCTAAAACTTTTGCATAATATAATGCCCCCTATTCTGTTATCTTCTCGCACGCACGCACACACACACACACACACACACACACACACACACACACACACACACACACACACACACACACACACATACACACACACACACACACACACACACACACACACACACACACACACACCACACACACACACACACACACACACACACACATATATATATGTATATTTTTTGTTGTTTTTAGTTTTTGTTTTGTTTTTTGTTTTGTTTTTTTGCCATCACTCCTTTCTTCACCTCCTACGCCCTGTCCCTGTTTGTTGTTATCTGTAGTCCATATCGTTGTCTGTTTGTTGTTATCTGTAGTCCATATCGTTGTCTGTTTGTTGTTATCTGTAGTCCATATCGTTGTCTGTTTGTTGTTATCTGTAGTCCATATCGTTGTCTGTTTGTTGTTATCTGTAGTCCATATCGTTGTCTGTTTGTTGTTATCTGTAGTCCATATCGTTGTCTGTTTGTTGTTATCTGTAGTCCATATCGTTGTCTGTTTGTTGTTATCTGTAGTCCATATCGTTGTCTGTTTGTTGTTATCTGTAGTCCATATCGTTGTCTGTTTGTTGTTATCTGTAGTCCATATCGTTGTCTGTTTGTTGTTATCTGTAGTCCATATCGTTGTCTGTTTGTTGTTATCTGTAGTCCATATCGTTGTCTGTTTGTTGTTATCTGTAGTCCATATCGTTGTCTGTTTGTTTGAGTTTGTTCAAGACAGATTCAACGCAGGCTCGGATAATTCCATATGTGCTCCATCCAAAGTTACCACTGATAATCTGACAGACACTTTTAACCTGCGCAAAACCCTATGCGCCTATAGGGTCTTGAAATAGCGGTCAGATCGAGTGGAGGAGCTATGCTGACTTGATTACAAGATTTCCTATCTACTACTAGTTGCCGTGGTGTAGTGGTTAGCGCAACGGACTGCCGACTGGAAGGTTGTGGTTCGAATCCCCATCAGTCCCTTCAAAAATCATTGTGGGATTTTTCGACTTTGAGTCAACTCGTATCCAGAGTTGGGCGTGCTATGGACTCATTGGGAAGACTGGGACCTCACAGTTGGGTCTCATCCACTTCACGGGTGTCATTGAGGGTGTTGCTGAAATCTTCTGACCAGCACTTTATCTCTCGGGCCTGGTTGACGCCAGGATATATGATGACACTAAGCGTAGAGTACAGCCCTGTCACACAGTCTCGATCCTAGATGGAACTTAATTCCACAGCTCCATGATTATCATCCTCATTGACATCATCATCATCCAGCTTCTGTGGCCATTAAGATGGCGTAAAAAAGTGGGGGGAAAAAGCCGAGTACAATAGTAACCTCCCTGGGTGCAATGATCCTGAAAAAAGACCAAAAAAAAAGACTCGCTATCTGTTTCAGAGTGCTAGAATCCACTGCTCCTTGTTGTCTCTCTGACCTCCTACACATGTACATTTCGTACCGTCTGCTTCGCTCTTCATCGGATGACTGAGTTTTCCGTCTTCTTTACAAACTCTCTAAAACGTATGGTTAGTGCACTTTTTTCCTGTCAAGGCCCTGTCGCCTAGAACCAGCACCCATTCGTTTTTTTTATTATTTTATTATTATTAGACATTCACAGTCCTTGCAGTCTTTCAAACTCAATCAGAAGATCCATATATTCCCAAATATACTGTATTCTAGCAGCCGTCCCCGCCCCCTCCGACCCCCAACCCCCTTCCTCGTAGGTTCTTTCACACTCTCACTCAGTGTGCGACCCGTTCTGCTGTCTGTGGCACGTACATACTGCATTCATGATGCGTTGTGATGGTGATCATGAAGAAGAAGAAGAAGAAGAATGCGAAGAATGCGAAGAATGCGAAGAAGAATGCGAAGAATGCGAAGAAGAATGCGAAGAAGAAGAAGAAGAAGAAAAAGGAGAAGGAGAAGGAGAAGTAGTAGTAGTAGAAGAACAAGAAGAACAAGAAGAACAAGAACAAGAACAAGAAGAAGGAGAAGGAGAAGGAGAACAAGAACAAGGACAAGAACAAGAACAAAAAGAACAAGAAGAACAAGAAGAAGAACAAGAAGAACAAGAAGAACAAGAACAAGAAGAACAAGAACAAGAACAAGAAAGAATTACTCTATGTACATTTCGTGGTCTTGGGAAATGGCCTGCTATTCCACGATAACTCTCCCACACTCTATCTACCAGCTTTGTGGGTTAAGTGAAATTGGTGGTTGACGCTGATGGACAGAAAGAGGGAGTAAAAGCGATAGAGCTTTCTCTCACGAAATCCTCGCTTTCATCCCAGTCATCCCTTCACCGAGGGCACAGTGTCTCCTGATCAATCTGTAGTTACTGTGTTACAGACATTTGCAGCAAACAGCTGTGTAAATGCTTTGCTCTTGTACGATTGGCTTGATTCTGAAACAGAACTCTTTTTGTCTGTGTGTGTGTGTATTCATTTTTTCGTAGGCTTATGAGACTTGCGACTATAATATATGCGCAGGTGTTTCAAGTGATAGATTGGTACAAAGATAGACATGTTATTTCAAATGATAGATTAGTATCAACAGGTTACCAATAAGTTAGGTCGAACTTCAAGACTTTGCCAGCGTGTTGGATTTATACACAGTCTTATGGTTTCTGTCACAATGTGGATTTCTTTATTACATGGCATTTGTGGTGTCAGTGCATATATGGAATTTATTCCGAGCGCCGAGATGCCGCCCTCAGAAATTTGAAATTGCACATTTGTCCAGAATTACATAATTTTCTAGTACCGCTTCCGATAAAATTCTGATCACTTTGCCAATGAGTAGCAGTTTATTTAAAACGTCAATTGCTACAGACCTGGCTGGATTTCAACGGGCCGACTTTAGCTTAACTTTTTGACTCGCGCACCTATGATTTTAGCTTAACCCTTTGATTCCCGCACCTTATCCACCAACTGCAAATACTGATTTGGCACTGAGCACTGAATACGTCATTTGCTTTGCCTGTGATGCTTAGATATGCGATGTATATCAAGGCCAGCCTACCATCATGTAATGTTACAGTAAACAACAAGCTGTCAGACAACATTCTAACCCTTTGACTCCCACACCCTGTCCCCCAACATCCTCCTTTGTCATCCACGTTAGCAAAGCAAAACCTTACGCCTTCGACTCCCTCACCCTATCCACCACCGTCCTGCAGGAAGCTGGTGGATAGGGTGAAGAAGTCAAAAGGGTTAAGTTTTTGCAGTTGATGGATAGGGTGCGGGAGTCAAAGGGTTAAGCAGAACCTCTCCGGAAACATTTCTTTCCCCGTGCTCCGGTATATATAATAATTTTGGTGCTCTTCTTGGGTTCAACTAACAAAAATTATCCAGCATCAAAGGGCGATTATCATCTTGTACCGGAAACACTAACTGATTGTTCTTCACAGCGCATCATCCCTAATAGGTTAACTGGTGGATGTTGTGTCGTTAACGAGTTCCCGTCGCAAATGCGTGATAAACCGAAAGGCGCGTACAGAAATAACGAGTGATCCCAACAGCGTGAAGCGAGGTGGTTTTGATTGCTTTGGTTCAGTTTTTACGTCAACACCGTGCATGTGGAATTCGTTCCAAGCGCGGAAACGTCATCTTGAGAAACTGAAACTGAAACCTACGTCAACACCCACCTCAGGTGATATGGCCGATACGGATAACCATCCCAGGGAAATGTAGGAAAGGGGACTTATACTGACAACACCAGAACAACAATGATGTTAAGATGGGGCAATGAGAAGGCCAGTTTTAATGTAGCACAACCTCGGGATTCGAACCCACAACCATTAGCATGTGGAGGGGGTCGGTACGTTGTGCACCGTGCTTATTAGAATCCTCTGTAGAGGCGGAGCTTAGCGCCTCGCGGTGCCCGGAGTGCAGTGGTCTTGTCTCCCGAGAAAATTAGGGAGTGCTCATTTTTTGTTGGAAGTTTCGACTGAGCTTTTATTTTATAAACGTTTTAGCTATTTATGCCGGTTTTGTCACGTTTACATCAAATTTGAATGGAAAAACAAACAAACAAACAAACCAAAAACGTGCAAATAACTTCTAACATAATTGCTAAACAATCTGACATCACATTTACACAGTTAAAGTTTTGTTCCCGTTAGTGGCAGTGGTTTCCGTTAACGACACAACAGTGGACCAGTGCAGAGGCGAGTTTCGCCAAGCACTGTTGGTGACCTCCTTGCTTCGCTGGTTTAGTAATTCTGTCAGTCTTGTGGGCTATTCAGATCCTTATTGATTTGATAATTCTGCACGGAGACATGTGTCTCAAAGAGCAGGAGGCCCCGAGGCAGAAGTACCGCCATTTGTCACATACGGCGATCGGTAGGGACCAAGAGCACAGCAGAACCAAACAATATTATTATTATTATTACATGAATAAACGCCTTTCCATAAAATGCTCAACGCGTTTTACATAAAATCTTAATTAAAACATGCATTACAAATAGAAGCTGAATAAGACATTTAACTAATTAAAACAAATCAGAGAGCA
>CM060305.1:108411037-108436037 GCA_030674185.1 Monoplex corrugatus
AATTCTTATCATAAAATATTCTGAGCTTTTATGAGTGTTATAATTCCTCAATAGTGCGTGCCAATGATTACAGCAGGAGTAAGCAAACATATTTCAGTAGAAAAAAGAAAGACTGCATTTGGGCAACACATACAAAACAGATATGACTGGTCCTTGTACTGATGCCACACATTCAAAATCTGATGTCTCGAGTTCAATTCCAACCTGTAGCATATCAACTGCCCTGTTCGCTACCCATCTTTAATCTCCAACTATTTTTATGGTGTTAGCTTAGTGTAATAGTCTTGTCCACTTCCACCCCCCACCCCCCATTCGATTTTAGGACCTCGATAGCGTATAGAATTTCGAGCAAGCTCAATGAGCCTGATAGAAGGCAGGCTGGGTGGAGCGCATTATCCGAACGTGAAGTATCCTTCTTGAATTAACTCTCACCTCTATCATTCAAGGCTTTTTGTGGCCAGTTAGTGCCTTAACATCGTTACATTCACTAACGGCACAAAGAATCCTGATCGATCTGAACACTTTCTCACACAGACACTTGCAGCAAACAGCCGTGTAAAATGTAGTCTTTGAGACTTTTCTGCTTGGTTGAATCAACAAAGCAATTAAACAGCGATGTTTTGTTTAACCCTTTGACTCCCACACCCTGTCCACCACCATCCTGTATTGTCAACCATGCTAGCAAAACAAAAACTTAACCCTTTGACTCCTTCACCCTAGTTTTTGCAGTTGGTGAAGTGAGTGTGGGAGTCAATGGGTTAAATCTATTGGTCTTCAGCGATTGGTATGATTGACAACGTATGTACAACAGAATCACACACGATTGTCAACGCTGAAAATGTAAAGTACAGTTCTGAACAAATGGCGAATATAACTTTCACTGTATCTGTGGAACTACAAGCGTCAAGGACATGTGGGTAGGCAGATACTGTGCTTCTCCTCCATAACTTAGAAAAATTCCGTTTGCTGATCAGAACTTAGAGCCACAGAATTCCTTTCAAAACCTGTTCACCTGTGGGCGACATCATTCTTGATAGTAGTCGCTGATGCACGCCCCATCAGCTGTCTCCATCCCCTTCTGTCGACAGTCCTTCTGTAGATTTCATCTTTCGGCAACTTCCTTCACCTGGCCAGGTTCTCTACATAGGAAGTCGGCGGTCTTCCTTGTCGTCCTATTGCCCTCCATTTTGCCCTGGGCCACAGTCTTCATTACATGGCAGCTCTGATGTCTCATAGCATGTCCAAAGTATTTCATTGTCCTTTTCCTAACCAGGCCTAAAAGTTTAGGTTGTTTGTTCAGTTCTTCCAGAATGCTTTGGTTTGTTCGTCTTGCAGCCCAGCTTATTCTTGGGAGTCTTCTGTAGAACCACGTCTCTGCACTTTTGATTCTGTTTTCATCTGCAGCTTTAAGAGTCCATCCTTCACTTCCACTTAACACAACGAGCCAAATTAGTGTTTGCAATGTTTTAAGATTGAGCTCATTTCTTAAATATCTGTCGTTCCAAACGTTAGTGAGATGGACCCTTCTTTGTTTGGCTTGGACAATTCTTGCTTTGATGTCTTTGCTACATGTGACATCAGCTGACTTGTACGACCCAAGGTATTTGAAGTGTTGTACAATTTCTTATACATTGACTACAAAAGAACATGTGCCTGCAGGACTGATGGTATTCCACACGAAGACCCACACCAGGCCCGGAAGACCAACGTGAGAGTCCATCATTATCATTATCAGGACAAAAATGATGAACTAAAGAAACAGTAATGCATCAAGATAACTAAGTTTGTTTGTTTGGTTGGTTGGTTGAATGATTAGTTTTTGGTTGATTGGCGGTTGGTGGTTTGGTTGGTGATTTGTGGTTGGTGATTTGTTGGATAGTTGTTTGTGATGCCCCATTTTCAGATCACCCCAGTGAAGCTTCCCTTAGTCTTAGAAGAGATTCAGTGAAGAGAATAGTTTATGTGCTCAAACATCAGCGCACTGGTTGTTTACTATATGCCTTCAATTTTTCTCGAAAACAGTCAATAGAAGAAAACTGTTTTCCACATTATAAATTCCAGTTCAAAGTTAATGCAAAATCAAAATGCTGTATTATCGTTAAAAGACAAATAAAACATAATGGCCGACAACAATTACAAAATACTTTAAAAAAGACAATGGAAACTGTTTTTCTGTCTGTCTCTGTCTTTCTGTCTGTCTATCTGTCTGTCTGACTGTCTGTCCAGCTGTCTGTCTGTCTGTCTCTCTCTCAGACACATACACACACATACATATATACACATACACAACCCAGACACCTACATATTCCGTGGTCAGCTGCAGTGTGTATCCATACATGACTTTCATGTGTTGACGTGTATATGGACTTGTTCGAGTGTGCTGAATCCCTCTTGAACAAGCTCCAAATGAAAACTCCTTAACAATGAAACAACGAGTGCTCTCACCAAACTGCAGAGCTCATTTCGTATTGCTGACAGCCCAACCGACCGAAAGTTGGATTCCAAAGGTTAATGATTGATTCGGCTGTCTACAATGTACAAAACTCAAGGATTGACACAACTGTTTTCTGTGTATACAGCTCAGTAACTGACATTGTTATTGCTATTTTTGTTTAAAGCCCAGCCCACTGCGTAGAGCAACATCAGGACTATAACCGTTTTAAAATATACATAGTACTTGTCAGGAAAAAAAGAGAGAAAGAAAATTAAGGACACATATCAATGCATTCGCGCATATAATCTAAGGAGATGCCTTTGGCGTTGATCACTCCGTCCAGTTTATCGCACAGGGGATTTAAGAAACGTACCTGAATACAAATGTAAAGATGACTAAGGACACAAAAACACGTAAAAACGGGCCTAAATTACCTAAAATAGCTTCCTCATATCTCATTTCCCTAGAGCCAAAAATGCAGTTAATACATGTACCCAGTTATCAATCCTAAGAAAAAGTGCCGAAGACTTTATCGAACACATACAGGTGAATGGACAAGCAAGGCAGAAAATGATAGGAAGAAATGACAGAAAGCAAAGGAACAAGGCAGAAAAAAAAAGGTGAGAGAAAAGAGGAAATTTTTAGCACATAATTTCCAGAAGGTGGTGATAGTATTCATACTGAAAGTCTCCGGCATCCCCACGGGGGTTAGTAAATGACACAGCTGTTTTCTGTGTAAAAAGCTTTAGTCACCGACACAGCTGTTTGCAGCGTGCGCCGTCCCTGAGTTAATGATGTCTTGTAAGTGCGTGTGGTTCCAGACCGTGGCCACCCACTAGTGCTGTCTGTGATAGCGGTCCACAAGGACGGCACCAGGAACAAGAGTATCAGGGCACCCTGTGTCCACAATACACAACCCTTCATCAAAGAGGTGCCGTCCCTCCATCGATTGGAGTCAAGAGACATGACTATAATTGTTTCAGAGCTTGTTCGTTGGGGTGGGGGGGGGGATGGGGGATTCATCGAATCAGGAACTCAGTTCTGTGTACGCTTTTCCCAAATCTGCCGACAATTATCTTAACCTGCGCAAACGCTGTAACCCTATACGCTGGCTAGAGAGAGAGAAAGAGAGAGAGAGAGAGAGAGAGAGAGAGAGAGAGAGAGAGAAAGAGAGACAGACAGACAGACAGAGACAGAGACAGAGAGACAGAGAGAGAGAGAGAGGTGCAGACAGATAGAGAGAGAGAGACAGACAGATAGAGAGAGAGAGAGGCAGACAGACAGAAAGACAGAGAGAGAGAGAGAGAGGGGGGCAGACTGAGAGAGAGAGAGAGAGGCAGATAGAGAGAGAGAGAGAGAGAGAGAGGCAGACTGAGAGAGAGAGAGAGGCAGACAGACAGATAGAGAGAGAGGCAGACAGACAGAAAGACATACAGAGAGAGAGAGAGAGACAGACAGACAGACAGATAGAGAGAGAGGCAGACAGACAGAAAGACAGAGAGAGTGAGGCAGATAGACACAGAGAGAGAGGCAGACTGAGAGAGAGAGAGAGAGAGAGGCAGACTGAGAGAGAGAGGCAGACAGAGAGAGAGAGAGAGAGAGAGAGAGAGAGAGAGAGAGAGAGAGAGAGAGAGAGAGAGAGAGAGAGAGAGAGAGAGAGAGAGAGTCAAAGAGGGGAAAGGGTTTGAGAATTTCTGTTGTAGTTTCATTATTTGCATGTCATAAATTTTCACATGTTTCTGCTTTGCATGCGAGGCCTAGTTAGCGTAGAGGTGGAGCTGCAGCCTTTCAATCTCACTGGCTTCTGTTCTCACAGTCTGTCCATTTTATTTTTGTTTGGTTGTTTGTCTGTTTGCCTGTTTATTTTGTACTTTTGTTCTGTTTTTGGCCGCATCTTCCACGTTATCTCAGTGGCGTTGACCTCACGGCGTTCGACTCCTCAACATCCCAGTAAACCCATTTCATTCAGTCTAAGTCTGAGTGCTTGGGAATCTGTATGAACCATGGATTTCGAGCACCCGAGGAGATGCTGCACTGCTCCCGTTCTGTTTGTGTAGTTGAGCCGTGCTTGCTTACTCAGGACACTGACTACAAAGCCCCGCATTAACATCATCATCATCAAATGCCCTGACACTATTAACAACAATAACTGCATAATCGTAAAGCAAGACAGAGTAAGCAAGGGGGAAGACGGAGAATGGGACCAGTGGAACACTACATTGACATCACTATAACAGCCGAAGCGTTAAGATGGGGCAACGAACAGGCCAGTTTGTGTAATGCTGGCTGGAACTGAACTCAAGACAGAGGTCTATCAACAGAGCCAGGCAGTCCGCAATTAAACCCAGAGTCATACCCGTGCCACATCCGTTTTCAGCATGACGCTCTGACAAACTGAGCTAGCTAAAGGGCCATTAGAAAAAAAAAGAAACGCACAGTAAAACAAGAACAAGAACAACAACAAAACAACAACCACAAAACAAAAACAAAAACATACAAACAAGTACACCAACCAATCAACCAACCAACCAACCAACCAACCAACCAACCAACCAACCAACCAACCAACCAACCAACCAACCAAACAAACAAACAAACAAAGAAAAAACACAAAGAAAGAAAGAAAGAAATACACAAACAAACACACAAAGAAAGAAAGAAAGAAATGCACCAACGAACACACAAAGAAAGAAAGAAATACACCAACAAACACACAAAGAAAGAAAGAAATACACAAACAAACACACAAAGAAAGAAAAAATAAGAAATACACAAACACACAAAGAAAGAAAGAAAGAAATACACCAACAAACACACAAAGAAAGAAAGAAATACACCAACAAACACACAAAGAAAGAAAGAAATACACAAACAAACACACAAAGAAAGAAAAAATAAGAAATACACAAACACACAAAGAAAGAAAGAAAGAAATACACGAACAAACACACAAAGAAAGAAAGAAAGAATTACACAAACAAACACACAAACAAAGAAAGAAATACACCTACAAACACACAAAGAAAGAAAGAAATACACAAACAAACACACAAAGAAAGAAAGAAATACACAAACAAACACACAAAGAAAGAAAGAAATACACAAACAAACACACAAAGAAAGAAAGAATTACACAAACAAACACACAAAGAAAGAAAGAAATACACAAACAAACACACAAAGAAAGAAAAAATAAGAAATACACAAACACACAAAGAAAGAAAGAAAGAAATACACCAACAAACACACAAAGAAAGAAAGAAAGAAATACACCAACAAACACACAAAGAAAGAAAGAAATTGTAGCCAGTCTGATATTTCAACCTATGACCCCTGCGTTAACAGCATACCAGTCTAGCTGACCAACTAACGGCGCTTACAGCTTTGTTCATTCTGACCCTGTCGCGTCCTGCTGTAGTGCGTTCTTGTAGATATTCTATGTATATGTTATTGTAGTGCATTGTTTATGGATATTATTGTATTATTGAAACTGTGTGCATGATGTTAGTGGGTAAAAATAGTGAAGGTGTACTGCATGTATACTTCATTCATTTTTGCATTGCAGAATTGTAAGCACTTTGGGTACTGTTAATCGCAAAATAAACGTAGTGTCATTGTCATTTTTATTATCATATTTCCATCCAATAAGCTCATTCACTCAAAACGAGGCAAAGAGCGCTATTGTTGATAGCCAAATCGACAACAACAACAAAAAAGAAGAAAGAAAAAACCCAAACCAAACCAAACCAAACCAAACCAACCGAACCAAACCAAACCAAACCAAAAACCACAGAGCTGAGTGAGTGACACAGCTGTTTGTTGCGTGCACCACCCCAAAGGCTAATGATGTCTTGTAGGTTCGTGTGGTGCCAGACTGTGATTGCGGCCCACAATGACTGGGCAGGGAACGACAGTATCAGGGCACGTGGCGACAACACTACACAAACCTTCATCAAACCGTTGCCGTCCCATTGATTGTCGGTCTGACAACTAGCAACATATACACAGACAGTTCTAACCAAAATAAGGAGATTGTTTCACTGTATGTCATTTTATTGGTCTATTTATTGATTTATTTGTTATCGTTCTATCTATCATCATCCTCATCATCGTCAACATCATCATCGTCATCGTCGTCGTCGTCGTCATCATCATCATCATCATTCTTATTATCATTATTATTATTGTTATTGTTATGTTGTTGTTATTCATCATCTTCTTCTTGTTCTTCTTCTTATTATTGTCATTATTATTATTATTATTATTATTATTATTAGTAGTAGTAGTAGTAGTAGTAGTAGTATCATTTCGATTGACCAACAGAGCTTACCGTGTCCAACTGAGCTTACCGTGACCAACACAGCTTACGTCACCAGCTGAGCTTAACGGCCACTGCACAATTCTATATTCCTCCTGGTCAGAAAACATCTACCTGTCATAGAAGTAAACGCAGGTGACATTCATTTGCTATCACGTTTTATTACAATCATACGGATTTATCGATCAGTCTCAATACAAAAATGCCTTTGCCGTCTGCGATATTGATGAGGATGGAGCTGGCCAAGGAATTCAGATAACGGCAAAAAGTTGACACTGATCGGAAGAGATGCAGACAGGAACCATCCACTAATACTTTCTGACAGGCACACGGAAATGGACAGCAAAGCAGCATCCGGCATCTTTCATCAGTGCAACCTCCCCCTTTTGTTTTATCAAGACCACTGTTCTACTGTCTGTTTCGGCAGTGATGGTTTGTCCCTAGAGATGGACAAGCTCCTCTGACAACCGTCTAGGATGCGACTGTGGGAACCCGTGTTTGAAATTTAATTTTAAGAAGAAAACAAGTGACAGTGTTGGATATGGCCCAGAATAACAAAGTCTCGCCACCAATCTAACAGTCACCTCTCAGCTATCGACGCCATAAGGTAGCCATCTCGTTAAAAAAAAAAAAGGGGGGGAGGAGGTGGGGGGTGGGGGTGGTTGCTGCCCACGCGTTGCATGACCCAGTCGGACCTATTTATTAGTTGGCTTCTTCAGATGTCGAATGGCAAGATGGCAAGATGACAAACTTCACGGCATACCACGCACAACAGGCAGGCCCATCCCATCAACCAAGCCTCCATCCTTTGACTCCCACATCCTGTCCTCCAGCATCCTGCATTCCCAATGATACTAGCAATGACTAGCACACCCTGTCCCCCAGCATCCTGCATTCCCTACGATACTAGCAAAGACTCCCACATCCTGTCCCCCAGCATCCTGCATTCCCAATGATACTAGCAATGACTAGCACACCCTGTCCCCTAGCATCCTGCATTCCCAACGATACTAGCAATGACTCCCAAATCCTGTCCTCCAGCATCCTGCATTCCCAATGATACTAGCAATGACACCCACATCCTGTCCCCCAGCATCCTGCATTCCCAATGATACTAGCAATGACTAGCACACCCTGTCCCCCAGCATCCTGCATTCCCAACGATACTAGCAATGACTCCCACATCCTGTCCCCAGCATCCTGCATTCCCAACGATACTAGCAATGACTCTCACATCCTGTCCTCCAGCATCCTGCATTCCCAACGATACTAGCAATGACTCTCACACCTGTCCCCCAGCATCCTGCATTCTTAACGATACTAGCAATGACACCCACATCCTGTCCCCAGCATCCTGTCATTCTTAACGATACTAGCAATGACTCCCACACCCTGTCCCCAGCATCCTGCATTCTTAACGATACTAGCAATGACACTCACATCCTGTCCCCCAGCATCCTGTATTCTTAACGATACTAGCAATGACTCTCACACCCTGTGCCCAGCATCCTGCATTCTTAACGATACTAGCAATGACTCTCACACCCTGTCCCCCAGCATCCTGTATTCCCAACGATACTAGCAATGACTCCCACACCCTGTCCCCCAGCATCCTGCATTCTTAACGATACTAGCAATGACTCCCACACCCTGTCCCCCAGCATCCTGCATTCTTAACGATACTAGCAATGACTCCCACACCCTGTCCCCCAGCATCCTGCATTCTTAACGATACTAGCAATGACACCCACACCCTGTCCCCCAGCATCCTGTATTCTTAACGATACTAGCAATGACTCCCACACCCTGTCCCCCAGCATCCTGCATTCCAACGATACTATCAATGACTCCCACACCCTGTCCCCCAGCATCCTGTATTCTTAACGACACTAGCAATGACACCCACACTCTGTCTCCAGCATCCTGCATTCTTAACGATACTAGCAATGACACCCACACCCTGTCCTCCAGCATCCTGCATTCTTAATGATACTAGCAATGACTCTCACACCCTGTCCCCCAGCATCCTGCATTCCCAACGATACTAGCAATGACTCTCACACCCTGTCCCCCAGCATCCTGCATTCTTAACGATACTAGCAATGACTCTCACATCCTGTCCCCCAGCATCCTGCATTCTTAACGATACTAGCAATGACTCTCACACCCTGTCCCCCAGCATCCTGCATTCTTAACGATACTAGCAATGACACCCACACCCTGTCCCCCAGCATCCTGCATTCCCAACGATACTATCAATGACTCCCACACCCTGTCCCCCAGCATCCTGCATTCCCAACGATACTAGCAATGACTCCCACATCCTGTCCCCCAGCATCCTGCATTCTTAACGATGCTAGCAATGACATCCACATCCTGTCCCCCAGCATCCTGCATTCTTAACGATGCTAGCAATGACACCCACATCCTGTCCCCCAGCATCCTGCATTCTTAACGATACTAGCAATGACACCCACACCCTGTCCCCAACATCCTGCATTCCCAACGACACTAGCAATGACACCCACACCCTGTCCCCAGCATCCTGCATTCCCAACGACACTAGCAATGACACCCACACCCTGTCCCCAACATCCTGCATTCTTAACGACACTAGCAATGACTCTCACACCCTGTCCCCAGCATCCTGTATTCTTAACGATACTAGCAATGACACCCACACCTTGTCCCCAGCATCCTGCATTCTTAACGATACTAGCAATGACACCACATCCTGTCCCCAGCATCCTGCATTCTTAACGATACTAGCAATGACACCCACATCCTGTCCCCCAGCATCCTGCATTCTTAACGATACTAGCAATGACACCCACACCCTGTCCCCCAGCATCCTGCATTCTTAATGATACTAGCAATGACACCCACATCCTGTCTCCTAGCATACTGCATTCTTAACGATGCTAGCAATGACTCCCACATCCTGTCCCCCAGCATCCTGTATTCCAACGACACTAGCAATGACTCCCACATCCTGTCCCCCAGCATCCTGCATTCCCAACGATACTAGCAATGACTCCCACATCCTGTCCCCCAGCATACTGCATTCCCAACGATACTAGCAATGACTCCCACATCCTGTCCCCCAACATCCTGCATTCCCAACGATACTAGCAATGACTCTCACACCCCCAGCATCTGCATTCCCAACGAACTAGCAATGACTCCCACATCCTGTCCCCCAGCATCTGCATTCCCAACGATACTAGTAATGACACCCACACCCTGTCCCCCAGCATCCTGCATTCTTAACGATACTAGCAATGACTCTCACACCCTGTCCCCCAGCATCCTGCATTCCCAACGACACTAGCAATGACTCTCACACCCTGTCCCCAGCATCCTGCATTCTTAACGATACTAGCAATGACTCTCACACCCTGTCCCCCAGCATCCTGCATTCCCAACGATACTAGCAATGACTCCCACACCCTGTCCCCCAGCATCCTGCATTCTTAACGATACTAGCAATGACATCCACATCCTGTCCCCCAGTATCCTGTATTCCCAACGATACTAGCAATGACAACCACATCCTGTCCCCCAGTATCCTGTATTCCCAACGATACTAGCAATGACACCCACATCCTGTCCCCCAGCATCCTGTATTCCCAACGATACTAGCAATGACACCCACACCCTGTCCCCAGCATCCTGTATTCCCAACGATACTAGCAATGACTCCCACACTCTGTCTCCCAGCATACTGCATTCCCAACGATACTAGCAAAGCAAAAACTCCCTCACCCTATCCACCAGCTTTTGACCTTTGACTCCCTTACCTTATCCACCAGCTTCCCGCAGGAAGCTGGTGGATAGGATGAGGGAGTCAAAGGGTTAAGTTTTTGCAGTTGGTGGATAGGGTGCGGGAGTTAAAGGGTTAAACAGAACGAAAAGTGCCCTTATTTGCCTTACTCCAAGTCTTCATCTCTCTGTTGGGCAGTCCGCCCTGCCGCCAGCTCGCACACACAGTTTGCCTGCTCCTCTCTCCTTACTATAGTCTCGACACAAAGTCGGAAGGTCCCTTACCTTGTTTAAACACAACCACAGACGGGCCTGTTTGTTCACTCTCAAAAGCAGGCAGGCATGATGCTCCAGACACAGACTAATTAAAGTGAAAGAGTCGTTACATCTCAACAACATCACTGTCTGGACCCTATGAGCTGGATAACTAATGTTACGGAACAGACTAGATGTTCAAAACAAGTGTGACTGCCCGTGTTCAAGCAAACAGGAACCAGAAGAAAAAAAACAACACGAAAAAGAATCAAAACGCGTATTTAATACAAGATAAGACAGGAGCAAGTTCGAACTTGGCCTTCGTCAAGCGTAAGATCACAAACAAATTAACACCAAATACGAAAATTCGGAGAAAAAGACTGAAACTTCACTACTGCTTCGTCCAGTGTGAAAAAAGGACTAAAATGACCCTTTGACTCCCGCACCCTGTGCACCAACTGCAAAAAAAATTAACCCTTTGACTCCCTCACACTATCCACGAGCTTCCTGCAATAGTGCTCCCTATTTGCCAGTCGTCTAAGTGAGTAGTTTGTTTTGGCAATACAGCCTATGTTTTTTTACCACATGTTTTGACTACGTGTTGTTTTGTCTGCACTCATCGGCAGCCTACAGGTAGAGTCTGACTTGCTGGTCCATGTCTTGAAAACAGGCGATTACCAGTAGACAGCAACCTATACAACCATCTTTGACACTTTGACTCCCGCACCCTGTGCACCAACTGCAAAAACTTGACCCTCTGACTCCCTCGCCCTATCCACCAGCTTCCCGCAATAGTACTCCCATTTTGCCAGTCGTCTAAGTGAGTAGTTTGTTTTGGCAGTACAGCCTACGTTTTTGACGACAGCCATCGTACTGTATTAATGATAAATTGTAAAAGTTCTTCTTGATACAAGTGAAGGCATTTTGTGTCTCTATGTTTTTGACCACATGTTTTGACTAGATGTTGCTTTTGTCTGCACTCATCGGCAGCTACAGTAAGAGTCTGACCTGCTGGACCATGCCTTGAAAGCAGATATCAGTAGATAGCAACCTGTACAACCATCTTTGACCCTTTGACTCCCGCACGCTATACACCAACTGCAAAAACTTGACCCTCTGACTCCCTCACCCTATCCACCAGCTTCCTGCAGGAAGCCGGCGGATAGGGTGAGGGAGTCAGAGGGTTAAGGTTTTGCTTTACTAGCATGGTTGACAATGCAGGAGGCTGGTGGACAGGGTGCGGGAGTTAAAGGGTTAACGACGGTAATAGCAATAGTACTCCCTTTTTGCCAGTCTTCTAAGTCAAATAGTTTGTTTTGGCAGTACAGCCTACGTTTTTGACCACAGTCACCGTGCTGTATTTATGATAAATTGTAAAAGTTCTCTTTGATACAAGGGAAGGCATATTTTGCGTATCTTCCGTGGGCATCTATCGATGATCCTTGCCTTATTTTCTGATGAAACAAACTGTCAAAGTCCAAAAGAAAAATGACATCACCTCACAATTCATCACAATTGACATCATCTGATAAACTCGCATCACGTTACAAATTCTGTAAAAGTTAGCGAAATTCGTTTCGCAAAGATAGAAAGAAGACAGCTTGTTCCCAATGGGCACAGCTTGGAATCTAAGAAAGACATGCGACTACGTCTCAAACTGAACCAGCCAATGATTGGTTGATATTTTGGTTGATGCAGCAAACATCTTGCTTATACATATTGTGACCATGACCTCAAGGAACAGAGTCGCATGACCCAGAGAAGCATGCTGAACTCCTCTTTTACTCTCACTCTGGACAAAATTGCTGTTGAAATAAAGATAGCAAAAGAACAACAACAAACAAACAAACAAAAACCCAAAACAAAAAAACAAAAACAATAAACAAAAAAACCCAAAAACAAACAAACAAACAAACAAAAATGCAGGATAGATCTAGCCGTCGGAGCAACCGGACGCAATCACGTGGGAAAGATGCGTTTCCAGACTTACCAGGAGATAGGACAGAATACATTCAGGTCACAATGACACGCACGTGGTGGACATTAGTTTTAGGTTTTCGATCATGTGACTCCGTTCTCTCAGGTCATGGTTTATACATGTACATAAGCAAGATGTCTGCTGCATCAACCAAAATGTCAACCAATCACTGGCCGGTTCGGTTTGAAATGTAGTCGACTGTAAATTCTACGAAAGTCAAGCGAAAATCGTTTTGCAAAGATAGAAAGCAGACAGCTTGTTCCCAATGGGCAGAGTTTGGTACCTAGAAACCAAGAGGGCCCAGGTGCACGATACCTTTTGATCTCCCCAGAGATTTCTACAAAAACACTCAAATAATGTTCACATTTAGAATGTTTCTGTGACAAACAATATGTGTTATGCTCCAGGCCCTTGGCCTAGAAACATATGAAAAATAGAATGTGACCACGTACATATTTTACGAAACTACCACGTGCAGATACCTGGGACTCATTCAGTATGAATTATATCCTCACCTTCTGGAAAATCTTTGCTCATTTCTGTCATTCTGTTTGTTTCCACCTTGCTCTTGCTGTCTGTCATGTATTATCATTTTCTGCCTCGCTGGTCCATTTACCTGTATGTGTTTTATAAGACCTAACATACTTCACAAAAAGATTGATAATTGGGTATGAGCATGAATGGCATTTTGATTCTAGGAAAATGTGATGCGCAGAAACAGTTTTTGACTATTAAGATAATTCTTTTGTATGTGTTGATGTTTTGAGATACGTTTATTACCTGTATTAATGTGTTTTTTTTAAATCCCCAATTTCGTAAGTGTATTCAGTCTGTTTTCATGTTCTTGTTTTATTTGTTTGTAATGTTTCGTTTTACCATGTCCAATTTTCTCGGATGCTGTATGTACGTTGCTTGGCCCACATTGCAGGCGGTATATTGCTGCGCAGACTGCATATTCCGTTGCGGTGGTACGAGCGCATGCTCCGTGTGTTCATGTTTCCATAAGCCACCGGACATTAAACTGATTTACAGGATATTGGGTGTTCATATTTGATAGTCTGCGTGCGTCATACCAATTAGCCCGTTCTCTCTCTCTCTCTCTCCTCTCTCTCTCTCTCTCTCTCTCTCTCTCTCTCTGTCTCTCTCTCATACACACAGTCTCTCTCTCTCAGTCTCTCTCTCTCAGTCTCTCTCTCTCTTAATCTCTCTCTCAGTCTCTCTCTCTCAGTCTCTCTCTTCCTCTCTCGGTCTCTCTCTCAGTCTCTCTCTCTTTCAGTCTCTCTCTCTCTCTCTCTTTCTCAGTCTCTCTCTCTCTCTCTTTCTCAGTCTCTCGCTCTTTTTCTCTCTCTTTCAGTCCCTCTCTATTACTCTCTCTCTCTGTCTATCAGTCTCTCTCTCAGTATCTCTCAGTCTCTGTTTCTCTCATTCTGTTTCTCTGTCTCTCAGTCTCTGTCTCTCAGTCTCTCTCTCTCTCTCTCTCTCTCTTAGTCTCTCTATCTTACTCTCTCTCTCTCTGTGTCTCTCTCTCAGTCTCTCTCTCTCACTCAGTCTCTCTCTGTCTCTGTCTCTGTCTGTCTGTCTGTCTCTCTCTCTCTCAGTCTCTCTCTTCCTCTCTCTTTGAGTTAAAGGCGGCTGCAACCGAAAAAAAAAATCCCACAGTGACTTGACAGACTTGACGAGATCCGAATCCACAACCTTCCAGTCTTTAGGCGGTACGGATAACCGCTGAGCTACGGTAACTGCTGGCAAACTTAGCTTTGGCGTAAAAGAAGCAAACAAGCTCAGACGGTCATTTTTTATCCTCACTTGATGCAGGCATCAGACAATGAGACGTCTGCTGCCGCAGACCATTAAGGATCACATACACTCACGCACAAGAGAGGGAGATCGATGGGAAAACGAAAGAAATGGACGCTGCAAAAAGACCAGTCAGCTACACACGAGAGAAGGAGAGGCTGGATAGAGGATAAGTGAGTGAGTGTGTGTGTGTGTGTGTGTGTGTGTGTGTGTGTGTGTGTGTGTGTGTGTGTGTGTGTTTGTGTGTGTGTTTGTGTGTATGTTTGTGTGTGTGTGTTTGTGTGTGTGTGTGTGTGTTTTGTGTTTGTGTTTGTGTGTGTGTGTGTGTGTGTGTGTGTGGTATCTGTGGGGTGTGTGTTTGTGTGTATGTTTGTGTGTGTGTGTTTGTGTTTGTGTGTGTGTGTGTGTTTGTGTGTGTATGTGTGTGTTTGTGTTTTGTGTGTGTGTGTGTGTTTGCGTGTGTGTTTGTGTGTGTCTCTGTGTGTAAGGGAGAGCGAGAGAGAAGAGAGAGAGAGAGGAGAGAGAGAGAGAGAGAGAGAGAGAGAGACAGACAGACAGACAACACACACACACACACACACACACACACACACACACACATACACACACACACACACACACACAGACAGACAGAGAGACAGAAACAGAGACACAGAGACAGAGACAAATACTGAGACAGAGAGAGAGAGAGAGAGAGACAGACAGACAGACAGACAGGCAGACAACAGACAGACAGACAGAGACAGAGAAAGAGAGACCGAGAGACAAATACAGAGACTGAGAGAGAGATTGAGAGATTGAGAGAGAAAGAGAGAGAGATAGATAGATAGATAGAGAGAGAGAGAGAGAGAGAGAGAGAGAGAGAGAGACTGAGAGACTGAGAGAGAGACAGAGAGACTAAGAGAGAGATAGAAAGAGAGAGAGAGGGGGGCGGGGAGAAAATCGATATTAAAACAACAAAAAAGGAGCAACAAAATACAGCAAAGCAACAATAACAACAACAATATAACATTCTTTCTCAAATATAGCACAATTAGGTCCATTTGGACATTCTCATGGGTAGTCTAAGACATAAAAACACATTTCCCTGTCCATTTGAATGAATGCCTCGTACTAAATGGCAATTGATGCACATATACAATATATTAGATTAAAAAATTATTCTATTTTGTTTTATATTAGTATAAAGGACACGGTCTCATAAAAGAGGCCAAAATCACTGGTATCAAGTCAAACAGTAGCCCAGAAAACACGTGAACAGTCAATCTTGATGATTTTGAGTTTTTTGGTTCGTTATATTTATAACTCTGTATTTATCTCATAGTGAGAGTTCAAAGTAAAGTTGTTTCTTGGCTCGCTATATTTGTAGCTCTGTATTTATCATATGTTGAGGGATCAAAATAAAGTTTTTTTTTGGTTCGCTATATGTATAACTCTGTATTTATCCTACAGTGAGAGTTCAAAGTAAACTAATTTTTTACTTTGCTGTATTTACAACTTCGTACCTATCATATAATGAGAGTTCAATGTAATTTTTGGGGGGTTCGTTATATTCATAACTCTGTATTTATCATATAGTGAGAGTTCAAAGTAAAGTCGAAGTCACAATGTATAACCCTGTAAGTATCATACGGAGAGTTCAAAAGTAAAGTTTTTTCCTGCTTCGCTATATTTACAATTCTGTATTTATCATATAGTGAGAGTTCAAAGTAAAGTGTTCTTGGTTAGCTATATTTATAACTCTGTAATTACCCTATGGTGAGAGTTCAAAGTAACATTTTTGTTAGTATTTTTAACTCTGTATTACCATATGGTGAGAGTTCAAGTAACATTTTTGGTTAGCTATATTTATAACTCTGTATTTATCACATGGTGAGAGTTCAAAGTAACATTTTTGGTTAGCTATATTTATAACTCTGTATTTACCATATGGTGAGAGTTCAAAGTAACATTTTGGTTAGCTATATTTATAACTCTGTATTTATCACATGGTGAGAGTTCAAAGTAACATTTTTTGGTTAGCTATATTTATAACTCTGTATTTACCATATGGTGAGAGTTCAAAGTAACATTTTTGGTTAGCTATATTTATAACTCTGTATTTATCACATGGTGAGAGTTCAAAGTAACATTTTTTGGTTAGCTATATTTATAACTCTGTATTTACCATATGGTGAGAGTTCAAAGTAACATTTTTGGTTAGCTATATTTATAACTCTGTATTTATCACATGGTGAGAGTTCAAAGTAACATTTTTGGTTAGCTATATTTATAACTCTGTATTATCACATGGTGAGATTCAAAGTAACATTTTGGTTAGCTATATTTATAACTCTGTATTACCATATGGTGAGAGTTCAAAGTAACATTTGGTTAGCTAATTATAACTCTGTATTTACCATATGGTGAGAGTTCAAAGTAACATTTTGTTAGCTATATTTATAACTCTGTATTTACCACATGGTGAGAGTTCAAAGTAAAATTTGTTAGCTATATTATAACTCTGTATTACCATATGGTGAAGTTCAAAGTAACATTATGTTAGCTATATTTATAACTCTGTATTTATCACATGGTGAGAGTTCAAAGTAACATTTTTGGTTAGCTATATTTATAACTCTGTATTTATCACATGGTGAGAGTTCAAAGTAAAAGTTAAACAAGGAAATGTTTTAAAATGGTATTTCAAAACGGCATATCCCCTTCAAAAGAAACCAATTTGTTAAGCAAAAATCGAAGTTTTGTGCAGTGTTTTCAGTGATCAAACTGTATAGGGCCTCGGCATATCACACCTCAATGCACAACAGCTACGTTCTGAAAGTTTGAGAAAGTTTTTATGATGATTGCTAATGGTAAAAATGGGAAAACTTAGTGCCTACCTTTAACTGCAGTTTAATCCAAATGGCCACTTCTTCACCTATTCAGTTAACCCTTTGACAACCTCACCCTGTCCACTAGCATCCAGAATTGCCAACCTTACTAGCAAAGCAAAAACTTAACCCTTTGTTCCCTCACCCTGTCCACCAGCTTCCTGCAAGAAGCTGGTAGATAGGATGAAGGAGTCAAAGGGTTAAGTTTTTGCAATTGGTGGATAAGGGGCAGGAGGGAAAGGGTTAGCTATAGCTATAACTCGGCACTAGTAATGTTATAGTAGATCTCAAGACCTTTGAAAAGAGTTTTTCAGTCATATGAATATCTTTATACTTCAAAAAAGAACTTTAGCTCCCTTGTGTGAGAATGGGTCGGTGAGATGTCCGCACACCGAGCTACAACTTCACATGGGTTCTTTTATAAAGACAAGGCAAGGATAATGTGAAAAAAATCAAGGAATAAAATCTTTAATTTGCTTCGTTGACACAGGCCTGGACAATGAGGCTATGAAAAGGTTTCTTGTCTTAAAATCTTAACTTGGCTGTCTTTGTATAGTGAAATTAAATCAAATCAAAACCAAACCAAACCAAACCAAACCAAACCAAACCAAACCAAACCAACCAAACCAAACCAAAACCAAACAACCAACCAAACCACAAACCAAACCAAACCAAGTAACAACAACAACAACCAAACCAAACCAACCAAACCAAAACCAAACCAAACCAAACCCAAACCAAACCAAACCAAACCAAACCAAACCAAACCAAAGCCAAACCAAACCAAACCAAACAACCAAATCAAACCAAACCAAACCAAACCAACCCAACACCAAACCAAACCAAACCAAAACCAAAACCAAACCAACCAAACCAAACCAAACCAAACCAAACCAAACCAAACCAAACCAAACAACCAAACCAACCTAAACCAAACCAACCAACCATCAAACCAAACCAAACCAAACCAAACCAAACCAAACCAAACCAAACCAAACCAAACCAAACCAAACCAAACCAAACCAAAACCAAACAAACCAAACCAACCAAACCAAACCAAACCAAACCAAAACCAACAAACCAAACCAAACCAAACCAAAACCAAACCAAACAACAACCAGACCAAACCAAACCAAACCAAACCAAACCAAACCAAACCAAACCAAACCAAACCAAACCAACACAAACCAAACCAACCAACCAACCAACCACCAACCCAACCCAACCCAACCCAACCAACCCAAACCAAACCAAACCAACCCAAACCAAACCAAACCAAACCAAACCAAACCAACCCAAACCAACCCAAACCAACCAAACCAAACCAAACCAAACCAAACCAAACCAAATCAAACCAAACCAAACCAAACCAAACCAAACCAAACCAAACCAAACCAGAACAAACCAGAACAAACCAGAACAAAACAAAACAAACAGCCCCCAAATCTAGGTTTTTTGTTTCCTTTAAAAATATTAAAATTTATTTTTCAATCTTAATTTATTCTATTACTTTGCTGCCTTATCGTTTGTCCACTCCCCTGCCACAAACCACACGCCGCTCATTTCGGCTCTCCTCCAACAACACACTTTCAAGCCCACAGACCCCATGATCGCCTTGAAAGCAGGAGATGAAGGGCTGAAGAAGCTGAGACAGTTGTTCACATTGCTATCATGGTGACAATGGGGATAATGCTACGCACTTCCATTTTGAATCAAAACTAAGTGACAGGGAGGTCATCTCTGCGCGCTTTCATAGTTGTATCCTGGCGTCATCCAGGCCCGAGAGTTACAGACACCTGCGGTGGAAATTCCAGAGACAGCGTCAATGACGCATGCATGAGGGGAGATATGACTCGGATTGTGCAGTCCCAGTTTTCCCCAGTGAACCAGCAGCACGCGAAACTCGGGACCGGAGTCGTCAGGGTCGGAAAAATCCCACACTAATTATTAGACATTTATGGGGATTCGAACCTAATCTGTCCCAGTCAGTCGTTCATTTTGCGCTAACCATTTTGCCGCGTTGGCTGGTTGAAGAAACAATTTTAGCCTTGTTTTTACTTGTCTTTATTTTCAGACACAAAATCCATAAACAAAACGCAAGCCACGGAAGAAAGAAAGAAAGACACATGCAGTATTCCAAAGAGGCCATTTCGTGTTTAACAGCCATACAGCAACAAAGGAAGAAATGTGGGGAGTACAGTAGGAAAAAGAAAGGGCGGTGAAAAAACCTGCTCGACAAAACTAACGCGGACAAACCAGTCAACGTGACGAAGTGGTCAGTTCAACGGACTACTGACTGGTAGGTCGTGGGTTTAAACCGCAACATTACACACCACACACACATACACACATGCACACATACATACACACACACACACACAACACACACACACACACACACCACACACACACACATACAACACACATACACACACATATACACACACATACACACACACACACACACACACACACCCCACACATACACTACACACACACATCACGCACACACACACACCACCACACACACATGCACGACACACACACACGATCACACATGCACATACACACACACACACACACACACACACCACACCAACATGCACACACAGAGACAAACACACACAGACACCGACAGACAACAGGACAAGACACAGACACAACAGACACACACACACACACATCACACATACACGAATTATTGTGATATTTTCCACCCCGCCCCGTTCTACCCGAGGTTGAGAGTCCCATAGTGCCTTTTGGGACGATATGGGTCATACAGTTGAGTCTCATTCGGCGTCAATACTATACCCCCATTCTCATCATTGTAGCCGTGTCATAGAGGATATTGCTACTTTTTCTTTATCAACGTTGCAGATGAGGTAACTTTCGGGCTTGGTCGAAGCAAGGATATAATAAGAAAGTTAAGCAGCCATGTAAAGCAGTCTCATTCCAAAGTGGACATTCACATCATCATCACTACCATCTGGATTCTCGTTATCACAGCAATATGAAAAGTGTCAGATGTTGTGACCCTTCGAGCCTTGCTGTCATGGTGACTTGAATGTCTGTGGGTTTGGGCAGTGTTGGAGAACCGAGATGAGCGGCGTATGATTGGTGACACGGGAGTTGTGCACAAAGGGGGAAAAGTTACCAGCTATGGAAAAGACCCCACAGCAAAGAAGACAACAATGAAAATGACTAAAAAGAAAGAAAGAGAGAGAGAGAGGAGAGAGAGAGAAAAAGAAGAAAGAAAGAAAGAAGAGAGAGGCGAAGGGGAGAGGAGAGATGAGTGAGACAGAGAGAAAGAGAGACAGAGACAGAGAGAGAGAAAAGAAAAGAAAAGAAAGAAAGAAAGAAAGAGAAAGAAAGAAAGAAAGAAAGAAAGAAAGAAAGAAGAAAGAAACTTTTCCAAATCCACACTCTGTGAAATGCTACGCCTACAGCTGCTCCATTATGGGAACTCATTAAAATCAGACGAAGCCAATTCGTCCAGCGTATTTCAAAGAGACGAACAAATTCATTAAAAAATCGCCAGGGGAAAAATGAGTGGGGGGGGGGGGGGACATCTCAAGAGGGCGGTGCTCAGTTTATATTCTTCCAACGAACGTGATAAACCAGAC
Organism: Monoplex corrugatus; assembly: GCA_030674185.1. NCBI lineage: Eukaryota > Metazoa > Mollusca > Gastropoda > Littorinimorpha > Ranellidae > Monoplex > Monoplex corrugatus. Next base: position 108,432,075 of record CM060305.1, read on the forward strand.
AGACAAAATTCTTTAGTTGATAACAGCCACTCGCTTCTGAGCGAATCTTGTCACTATTTTAAGCCATTCCTTTTCTGACAGCCCTTCCACTCTCTTACCTTTATCCACTAGTTTCCCCGCAGGAAGCTTATGATAGAGTAAGAGACTGGAAGGGTTGTTACATGAAAAGAGGAGAAAGAAAAAACCGTTGGATATGTCTGTCACCAATAGTACTTCATCACGTTTGGTGCGTGTCTGTCAAAAGCTTGGCAAAGTTTTTTTTTTTTTTGGTGCAACTTTTATAAAAGAACATGATTGCCAGGAGAAAAGAAAAGTTTGAAGAAAGGAGAGGATAATCAAGCCATTCCAACAATCTACTTTTTTTCGTGAAAATATTCTTTAATTTAATCTACATTATATATTATATTTTTTAAGGTTACGGTGACACACCGCCGCCCCCTCCCCCCCCCCCCAAAAAAAAAAGGAAAAAGAAAGTTTAGGTTGAAATAAAAGGAGGTACATCAAGGACAATGGAAGATTGTCCACAACACTGAAAATACATTTAAATACAGTTTGGATATTGTCAGAAGTATGTGAGAAAAATGTTGTTCACACACCTTACTCAAACGGTGCTGGTTTTAGTTACAATTTTTGGTTTGTGACGTTGACCTTAGAGCTTTATTTTCAAGAGTCTGGTAAACATCCACACATAAAGAGCTGAGAAAATCGAGTTCAGACATTTCTCTCTCTCTCTCTCTCTCTCTCTCTCTCTCTCTCTCTCTCTCTCTCTCTCTCTTCTCTCTCTCTCTTCTCTCTCTCTCTCTCTTTCTCTCTCCTCTTTCTCTCCTGTCTCTGTCTCTCTCTGTCTCTCTGTCTGTCTCTCTGTCTCTGTCTCTCTGTCTCTCTGTCTCTCTCGCACGCACGCACACACACACGCACGCGCGGCTGCACAAACACACACACACACACACACACACACACACACACACACACACACACACACACACACACACACACACACACACACACACACACACACACACACCTCTTTCAGGTCGATATGATATGAAACAATCGCATGCAAAGACTGCAAGAATGGCCAGTTGGATGAAGAGCTGTTTTGGCAGCTTAGAAAAAGCAGCCAAGGTGGAACGGGCCTCTGGAGCAGCTCTGCATGAACATTTTGTTAAAATAGCCACAGAGATGAACAGTTTGTTAAAATAGCCACAGAGATGAACATTTTGTTAAAATAGCCACAGAGATGAACATTTTGTTAAAATAGCCACAAAGATGAACGATTTGTTAAAATAGCCACAGAGATGAACATTTTGTTAAAATAGCCACAGAGATGAACATTTTGTTAAAATAGCCACAGAGATGAACGATTTGTTAAAATAGCCACAGAGATGAACATTTTGTTAAAATAGCCACAAAGATGAACGATTTGTTAAAATAGCCACAGAGATGAACATTTTGTTAAAATAGCCAAACAGAGATGAACGATTTGTTAAAATAGGCACGGAGATGAACGATTTGTTAAAATAGCCACAGAGATGAATGATTTGTTAAAATAGCCACAGAGATGAACGATTTGTTAAAATAGCCACAGAGATGAACGATTTGTTAAAATAGCCACGGAGATGAACGATTTGTTAAAATAGCCACAGAGATGAACGATTTGTTAAAATAGCCATAGAGATGAACGATTTGTTAAAATAGCCACAGAGACGAACGATTTGTTAAAATAGCCACGGAGATGGGACTTTAACCCTCTGACTTCCGCACCCTGTCCACCAGCAACTTGCATTGACGACCATGCTGGCAAAGCGAAAACTTAACACCTTTGAGTCTCTCACCCTATCCACCAGCTGAAGCTGGTGGATACGGTGAGAGACTCAAAGGGTCAAGTTTTTGCAATTGCTGGACTGGGTGCGGAAGTCAAAAGGTTAAGGGAAAGCCTTCGGTGAATTTGATTCCCAGTCAGTTAGGAATGAGAAAGAGATGAGGATCAATGAAGAGCAGCAGACCAGGCGATAATGAAAGGACAAAGAGGAGAGAGAGAGCGAGAGCGAGAGAGAGAACGAGCAAGAGCGAGAGAGAGAGAGAGAGAGAGAGAGAGAGAGAGAGAGAGAGAGAGAGAGAGAGAGAGGAGAGAGAGAGAGAGAACTATGTGCAGTTGCGCTGAAGAAGTCGGCCTGATCGCCGACGAAAGCTACGCAGTAAGTAACTTTTTTGTCACTGAGAAACAGGTTCAGCCAGGTAGCCATTATATGTGAACACGCTTTTCTCAGCTCTTTGTGTGTTCAAGGAAGACGAGATGATGACCAAGAAAGAGGAACAGGCTAGACAAAAGAAAAAGGAAAAAAGAGAAACAGGCTAGACAAAAGAAAAAGGAAAAAGAGAAACAGGCTAGACAACAGAAAAAGGAAAAAGAGGAACAGGCTAGACAAAAGAAAAATGAAAAAGAGGAACAGGCTAGACAACAGAAAAAGGAAAAAGAGGAACAGGCTAGACAAAAGAAAAAGGAAAAAGAGGAACAGGCTAGACAAAAGAAAAAGGAAAAAGAGGAACAGGCTAGACAACAGAAAAGGAAAAAGAGAAACAGGCTAGACAAAGAAAAAGGAAAAAGAGGAACAGGGTAGACAACAGAAAAAGGAAAAAGAGGAACAGGCTAGACAACAGAAAAAGGAAAAAGAGAAACAGGCTAGACAAAAGAAAAATGAAAAAGAGGAACAGGGTAGACAACAGAAAAAGGAAAAAGAGGAACAGGCTAGACAACAGAAAAAGGAAAAAGAGGAACAGGCTAGACAACAGAAAAAGAAAAAAGAGAAACAGGCTAGACAACAGAAAAAGGAAAAAGAGGAAACAGGCATAGACAAAGAAAAAGGAAAAAGAGGAACAGGCTAGACAAAAGAAAAAGGAAAAAGAGGAACAGGCTAGACAAAAGAAAAGGAAAGAGGAACAGGCTAGGCAACAGAAAAAAGAGAAACAGGCTAGGCAACAGATACAGAAAAAAGAGAAACAGGCTAGGTAGCAGAAAAAGGACGAAGAGGAACAGGCTAGGCAACAGGATAAGGCGAAAGAGGAACAGGCTAGGCAACAGGATAAGGCGAAAGAGGAACAGGCTAGGCAACAGGATAAGGCGAAAGAGGAACAGGCTAGGCAACAGGATAAGGCGAAAGAGGAACAGGCTAGGCAACAGGATAAGGCGAAAGAGGAACAGGCTAGGCAACAGGATAAGGCGAAAGAGGAACAGGCTAGGCAACAGGATAAGGCGAAAGAGGAACAGGCTAGGCAACAGGATAAGGGAAAAGAGGAAACAGGCTAGGCAACAGGATAAGGCGAAAGAGGAAACAGGCTAGGCAACAGGATAAGGCGAAAGAGGAACAGGCTAGGCAACAGGAAAAGAAAAAAGAGGAACAGGCTAGGTAACAGAAACAGAAAAAAGAGAAACAGGCTAGGTAAACAGAAACAGAAAAAAGGGAAACAGGCTAGGTAACAAGAAACAGAAAAAGGGAAACAGGCTAGGTAACAGAAACAGAAAAAAGGGAAACAGGCTAGGTAACAGATACAGAAAAAAAGAAAACAGGCTAGGTACAGAAAAAGGACAAAGAGGAACAGGCTAGGCAACATAATAAGGTAAAGAGGAACAGGCTAGACAACAGAAAAATGAAAAAAGAGGAACAGGCTAGACAACAGAAAAATGAAAAAGAGAAACAGGTAGACAACAGAAAAATGAAAAAGAGAAACAGGCTAGACAACAGAAAAATGAAAAAGAAGAACAGGCTAGACAACAGAAAAATGAAAAAGAGAAACAGGCTAGACAACAGAAAAATGAAAAAGAGAAACAGGCTAGACAACAGAAAAATGAAAAAGAGGAACAGGCTAGACAACAGAAAAATGAAAAAGAGAAACAGGTAGACAACAGAAAAATGAAAAAGAAGAACAGGCTAGACAACAGAAAAATGAAAAAGAGAAACAGGC
>CM060305.1:108438537-108446037 GCA_030674185.1 Monoplex corrugatus
CCTTTGCAAATATGCTTCATTTAATTTTAATACATTCCAATTTCTTCAGCATCCTGATGTACCAACGCTAGACCTGGACTCTGACCAAGCCTCAGGAGTACAAATGTATCACCTGAGATAAGCGTTCTTTAAAGAAGGGCTTTCAACAGGACCAGACATAGCAGGACCAGAAACACGAGAGAACTGATAGGTGCAACACCAGTCCATCATCATAGTTATCAGCAGCAAAATTCTGTAGAACAAGCCGCGTTCATAGGTAAACAAAAATGTACGCATACAGAAAAAAGAAGTGGCGTCATACTAAGGCGACACGCTCTCTCAGCTGAGAACAACCTGAATTTCGCACAGGAAAACTCCGTTGTAACTACGAAGAAAGAAAGAAAGAACTAAGGAAACAAACAGACAGACGGGCAAATGAACAAGCAAACAAGCAACAAACAAACAGACAGGCGGGCAGACAAACAAACCAGGCAAACAAACAGTGTCCAGTCCAATTCAATTTAATCAGCGTGAACAAACGAAACTTTTGCTAACTGGCATTGTCTTTGGAACAATTGTTGCTGGAACATTTAAACTGTTGCAAGTAGGCGACAAAACGTCGATTTAGCGTGTCTCTGACACTTGAATGACTAGAGAATGGCACATGATTATCTGAATAAAAATTACGAGGTTGGCGTATGACAAAGGTTTGTCCCCAAACAGTGCACACTTACCTTGTTTCTGCAAATTCGTTTCTGCGATTTCTTATTTTGCTCGTGGATTTAAACATACATTTAGTTGTATGTGTAAACATATGTTTGTTTTCATTTATCATTTTTCAGCGTTCCGATTTTCTCTGATGCGTACTTGCACGTTGCTTTGCCAGCACTGTGCAGACGGTGTGTTGCTGCACAGTCTGTGTACTCTATGATAGACGTGCTTGTTGGGTGTTTTCATATTTCTATAAGCTACCGGGCACTGAAATGACATACAGGATCTTTAACGTACATAGCTAATGTTGTGCGTGCAGATACACTCGAATGGGGATTTACGCCCTGGCAGGTCTGCACGCACGTTGACCTGGGAATGGTAAAACTGTCCATTGTTTACCATCCTAGTCTGATGATAACCAGACGGGCTACAGCCCAGATATTCCGACATTTTACCTACTTGGCTCCCCTCTCCTCCCCCCTCCCCACGGGGATGCCGGGGACTCTTTCAGTATAAACAGTATCCCCACCTTCTGAGAATTCTGTGCTAGAAACTTCCTCTTTTCTGTCACTCTCTTTGTTTCTGCCTTGTTCCTTTGCTTTATGTCATCTCTTCTTATAATTTTCTGCCCTGCTGGTCCATTCACCTGTATGTGTTCTATAAAGCCTTACATATTTTCTCCTAGGATTTGATAATTGGGTGTATGTATAAGTACATTTCTGGATCTAGGGAAATGTGGTGTGCAGAGTCAATTTTAGGTAATTAAGGCCGTTTTTATGTATGTTTATCTGACCTTAGTTATGTTTCATATTTGTATTCAGTTTTGTTTTTTCTTTTTTAAAATCCTCTGGTGATAAATTGGACGGAGAGGTCAACGCCAGGGGCATGTCCTTAGAGTATGTGCGCGAATGCATTGATATGTGTGTTGATTTATTTTTTCCGGGTGTTTTACTTTTCTGGTTTTTTTTTTCTCCGGTGAGGTACAGTGTGTACTTTTTGAGATGATTATAGCCCTGATATGGCTCTGCGCAGTCGGCTGGGCTTTAGCCCTTTGACTCCCGCACCCTATCTACCAACTGCAAAAACTTAACCCTTTGACTCCATCACTCTATCCACCAGCTTCCTGCAGGAAACTGATGGATAGGGGGAGGGACCCAAAGGGTTACGTTTTTGCTTTGCTAGCATGGTTGACAATGCAGGGTGCTGGTAACCACAGTTCGGGAGTAAAAGGGTTAAACAACAATAACAATAACCCACTTGACTATCGCGCTCATTGGATAAGGTATAAAATTGTCCAATAACGCTGAGGTCATTGAAGAATGACCTAAACTTTTCTCCGGGTTTACATTGTGAAGACAGCGCTCATCTCGTCTTCATCGCTGGCTAACGACAAACAGGGTCATGTAATAATTTACAGCTGGGTGGCTTAGATGCCGTATGAACAACGTTTTTGTCCAGCCAGACTCTCTAACCCGTGAAGTGAGATGGAAAGCGGAAGGTTTTGAATTCTGTCTGTCTTCGCTTCTCTGTGGGCATTGATCCCTTTCGGCTCATGACGGACGGTTCCACAACGCACCAACATCCCCATGTTCATTCAGTCAAAGTACCAATGTCAGGAAACCCAGAGATGTCAGGCGCCATGAGGACACCCTTCTTCTTTCGTTCGTCGTATACATGGTCATGCCACACCTGGTGACACATGTAACCCTTTTTTTTCTAGTGCCTGCCGATTGCTATGGAGCTTGGTGGTCAGAGGAGTTGTAGCTGGCTACGTTTCCTATCGCTAAATTCGACAAGAGGCGACTTCGATACAACGCCTCTTTAGTAACTTGGTCCTCTGTCATGGTTCTCTGTTCGTGGCTTAAGGGGTGATGTCATGGTCCACTGTTCGAGGCTTAAGGAGTGATGTCATGGTCCACTGTTCGTGGCTTAAGGAGTGACATCATGGTCCTCTGTTCATGGCTTAAAGAGTGATGTCATAGTCGTCTGTTCGTGGCTTAAGAAGTGACGTCATAGTCCACTGTTCGTGGTTTTGGTTTAAGGAGTGATGTCATGGTCCTCTGTTTGTGGTTTTGGTTTAAGGAGTGATGTCATGGTCCTCTGTTTGTGGTTTTGGTTTAAGGAGTGATGTCATGGTCCTCTGTTTGTGGTTTTGCTTTAAGGAGTGATGTCATGGTCCTCTGTTTGTGGTTTTGGTTTAAGGAGTGATGTCATGGTCCTCTGTTTGTGGTTTTGCTTTAAGGAGTGATGTCATGGTCCTCTAGTGGTGGCTTAAGAAGTTATTTCATGGTCCTCTGTTCGTGGCTTAAGGAATGATGTCATGGTCCTCTGTTCGTGGCTTAGGGAATGCTGTCATGGTCCTCTGTTCATGGCTTAAGGAGTGGTGTCATGGTCCTCTGTTCATGGCTTAAGGAGTGGTGTCATGGTCCTCTGTTCATGGCTTAAGGAGTGGTGTCATGGTCCTCTGTTCGTGGCTTAAGGAATGCTGTCATGGTCCTCTGTTCGTGGCTTAAGGAATGATGTCATGGTCCTCTGTTCGTGGCTTAAGGAGTGGTGTCATGGTCCTCTGTTCGTGGCTTAGGGAATGCTGTCATGGTCCTCTGTTCATGGCTTAAGGAGTGGTGTCATGGTCCTCTGTTCGTGGCTTAGGGAATGCTGTCATGGTCCTCTGTTCATGGCTTAAGGAGTGGTGTCATGGTCCTCTTCTCGTGGTGTAAGTAGTGATGTCATGATCCTCTGTTCATGGCTGAAGAGTGATGTCATGGTCCTCTGTTCGTGGCTTAGGGAATGCTGTCATGGTCCTCTGTTCATGGCTTAAGGAGTGGTGTCATGGTCCTCTGTTCGTGGCTTAGGGAATGCTGTCATGGTCCTCTGTTCATGGCTTAAGGAGTGGTGTCATGGTCCTCTTCTCGTGGTGTAAGTAGTGATGTCATGGTCCTCTGTTCATGGCTGAAGAGTGATGTCATGGTCCTCTGTTCATGGCTTAAAGAGTGATGTCATAGTCCTCTTTTCGTGGTTTAAAGAATGATGTCATGGTCCTCTGTTGGTGGCTTAAAGAGTGATCTGATGATGGTTCTCTTCTGGCTGTAGCTGATGTGGAAGACTGCTTGATGGTGATGATGAAAGTTTATGGACGAATCGCTGTTGTCTGAACACAAAGAGTAGTCGTATCTTTTTGTTCATAGATTAAGAAGTGATGTGATGATGATTCTCTTCTCGCTGTAGCTGATGTTATTGTCTGGGTTTTTCATCCTGGGTTCCCGTCTGTGCTAGCTCATCTATTGTCTCGTTTCCTGGTAGCGTCAGAGAGCGGGAATCTGTTTGAGGACTAGCATTCGGGTTCTGCTGACTCACTGGAAGGCCTTGGTCTGTGGGAAATCTTGTCGTTCGTCAGGGCCTGGAGAACAAAGAGGATGTCTGACAGGAAGACTGTTTGACAGCATGTGTCATCTGTTTTCTGAATCATTGATGCTGCTTTTGGTTTTGCTCCGTATAAGGCTTCCCTAGGGCAGGAGCTTTATGTCGACACCATACAGGCCTCAGTCGTACATACGCCTGTTTTTGAATAATATTTCTGATACAATGTTCAAGAAGAACTGTCAGCAAGACCAGACGCGACATGATCCGAAACATCAAGGTCAACGAATAGAAGGGATCGGGAACAACCAAGTCCATTATGTGTATCAACAAAGATTTGAATGGTTTGGTCGTCTGACCAGGATGCAGCTCTACCAGTCAGCCAAACAAGCATATAACAAAAAGAGCACACCTCGCTCTTTGAGGCTGTTTGTGCTCCATTATGTTTACTTGATTATTGTTGTGTGTGATGTAAAGTTTGTAAATTATATTTGTTTAAACATATAACAAAAAGATATCTGGATTTAAAGCGGAGCCAGGAAAACCTGGATCGACAATATGAAAGACATTTTATATTTCTCACTTGTCTCACCTGTCTCACCTGTCTGTGTCACCGGGATTGGTGTTGGCCGCTGCACATTTTGACACCACCATCTCGCTCCAGGCCGCTCTGTATTGACTTTTGTGGACAATTTCTTAAAATATTTAGGCCACTGATGTTAGTTACGTTCTCGATGTATGAGACTGGAGGTCTGCCTTTCTTCTTTTTTGCCATTGTTTTTCCTTGAAAGATAGTTGTCATGAGGTCCGTGATCTTGTTGCGTGACACATGGCCATTGTATTTTAGTCTTCTCTTGTTGATATCAACTGATAGTTTTCTGGTGGTATCAAGTTCTTCCAGGACACTTTCATTAGTTCTTCTATCTGTCCATTTGACTCATAGTTGTCTTCGATAAAAAAACCCATCTCTGCTGCCTCAGTTCTTCTACAATCACTTTTTCTCAGAGTCCAGGCTTCGCAGCCATAAATCATGATTGGCTGGTCAAACATTTTAAAAGTCTAACTTTCAGGCCATTTGATGTGCCTCTGTCTATTCAGACGTTGTGAGTTGGACCATTTTTTGCTTTGCCATTCCCATTCTTATTTTGATATCTTTGGAGCAGGACCAAGATATTTGAAATCCTTAACACTTTCTAAAAGAATTTTGTTCATTAAGATGTCATGATTGTTTTCAGTGACTTTGCCTTTGATATGTAGTACTTTTGTTTTCTTATTTTGATTTTACTCCTGTTTATTTTTCTGAAGGCCTTCCAGCTCACTGGTGACCTTCAGCTTCTTCTCTTAGAATGATACAAGAGGACAGGTAAAAGAAGAAAAAAAGAAGAGAAAGTTTCAGATGTAGTTAGTTTTTAAATTTGAAAACCATCTACACTTTAACTGTTTCACCCAGTCTCGCAGCTCGAAACGTATCTAGAATTCACGCACTGTCACAACGGGCGGTCAGGTTCCTGTTGAGAAGACGACAGTGTGGTGGGGACTAGAAGTGAATATAGTAAATTACTTGTCCACTGACGCGTTTAAAGATCTACATCCTGAACAAAGATTACGGATCAGAACTAATCGCACGTCAATCAGAAAACGAAAACAGCTTTGACAGGCTTCACCGTCTGTACAACCGGACCTTTAACACAGTTGACACCAGGTAACATGTCACACCTGCTGGCTGGTTCAGCTGACACAGCCCTGGACTCAGGATCTGTTGTCTCCAGTTCAATCCCAGTGCAGGGGGGCCATGCTAGTCTTCTCTGTATCGTTTCAATTTTAGTATATGTATTGCTTTAGCAATACAAGGCAGTGTTAGGGGAGAAATTAGAGCACCTGGTCACAATAGGAAAACTGAAGGGAAAGAGAACACCAGGTAGACTCAGGAAGAAATTATTGGAGGGACTTTATACATTGTACATAACTGTATCCCTGTTTTACGCGCGGGTTGTACACCACATGTATCTTCCATACAGTTTGTACATCACTTTACCCGCGTCTTATACATAGCTGGTTCGTCACTTTACCTGTATTTTATATATAATTTGTACCTCACCTTACTCGTGTTTTACACATAATTTATACATCACTTTACCTATGTTGTACGCATACTTTGTACATTCTTTATCTGTGTTTTATACATAGTTTATATATTACTTTACCCCTATTTCACTTCACCCCACCCAGTCCCACCCCACCCACACCTTCACTTTGCCTTGGTTCCTTGATTTATCGATTTTCACAATTCATCATTTAATGACTAAGAATGTGATCTGTTCTCAAAATGTAGGACACAGGACGATTTTCTGAAGATATTCTGTTGATACCATGGGAAAAGGCACACACACTTTTCTTTCCATTTGATATATAAAAAAGAGTCTTCAGGACGCCACTGTGGGTGTTAAGTGGCTAACCCTTTGACTCCCGCACCCTATCCATCATCAATTTTAAAAACTTCACACCATTTGACTTCTCCACACTATCCACCGGCTTCCTGAAGGAAGCCAATGGGATAGGCTGAGGAAGTCAAAGGGTTAAGTTTTTGCTTTGTAGTATGGTTGACATTGCAGGATGCTGGTAGATGGGGTGCTGAAGGCAAAGGGGTAACTGATATGTCACATGTGCATAATATTTGTTTGGAAGAAAAGCGGAGGAGACAGTCTGGGAACATTTACCACGAATGCTCTCTCGATGGTTTTGATTGGGTTATTTTGAATTACTGTGTGCAGCGATCGGAAGTTAACATCATAAGCTTCAAAACAATGTATGGAATGGTGAAGTTCTGTAAGAGGTTGAGATCTCATGAGGATGTGAAAGCCAATTTCAGGTATTTTCAACAAAACATAACTAAAAGGTATCACCGCAGGTTAGTAATTTTATTGCTTCTTTTTCTTTTCTTTTTTTTTCTTTTTTTTTGGGGGGGGGGGGAGGGGGGCAGGAGGAGGGGTGAATTTCACTGGAAAACTTATTATTTTCATCCAAAGAGCAAGTTGCAACCGAAATCTCAGTTTCACCCAGACAAACCCTCACCGATGGGCGTATTAGTCAACTAAGTAATAGTCCGACTTCCAATAACAGGTCCTGGGTTCCATCCATCAGGATACCTCCCCTTGATGATCATTGAAAGGATGGAGATTCTTTTCAGTTTTCCCAGGTCAACATGTGTGCAGGCCAACCATCAGTGCTTAAAGCCATTCCGTGTGTACACACGTGCAGGATACCAAACACACAAGCTAAACATCCTGCATTTGCCATGTCAGCGAAGGGCTTATGTAAACATGAAAACACCCAGCATGTACCGCCCAACAAAGACAGTACTATGCAGCAGACTGTGGGCAGCAAACATACCGCCTGCACACTGTAGGCAAAGCATCATACGCATCTGAGATGAAAATTTCAACAAGCAAACAA
>CM060305.1:108456037-108458537 GCA_030674185.1 Monoplex corrugatus
ATTTATTCTTTACTTATACGCTGGCATCTTTCTCACAGAGTACACAACAGAGAACTTTTTTTAATAACAAAAGAGCTGTAGATAAAAAAGAGCTATAGATGAAAATCGTCATTTTCAATCGAGTCAGAAATCCTGGACAGAAGAACATACATAACTAAAGACAGACAATGCTGATATCAGTCTGGAAAAGCAGGCACAGATCAAATACGCAAGAGTCATGCCACGAGTCGTCATGTTAGTTTTTCAGTATATGCGAAACTGCTTGACAAACTGGAAATACAATACTTCCCCAGAAATCCAAGTATTTCATAGAAAGGTTATATTACCCGTGGAGAGCTCTGCAGACAAATACAGTAGAATATTGGATTCTTTGAAGGTCTTCCATCCCTAATAACAACACAGCAATTGGAATTGCACGGCCACATTGCAATATCGGTATGTCTGGCAAATACAGTACAATATTGAGTTGGAAGGACAAAAATAAACCAAATAAAACCCGAAATGGCTAAGCCATTCAAACATTTGCTATTTCCATGACAAAACAAAACAAACAAACAAACAAACAAACAAACAAACAAATCCAGAAAATCTGGATTTCGTATTTCTTAAGGTCGATTTGACCTTGAAGAAGCATCAAGTGAAATGAAACTTGACGTAAAGAGAGGAAGATGGTAGACTAACAGTGAAAATGGATTGTTCACATTGTTTAAAGTTCCTGAGAAAGTGGTGTTCACCGACTTTTTTCCTAAAAAGTGTTGACTTTAGTCATCTTTGGGAGTCCGTGTGACTTTACTACCATGATTTCCTACACTTATGCATTCCCGACTCCCCACCGGTCTATTTATTTGATCCCCCGTATTGATACAAGACCCTTTCAGAAATATGCTGAAAAAAATGTTGCTACACACAGAGACACAGACACACAAATGCACAGACACAAATGCAAACACACACACACACACACACACACACACACACACATACATATATATATAATGTAGATATATATATATATGTATATATATGCATACATACACACACACATATATACATGTGTATATATACATATATATACATGTATATTATATATATATATATATATATACATATATATATAATACTTATATATATGTGTGTGTGTGTGATGTGCAAATGCATGCACATACCGATACAGACACAAATACACACACACACACACACACACACACACGCACGCACGCGCACACACACACACACACACACACACACACACACACACACGCACTCACACACACACACACACACACACACACACACGCACTCACACACGCACACATACAGGTACGCACTCAAGCACACACGCACACACGCACACATAAACACACACACACACACACACACACACATACACACAAACACACACACACACACAAACCCCTATCTTTTTCGGTCAATATGAAACATTCTCCACCTACTTGTTTTTTTTAAATGGGAGATTAAAACAGAGAGGAAAGCATCCAAAGTCAACACGAATCATTTTCATTTTCTCTAAATTCGTTTTGAATCTCCGTTCTTGTTCTTCTTGTTCTTTTTCTTCTTTTCTCCCTTTTTGTTCTTGTTCTTGTTCTTCTTCTTCTTGTTCTTGTTGTTCTTCTTGTTCTTCTTCTTCTCCTTCTTGTTCTTGTTCTTGTTCTTCCTTCTTCTGTTCTTGTTGTTCTTCTTGTTCTTCTTCTTGTTGTTCTTGTTGTTCTTCTTGTTCTTCTTCTTGTTTTCTTCTTGTTCTTCTTCTTGTTGTTCTTCTTGTTCTTGTTGTTCTTCTTGTTCTTCTTCTTGTTGTTCTTCTTGTTCTTGTTGTTCTTCTTGTTCTTCTTCTTGTTGTTCTTCTTGTTCTTGTTGTTCTTCTTGTTCTTCTTCTTGTTGTTCTTCTTGTTCTTGTTCTGTTCTTCTTGTTCTTCTTCTTGTTCTTCTTGTTTCTTGTTGTTCTTCTTGTTCTTCTTCTTGTTGTTCTTTCTTGTTCTTGTTGTTCTTCTTGTTCTTTTTCTTCTTCTTCTCTTCTTGTTCTTGTTCTTGTTCTTCTTCTTCTTGTTCTTCTTTGTTCTTCTTGTTCTTCTTTTCTTCTTCTTGTTCTTGTTCTTGTGTTCTTCTTCTTCTTGTTCTTCTTGTTCTTCTTGTTTTCTTCTTGTTGTTCTTCTTGTTCTTCTTTGTTCTTCTTCTTGTTGTTCTTCTTGTTCTTCTTCTTGTTGTTCTCTTGTTCTTGTTGTTCTTCTTGTTCTTCTTTGTTGTTCTTCTTGTTCTTGTTGTCTTCTTGTTCTTTTCTTGTTGTTCTTCTTGTTCTTGTTGTTCTTCTTGTTCTTCTTCTTGTTGTTCTTCTTGTTCTTGTTGTTCTTCTGTTCTTCTTGTTGTTCTTCTTGTTCTTGTTGTTCTTCTTGTTCTTCTTCTTGTTCTTCTTGTTCTGTGTTCTTCTTGTTCTTTTCTTTCTTGTTCTGTTTTCTTTGTTCTTGTTGTTCTTCTTGTTCTTCTT
>CM060305.1:108481037-108518537 GCA_030674185.1 Monoplex corrugatus
CAGAGCAAGTAATGAGAGAGGCAGACACAGAGGGCATGGGAGTGAAAATATGAGGAAGGAATATCACCAACCTAAGATATGCTGATGACACCGTCCTATTAGCAGGAGGCATCATATTAAGTATGAAATGAATTCTATATCAAGTAGATGCTGCAGGAAACAAGGCAGGACAAACTGAAAGCCAAAAAGACCAGAGTCATGTACATAGAAGGATCATATCAGCTAACAAGCCACAGCAGAGCATAGGAATAAATAAAACAGAGCTGGAAAACGTGGACAACTTCAAGTACTTGGGCTCTGTCAAAACCAACACAGAATCTTGCAGCAAGGACATCAGATCAAGAATAGGCATGGCCAAGCAAAAAATGGCCCAGCTGAACAACATTTGGAAAGACAGAGGCATACTACGAAATTGAAAATAATAATTTTACGCTGCTTAATTTGGCCTGTTGTCATGCACGGATGTGAAGCCAGGATTTTGAAGAAAGATGACGAAAATCAAATAAACGCAGCAGAAATGTGGTTCTACAGGCCTCTTCAAAAAGTGAAATGGATAGACAAAAGAACCAATGAAAGCTTGCTAAAGAAATTAGCTGTCCAATGTAAAAAAAAATGCTCCCAGAGATCAGCAAAAGAAAACTGAAGTATATCGGGCACATGAAAAGAAACACAAGAACCGACTTGATGACATAAGTCCTGCATGGGAGAGTCGAGGTAAAGAGAAAACAAGGAAGGCCAGCAAAATCCTTCATGGACAACATCGCTGACGCCTGCAAACTGGGGCTCCATGACATCATACACAGGAGCAGAGACCGTGTCTCCTGGCGATCCTTCGTGACAAAGAGTGGAGCTCCCACCGTCGTCCATGGCGATGAAGATAGATAGATAGATAGATAGATAGATAGATAGATAGATAGATAGATAGATTAAACTCGCGCAGACAGACTGGAAAACGAGTGCTCTCCCTCTGTGCCAACCAGGCCTCAGACTGAGGAAAGTTACGTAACAATATGTTTTCATATCAGGGAAAAAAGAAAGACAGCCAGTATAGCTTGACCGCTCAGTTTTTCTTCCTTTTCCTTTGACTATATTTTAAAGTAACCTTTCTGCTTGCCATTTGTTTATTTGTTTGCCCGCTGTTCCTCTTGTTTATGTGCGTGACTGTGTGGCTGTTTCTTTAGAAACTAGTGGAAAAGGTTGCGTGTGTTTCGAGCCATGAAGAAACATAGCTTTTATCCAATTCAGAATTTAAATTTCCTTAAGCAAATAAAAAGATAAATAACAAAGTGAATAAACAAAAGCAACGTGGTCAAGCCAAACAAAAAAATCCCCCTTTTCGTAACTGTAAAAAAAAATTCAGATATTTTTCACTTTATTGTGGATTTAAGAACCGACCAAGTGTCAGCCATCCTAGCAAAGTTGACACTCCTTGATAAACGAAAATAAATAATCTACATACACAAAATTAAAATAACAATACCAAACAAACATCCTGCACTAAGCTCTTGAACTATGTAATTCCTTCTTTAGAGGCAACATTGAGGACACGAGAAGAGTACTATATCAAATTCACACACTGAGGGGGTAACAAGGGTGATTTCAGAATTATGTAAATTGACAATTCAACCCTTGTTTACGTGACAAGGGGAGTGAAGGGGAGGGGGAGATATACGGCTGGGGGGGGGGGGGGGGGCTGCCCAATAGAGAGAGGAAGGACCAAAGTACGGCAAAGAAGGGCCCTTTCATTCTTTGTTGGTCTGGTGGCTGGGCTGCACCTGCTGGTCTGGTGTGCGTTGTGCGTGGCTATGTCTCAGGATTTGTCATCTCCCCCGCCTTGCCATTCGGATCGTAATCAAACTGTTGACTGGGTCCGAATAAGTCGTGTAGCACATGGACGCACCCCCCCCCCCCCTCCTCCTTGCTTGGCAAAATGGTTGGTGTGTGGCGTCGGAGTCAGGGGGTGATTGTCTAGCTGGTGAGGAGGCATTAATGCTCTGAGTAACACCCAGCACCTTCTGTTTTAAAAAGCAAATTTTAGGATCATAGCACTCAGGGAGCTTACCTCTAATCACTTTTTTTCGTCCCATTTTATACGCCACCTTAATGGCCGCAGAAGCTGGAACAGTTTTTAAATGCGATGGTGATGATATCGATGAGGATGATAATCATGATACTATGGAGTTCCATCTAGGATTGAAACTGCGTGACAGGGATGTATTCTACGCTTGATGTCATAATATATCCTGGCGTCAACCAGGCCCGAGAGATACAGACACCTGCGGTGCTGGTCAGAGGATTTGAGCAACACCCTCAGTGCTGCATCCGTGAAGTGGACAAGACTCGACTGTGTGGTCCCAGTCTTCCCAATGAGTCGGGTGTTTCTTGTTAACCCAACTTCACATACAGGGAGGCAAGAAAAGTGATTTTGAGAATTATTCAAATTGACAAAGCAATTGTTATTTATGTGTCAATAGGAGTGAGAGGGCGTCATATATATACACAATTTCTAAGATCAAACAAGCAACCAAGCAACCAACCAACCAAACAAATAAACAAACAAATAAGCGAAGAAGAAAAAAGAAAGAAAGAAAAACTATGCTAGCTTTAGTAAATGCACTTTTGAAATGTATCTATTATCAGTGACTATTCACTCACTCAGACTTACGATATGTTTCGGGAGAAAGTTTATGTATTGCAAAAGCCAATAGATCTTTGCAAACTCAGACAGAATAAAGAACAAGCAAGCGAGTGAGAGAGAGAGAGAGAGAGAGAGAGAGAGAGAAGACAGACAGACAGACACACAGACGGAGACAGAGACAGAAAGAGAGACAGAGAGAGAGAGACAGAGACAGAGACAGGGACAGAGACAGAGAGACAGAAGAGAGAGAGGAGAGGCAGAGACAGAAAGAGAGAGAGAGAGAGGCAAGAGAGCAGAGACAGAGGACAGAAAGAGAGAGAGAGAGAGATACAGACGGACAGACAGACAGAGACAGAGACAGACAGACGGAGACAGAGACAGAGAACAAAACTCGGCTGAGAGATAAATCATGTACAAAAGCAATGATGTATACCATCATCAATAAATCATTTCAATTTTAAGAGGACTAATCGTTTTTTTTGTTTGTTTGTTTTCTGTTCTTTTCTGTTTTGCTTTGTCATCAGAACCATTCCCTATTGCCGGAAATGCCTGAACAGGAAGAGCTACGGCCAGTTCCAGGCAGATATGTTTGTTCCATGTCACGCGCATCCTAAAGACTGATCAGGTTTATCCAGTTATAGCACGTTCTTCGTTATTTTATGACGGCGTTATGGCGACGTAAACATGACTATGCACAATATTCAACAGATGGCATTTTTTTTTATGGTTTGGCTTGTTTTGAACCGGATTTAAGATATATTTTGTACGGAAGTTGTAATTCACATATGTAAAGTGATATTGGGCACATTTCTTTATACACACACGCGAGCGCGCGCGTGCGCGCACATACACAACACACACACAAACATACACACACACGCACGCACACACATACACAAACACACACACACGAGCACACACGAGCACGTACACACACACTTTCTCTTTCCTCTCTCTCTCTCTGCCCCCCCCCACACACACACGTATACACACACACACACACACACACACACACATACACACGTACACACACACATACACACACATACGCACGTACACGTACACATACTCCCTCTTTTTCTCTCTCCTTATCACATACATACATACATACACACTTTTGCACACGCACCACACACACACCACCAAAACACACACACACACAAACAAACACATACACACGCAACACACACATACACACACACGCAGGCACACACTCACACACACACACACACACACACACAAACACACGCAAGCACACACCCAAACACACCCACAAGCATACACACACACACTCACACTCACACACACATACACACACTCACACACATACACACTCACACACATACACACACATTCACACACACACACACACACACACACTCACACACACACACCACGCACGCGCATACACACACTCACACATAAACAGATACGCACATAGCACACAAACACGCACAATATTCAATGTTCAATGTCCAATGTGTAATAATCCTTTAACCCCAACTGGAGCAGCAATGAGGACAGCAGCAAATTAGTGAAAAATCTAATAGGATGAACATGTAACATAAGGTGGAAACATTTTATAACAGACCAACAGGAAAATAAATTGAAATTTTCTTACGATATGATATTGCGATAGCAGGTGAGACGTTGGATGACCAAGGCCAGGATTTAAACCATAGTGCCAAGGACATCCACGCTGACGGTTCTGATGCGGATTTTGCACAAGCTCTTAACGCCAAACGTGGAAAACTCAATTTGCCGCCTGCCGGTGCAAAAGAACAATGGGAGAAATTAGATGAGGAACTTGTCCTTAAGCTGAATGCGCTAATAGGGAACAGTACGCTGGAACACAAACTTGACACATACGGAGACATCATATACTCTATCTGCAGGGACACTTATGGAGTGAAGCAGCCAAAGACAAAAACGCCTCCCCAGAAATCCAGAAGACAGCAACAGATGGAGAGCATCCGGAGGGAGAAAAGGAAGCTTAAAAAGCGAATGAAAACTGCCTCAGAATTCGAGAAGCAAGGGCTCCTGGAACTCTGGAAAGATCTGAAGGCCAAACACAATGCTCTCAGCAAAGTGGAATCAGCAAGGCGAAGAAAGAGCAAAAATAAGAAGACTCAAGATCGTTTCTTCAAAGATCCCTTTGACTTTGCAAGAAAGCTGTTTGAACAACCCAAATCAGGGACTCTCACAGTGGGCAAGGAAACCCTAGAGCAGCATCTCAGGGAAACATATTCCGATTCTCAGCGCGAGGCACCACTTGAAATCCAGAATCTGGTTTGGCCTGCAGCGCCAGAAGGAAAATTCAATAACAAACCACCAACACTGGATGAAGTGAAGAACGTAGTAAAGAAAGCCAGAGCCAAGTCAGCACCTGGACCAAACGGAATACCATACCTGCTCTACAAGAAATGCCCAAAAGTGCTCGAGTGGCTCCACAAGATGATTCGATCAGCATGGAGGAACCAGAAGATCAGCGACCAATGGATGAGAGCTGAAGGAGTGTACATTCCGAAGGAGCAGAACTCCAGCAGCATCAATCAGTTCAGGCCAATATCACTTCTGAACGTCGAGGGGAAAATCTTCTTCTCTGTTATGGCAGCAAGATTGACAAAATACCTGACTGAAAACAAGTATCTAATATGTCAGTCCAAAAGGGAGGCATACCAGGAATGCCTGGATGCTTGGAACATGCCACGTTGATTTGGGATGCCATCCAAAAAGCAAGAACAGAGAAGAGAGACATTGACGTAGTTTGGCTTGATCTGGCGAATGCATATGGATCAGTTCCACACGATATGATCCAGCTGGCTCTTGAAATGTATCACATCCCAGAAAACATCCGAACAATGCTGAGGAAGTATTTCCAAAGGTTCTCAATGCGGTTCTCTACCAAAGAATACACCACGGACTGGATAGACCTAGAGGTGGGCATTGCAATGGGCTGTGCAATCTCTCCCATACTGTTCGTGTTGGCAATGGAAGTCATCTTGAAAGCTGCAATGAAGAGTTCAGGTCCAGTGAATCTGGGAGATGGAAACCAGATGCCTCCTCTGAAAGCTTTCATGGATGACACAACAGTCTTGTCCACGAATGATGAAGAGACACACCAAATCTTAAAGCAGCTGGATGAGCTGGTGGCCTCTTCAAGAATGAGGTTCAAACCTAAGAAATCCCGAAGTCTCTCACTGCGAAAAGGAAAAGTGGCAGATTCAGTCAAATTCATGGTAGCCAACCAAGCCATCCCCACTGTCACAGAAGAGCCAGTAAAAAGTCTCGGAAGATGGTATGATGACTCCCTGAAAGACACACAAAGGGGATGTGAAACCAAGCAAACAGCAGAAGAAGGCCTGAAGAAAATAGATAACTGCGGACTGCCAGGCAAATACAAAGTCTGGTGTCTACAGTTCATGCTGATACCAAAGCTGCTGTGGCCACTGCTAATATATGACATTTGCACCAGCACAGTCGAAGCAATGGAAGCCAAAATCAACAAATACACAAGAAAATGGCTCGGTGTCCCACCTGGTCTCACTGATGTTGCATTCTACTGTCGTCAAGCAATGCTGAAGCTACCTCTCAAATCCATAGTGGAGGAATACAAAGTTGGAAAAGGAAGACTGTTGAGCATGCTGGAGGAATCGGAAGACAATATCGTGAGATCAGTTCATCCAAAACTGAGAACTGGCAGAAAGTGGAAAGTCCAAGAGGCTGTAAACAATGCCAAGAGAAACTTCAGCATCAAAGAAATAATTGGACACACGCAAACCAACAGACAGGGACTGGGAGCAACAAAAATGCAGTGGTGGTCCAAAGCCAAAGGGAAGGAAAAAAGAGACATGATCATACAGAAGTTGAAGGAAGAAGAAGATGTCAAAAGAGTGCAGAATGGCAGTCCAGCAAGGTCAACAGGGGCAATGGACAACATGGGACAGTGCACTCCAAAGAAGTCTCAGCTGGAACGATATGTGGCACATGGCTCCTCTAAGGATAAGCTTCCTCCTCAGATCTGTATATGACCTGCTCCCCTCGAATGCAAACTTAGTGAAATGGGGGAAATCAGACGACCCAGCATGTCCGCTCTGTCAGAAGAAACAAACAGTGGAACATGTCCTAAGCTCTTGCAAAGTAGCGCTAGCCCAAGGAAGGTATACATGGAGGCACAACCAAGTTCTGAAAGTGATCACAGATGTGGTTAGCGAAAAAACCATGACCCCAAACGCACCAATTGCCATGACAACGTTCTACAAAGCAGGAGGGAAACAGGTCTGGCCCGAAAGTGTTATGACAACCAGCACATTGCCAAAGGGTCTTCTGGATGGAGCAGTCGACTGGAAGTGTACAGCAGACCTCCCAGAGTGGAGAAATTACCCGGATGTCATCAGCAAGACAGGCATGAGACCAGACATCGCTCTCCACTCTGACTCCTCGAAACAAGTGATTCTGATAGAACTCACTGTGCCATACGAAAGCAGAATGGAAGAAGTACATATCTACAAGACCGAAAAATACGCCGGTCTTGCCAGCACCCTGAAGAAAGCAGGTCTGCGGGTCAAAATCTTCGCCATAGAGGTCGGGGCAAGAGGGTTTGTGGGCACCTCCGCTTATGATCTCATGAAACAACTCGCCATTTCTGGGAAGAAGAGGACTAGAGCCCTTAAAGCGATGGCAGAGGCAGCAGAAAGGAGCTCAAGCTGGATCTGGGCAAGGAGGAACCAAAAGTGAACTTCATAAGGATTAAATTCCCTACAGATGATGTGTGCCCCGTTAGCACATTAGTAAAACCGCGTACCGCAGTTCTGAAGCGCAGAATCGCCCAGGTTCGCTCCCGGTCCCCGGCGTGGGGAAAAAAAAAAAATAGACAACAGCAGAAGGGCATCCAGGAGTCATGACCTGGATGTGGCCCAGCCCCCCGAGAGTGTAAGGAATTCAGGGCCGAAACACTTGTCTAAAGGGGGTTACTTCTCTGAAGACCTTCTGTTGTCTAGCTCTCCCTAGAGTTTCTTTCTACCTTGTAAGATTCAGAAAATAACGATGTAATTTTAGAGAAGTTGGTAAATTTTGCTAATTTCAATTGATTTTTCCTTCCAGAAATTAAGTTAAAATGTGAGAACAATGATTTCACTGACAGATAGTTTTTTTTATTGTGGGGTAATCTTCACACACACACACACACACACACACACACACACACACACACACACACACACACACACACACACACACACACACACACACACACATACACACACACACACAATCACACACACACACACATACGCACGCATGCACACACTCACACACACACAAACACACCACACAGACACACACACAGACACAGACACAGACACACACAGACCACACACACACACACACCACACACACACACACACACACCACATACACATCCATACCTCGGCAATGCATTACGCAGAGACAGCGTCCCCCATCTCCATCCAACACACACACACACGTGCCACTAGTGACCTCCTCACGGCTCAGCCACAAAAGTAGATTAATCTCAGCTTAACCCATCTTTGCACAGCACCGGGGGGGGGGGGGGGGGGGGCGTAAACTGGGGAGGGGATTTCCAAATTTGTCACTGCCATCAGCAAATAGCGACAGGGGGAAGTGAGGAGGCAACGCTTGAGGAGACTGCCAGGCTTGCTTGTTGTGCCCACCATTTGCTATCGATCAGTCCCAGAGCTCACGCCGCTTACCGGTGACATGGCAAAAGTGTACCTCCTTAACAGTTTCTCTCCCTAGTGATAAATTTCGTCAGGCGAGCTGCTTCTGAGACTTTCAAAATAGAATCAGAACGCGTATTTAATACAAGACAAGACTGGCGCACATTTTCGGCCAACTGGCCTTTGTCAAGCGTGAATGTAAGATCACAAACAAACACCAAATACAAAATCAGGAGAAAAAGACAGAAACTTCCCTACTGCTTCGTCCAGTGGGAGAAGATGTGTTTGTTTGTGATCTTACATTTACGCTTGACCAAGGCCAATTGGCCGAAAATTTGTGCCTGTCTTGTCTTGTATTAAACACACGTTCTGTTTCTATTTTCTGGTTTTTCTGGTTCCTGTTTGCTTGAACACGGGCAGTCGCACTTGTTTTGGATTTCAGAATAGGCCAATGTTCATTCACTGGGATTTTATTGAAAGACAAATTAGGACTTTCGATACGCAGGCCAATATCCTTTCGTTGAGGAAGATTTTTCCCTCCTGTGAGCTAGCTACCTATAGTAATAGAGCCGTGGACTTCAAGATTTGATGTCTTGTGTTCAATTTGAGCCTGCATCATAAACTTGCCTGTTCACTGCCCATCTTAATGCTCCGATTATTCCAGTGGTTCAGCTTAGCGTTTCATGGGTCCCATATTCTCCATTCCAAGACCTTGCCTCCACACTGGACGAAGTAGCAGGGAAGTTTCAGTCTTTTTCTCCTAATTTTTGTATTTGGTGTTTGTGTATTTGTGATCTTACACTTGACAAAGGCCAGTTGGCAGAAAATTTGCGCCTGTCTTGTCTGGTTGTATTAAATACGCGTTCTGACACATTTTTCGTTTTTTCTTCTTCTGGTTCCTGCCTCCACAGTTTAACAATTATCCGACAGACTGGGCAGAGTACCTGAAATTGTTCAATGCCATGAATTCCTCCTGAAAATATTCCATACTCTTATACTGAAAGCATTCCTGGTCAAAAGAAACATGTCCTACCTCTTCTCCTTACCCATTCCAATAGCATTCCACATCTAGTCCTAATCTACGTCCTAGTCTCATCATCATCATCATGGTCGTCCATCGAATCAACGATGACATTAATGGGGTTGATCAATGTATAAAATCGGTGGTCTGATGCAAGGAGTTCTAGTTCTTGTAGTATTTTAAAAGCAATAGATTTGTTATAGAGCTCTAAGGATGGTTTCGGACAAGTGTCTTGTTTAATCTAGAAACTGAGAGATCCCAGGTCTGATCACTGGCGCGGAGAGGAGTCTACTCACTAGGGAAAAAAAATGTACTGAAATCCTCCATCGTTGCTCCATTGCTGATGACAGCATAGAGAAAGACCACGATGCATTCTGTCTGACTGACTGATCTATAAAGAAATACCGAGAAAAAGGTCCATTCAGTTCAATCAAAATCTAATTCATTTTTTTTTCTATAAAAGAAAAATGAAACGCAGTATAACTGTTGCCACAATGCCTTCACAATTCTAAAATGTTATTAAAAACCCAGACAACGCTCTCTCTGTCAGATTACATGGTTTCATGTCAGTTCAACAACAAATTACCGTGTACGTGTCACCATGATATATCATGAAAGCGAGCGTCATGCAGTGTCTGTCCAAAATGGTACTCCATGATATAACCACTATTAACCCTATAATTTTGTATTGTCCAAAATGGTACTCCATGGTATCACTAATATTAACCCTATAATTTGTATTGTCCAAAATGTACTTCATGATATCACCACAATTCACCCTATAAATCATATTGTCCAAAATGGTACTCCATGATATCACCACTATTAACCCTATACATGATGTCACCACTATTAACCCTACAATTTATATTGTCCAAAATGGTATTCCATGATATCACCATTATTAACCCTATAATTTATATTGTCCAAAATGGTACTCCATGATATCACCACTATTAACCCTATACATGATATCACCACTATTAACCCTATAATTATATTGTACAAAATGGTACTCCATGATATCACCACTATTAACCCTATAATTTGTATTGTCCAAAATGGTACTCCATGATATCACACTATAACCTATACATGATATCACCACTATTAACCCTATAATTTATATTGTCCAAAATGGTACTCCATGATATCACCACTATTAACCCTATAATTTATATTGTCCAAAATGGTGCCCCATGGTATCACCACTATTAACCCTATAATTTGTATTGTCCAAAATGGTACTCCATGATATCACCACTATTAACCCTATAATTTATATTGTCCAAAATGGTACTCCATGATATCACCACTATTAACCCTATAATTTATATTGTCCAAAATGGTACTCCATGATATCACCACTATTAACCCTATAATTTATATTGTCCAAAATGGTGCCCATGGTATCACCACTATTAACCCTATAATTTGTATTGTCCAAAATGGTACTCCATGATATCACCACTATAACCTATAATTTGTTTGTCCAAATGGTGCTCCATGATATCACACTATTAACCCTATAATTTGTATTGTCCAAAATGATACTCCAGGGTATCCTCACTATCAACCTTATCACCATCATCATCAGGTGCCCTGCCGCATGCATTGGCGATCATGGACTTCCATCTGTCTCTATCTCTCGTTGCCCCCAGCATCTCCCCCATCCTCCTCGTCCCCAGCCACTTTGCAAGTCCGTCCAGCACTCTCTCCCTGGGTCTACCCGGCGCTCTCCCTCCCTCCAGCCCTCCCGCTGTGACCAGGTGCTCCAAATCCCCCTTCCTCATAAAATGGCCTATAAATGTTGCCTGTCTTTTCCCAATCCTCCTTATGAGTGATCTACTTGTGTCTGCCTCCATCAAGACTGTCTCGTTTGTTTTCTTTGCTGTCCATGGAACTCTCAACATTCTTCTTAGAAACCACATCTCAATCTTGCTCTGGCTTTGCTTTCTGACTGTCCACGCCTCACATCCGTATAACAGTATTGGTTCTACATAACATTCAAGGACTCTCTTCTTGATGTTAATTGATGGGCTTTTGTAAGAATGCTTGTCATCTTCTTGAATGCTGTTTTGGCTTGGCCGATTCTGCCGGCTACCTCCGATGTGCATCTGCCGTCTGATGAAATGACCGTTCCCAGGTATTTGAACTTATTAACCTGTGTCAAGGTTGTGCCATTTGCTGTTATTTTGCATGAGGGGTTTTCATGTTTTTTACTGATCACCATGACTTCAGTCTTCCTGCTGTTTAGTTCAAACCCCTTACCTTTGCTTTCTAGTTCTAGTATATTCACAAGATTTTGTAGGTCCCTTTCATTTTCTGCAATTAGCACGGTGTCATCTGCGTATCGAATGCTGCCTATCATTTTCCCTCCACCCTCAACCCTATATATTGTCCAAAATGGTACTCAGTGGTATCATCACTATCAACCCTATATATTGTCCAAAATGGTACTCAATGGTATCATCACTATCAACCCTATATATTGTCCAAAATGGTACTCAGTGGTATCATCACTATCAACCCTATATATTGTCCAAAATGGTACTCAGTGGTATCATCACTATCAACCCTATATATTGACCAAAATGGTACTCAATGGTATCATCATTATCAACCCTATATATTGTCCAAAATGATACTCAGTGGTATCATCACTATCAACTCTATATTGTCCAAATGGTACCATGGTTATCATCACTATCAACCCTATATATTGTCCAAAATGGTACTCAGTGGTATCATCACTATCAACCCTATATATTGTCCAAAATGGTACTCAATGGTATCATCACTATCAAACCCTTTATATTATTGTCCAAAATAATACTCCGAGGTATCATCACTATCAACCCTATATATCGTCCAAAATAGAACTCCATACTATCATCACTATCAACCGTATATATCGTCCAAAATGGTACTCCAGGGTATCCTCACTATCAACCCTATATATTGTCCAAAATAGTACTCAATGGTATCATCACTATCAACCCTATATATTGTCCAAAATGGTACTCCACGGTATCAACACTATCAACCCTATATATTGTCCAAAATGGTACTCAGTGGTATCATCACTATCAACCCTATATATTGTCCAAAATGGTATTCAATGGTATCATCACTATCAACCCTATATATTGTCCAAAATGGTACTCAGTGGTATCATCATTATCAACCCTATATATTGTCCAAAATGGTACTCAATGGTATCATCACTATCAACCCTATATATTGTCCAAAATGGTACTCATGGGTATCATCACTATCAACCCTATATATTGTCCAAAATGGTACTCAATGGTATCATCACTATCATCCCTTTATATTATTGTCCAAAATAATACTCCAAGGTATCATCACTATCAACCCTATATATCGTCCAAAATAGAACTCCATACTATCATCACTATCAACCGTATATATCGTCCAAAATGGTACTCCATACTATCATCACTATCAACCCTATATATTGTCCAAAATAGTACTCAATGGTATCATCACTATCAACCCTATATATTGTCCAAAATAGTACTCAATGGTATCCTCACTATCAACCCTATATATTGTCCAAAATAGTACTCAATGGTATCATCACTATCAACCCTATATATTGTCCAAAATGGTACTCCACGGTATCAACACTATCAACCCTATATATTGTCCAAAATGGTACTCAGTGGTATCATCACTATCAACCCTATATATTGTCCAAAATGGTACTCCAGTGTATCCTCACTATCAACCCTATATATATGTCCAAAATAGTACTCAGTGGTATCATCAACTATCAACCTATATATTGTCCAAAATAGAACTCCATGGTATTATCACTACCATCCCTACATATTGTCCAAAATGGTACGCCGTTTGGGATCATCATTATCAGCCCTAATTTTTATCATCATAGTATTACAAAATGGTGACACAGATTGTATCAAACGTATGAAAAACATACTCTGGTCTCATGATGACTTGATTTTTAGTTATTTTGGAAATGTGTTGGAGAGCCCGAATGACGGTGTGAGGCTATGACACAGTAATTGTGTAGAAAATGAAACTCACATCATAATCTCCAGCAGCAGAGTCAGCAGCAACAGCAGCAATAACAACGACAACAACAACACAGAGGTTTCACTTCAGAAAAGTAACAGTGACATTTTCAAAACATGAGCCATTACGATTTACGTCCAATCAATTCTTGTTAACTTTTCATTGCCTTATCTACAATCATTGTGTCTCTCTTTATTATAAAAGCTTCTCACCCACCATCGAAACGAGTTTCTTACCAAAAAAACCTCATCCACCCACCGAAACGAGAGAGAGAGCGAGAGAGAGAGAGAGAGAGAGAGACAGACAGACAGACAGACAGGCAGACAAACAGACAGACAGACAGAGACAGAGACAGACAGACAGACAGACAGACGGAGACAGAGAGACAGAGACAGAGAGAGACAAAGTAAGAGAGAGAGACAGACAGTATAATAATTAAAGAACGACTGATTTAAGACAGGAGGAAAAATCCCAGGGCACAAATAACAGGAGAACATTTTTGGCCTGTCACACGGCAGCAGAGGTTGTTTAGCGTGACCAGGAGCACGTGCGCAAGTGGACAATGTTAACAGTACAAACAGTGCAACTCTGCCCACGAACTATGGCGCTCGTTAGTCGCTCTATTTATTTCTGTCCTGTTACACCCAAGTTTCTAAAAGTAGCTGTACATCAACAAACGCCTGTATCGTTTGTAGTGTTGAAAAAGGAGAAGGCATTATGTCATCTCCCAATCATCATCCAAGTCTTTATTGGCAATGGAGCATCAGAGCATAATCACAAAATTTATTGTTGGCAATTGGATAGCTGTATCATAGCACCCTGTTTGTGCTGAAATTGACCCTAGGGATTCTAAAACAACCATCAACAGACAACGCCTGGTGCCTGTGATATTACAAGCATAACATCAGAGAAGCCAAACGCAGGCATCAGTTATCAATATGCTTTGTGAAGAGTTTCCAAACATGATCACAGCATCATCAAGAAGGCTTTATGCTGCTTCATGTTGGCCTTCATGGTCAAAGCAAAACCGATTATGTTAACAACACCCACTGAGGCGATACTCTCATGCAAGGAATATTAAAGATTCTGTAATTCATTCTGTGGCTAGCTAATGGAAACATGAAAACACAGATAATGATTACATTGGTGTATTTGTGATGTTACTGAAGCCACAATTTCTAATACAGGCATCCGTGATTTGACATTACATTTTGTGATGTTGCAAACGTCAAAGAATCTGAATACAAACACCAGCACACTGCTATTGTTGTTTATGATATTCTTAAAACCAATTTGAGTTTGTTCTGTGTGTGTGTGTGTGTGTGTGTGTGTGTGTGTGTGTGTGTGTGTTGTTGTGTGTGTGTGTGTGTGTGTGTGTGTGTGTGTGAGAGAGAGAGAGAGAGAGAGAGAGAGAGAGAGTCGACGTGTAAGTAGTATCCTTTAAACTTAGGGTCATTGGAAGGAAAAAATAGCAGGGCATTGACAGGGACCATTTTGGGATTGTCACGAGGGACAAGGCTCGGCTGAGTGGCCAAGAGTATGTGCGCACGTGCGCAGTGTTATCATTACAAACAATGCCAAATAAAAGAGACTGCGAGCTTTCAAGCAAATGGAAACCAGAAATAGAGGAAAACAGACTGACAATGCGTGTTTAAAACAAGATAGGCGCATTTTGTTTTGGTCAACAGGCCTTTATCAAGCGTACACAAAACACAACAAAGAACAAACACACAAAACTCATGGGGAAAAACCAGCAACGAAACTTCATGGAAATCCTGCTGGTGATTTTCCCCCTGAGTTTTGGAACTAGAAACACACACACACACACACACACACACACACACACACACACACACACACACACACACACACACACAACACACACACACACACACACGACGCACACACACAAATTGAATCAGACCGCGTATTTGATACAACTAGACAAGACAGGCGCAAATTTTCGGCCAACTGGCCTTTGTCAAGTGTAAACGTAAGATCACAAATGAACAAACACCAAATACAAAAATCAGGAGAAAAAGACTAAGACTTCCCTGCTGCTTCTCCACTGGAGTAGATGCAGCAGGTTGCAAGGCAGGATTGAAACTGAACGCTGAAAAAAACAAAAAACAAAACAAAACAAAAACAAAAACGAAACAAAAAAACAAAAAACAAGTCATGCACAGAGCGGCAGAATAAGGCCAGGAACATCCAAACATTCAAAGAAATAAAGCAGACGTAGAAAACGTCCAACATTTCAAGTATCTAGTATCTGTAAAAGCAAGAGATATAAACGACATCTCTTGCACCAAAGATGTGAAAACAAGAATTGGCATGGAAAAACAACAACAACAACAAAGGTCTAGTTAAACAACCTATGGTAAAACAAAGGGCTTACCAAAGATTTAAAACTAAGATTCCTGAAAATTTTGATTTGGCCTGTTTTAATGCATGGTTGCGAAGCCTGGCCACTAAGAAAAGACGAAGAAAATAAAATCAATGTAGCGGTTGGCCGAAAAGTTGAGCCTGTTTTGTCTGGTTGTATTAAATACGCGTTCTGATTCTATTTTTGTGCTTTTTCTGGTTCCTGTTTGCTTGTCGCACTTGTTTTGGAATCGCAAAGTTTTGTATATTCGTTCTTCATCCTTTGCCTACGCTTGACAAAAACGTCTTACCTGTCTCATATTGTGAATGAAACACACGTTTTTATTTTATGTTCTTGTGTTTCTGGTTTCTGACGGTGATATGGACAAACAGCAAAACTTGTTTGAGGTTACATGAATTTTGTCCTCTTTCTGAGGCCAAAGGTTCTTAAGTTACACAACAAGTATTTTATGATGTAGAACCACAGAAGAAGAAGGCTTTACGATTTCTTCCAGTAATCGCTCAATAGAACAGTCGGTCAGTACGAGAGATAATGAAGGGGTCACCAAGAGGAAATGAGTCTTAAAAATAATGAACACTCCACTTGAGTGAGCTTAATTGTTGGCGTTAACTTGCTGGCAACAATTCTTTTCATAGACACAAACACACACACACACACACACACACTCATCTCTCTCTCTCTCTCTATCTTCTCTCTCCCATAACACATCACACACCACACACACACACACACACACACACACACACACACACACACACACACACACACACACACACGCACACACATACAGGAACATGTCAAGGCTTACAGCAACACAGTCAGCCACATGTTCGGATGTAAATGACTTCCGCTTGTAAGCAATACAACTTTTTAAGTCTATGAGGTATGAAAACAATGGGGGATATCCATTATCTACAGACAGCACCACTGCTGCAATGAAAAGAACAAAGGAACAAGAATAAAAACTGGACGAGAGATATTAAATACTGTCTGGAAATATGGATTTCAGGAAGTGTGGACAAATGCCGTGAATAATGAGTCAAGATCTTTGTTTTCTTTAAAGAAAGAGAGAGAAAGGGTGATACTGAGAGAGACAGAGAGATACGGGAGGGAGGAGAGAGAGAGAGAGAGAAGAAAGAGAGAGAGAGAGAGAGAGAGGATTTGAATACGACTAGCATAGAGAGGCCTTCAGTAGCGACAGATTTCTTTCTATCACCAATTTGATTTCCTTCCTGAATCAGAGAATTATTTAAATGACATCACACTGAACAAATTTGATTCTCTCAAGAAACATGATTAGTCATAAATGAACTGGGTGCAAACACACGTTTCTGGCAACTGATTGTGCTAGAAAAAAAAAAGAACCTGCCTCTTTTATCATGATGTTTCAGAAGATGAATCCCATTCTCTCTGTTACTGTCCAGTTTATACACTGTCCAGTTTACACAAACATCAGAAATAAGGGAACACTGGAAACCGTACTAAGCTGTCTTTGAGTATGTCTCTCACGTGTAACAATTTGGAACACTTTAGAAAACTGACAACATCTGTATCTTATACTTTAAAGCTTAGACTTGGTGTAACAAGTTCAAATAACTGTGTGACATATGCTCATGACAAATCCACTGATGTCCAGAAAATATTGTGTTAACTGACAATGTTATTCCTTTTCCCATTCCCTGTATGTGCATGGGTCAGTAACCTTCACATTCAGCCATATACAATCTGGATCATTGCCAATGTACAAGTAAATACGAACCAGACCAACACAAAAATAGAATTATAACGTGTAGTTGATATGACAAAAGAAGACGAGTGCAAGGCCAAAATTTGCGCCTGTCTTGTTTTGTTGTATTAAACGAAGTCTTAATTCTATGTTTTTTTCTGATTCTAATAAACCAGATGTCACGTGCTAGTCCCAGTTCACTCTCATTCACTCTGACACATACACACACACACACACGCACATGCACACACGCACCACACACGCTTTCTCTCTCTCGCTCTGTCTGTCTCTCTCTCTTCTCTCGCTCTCCTCTCTCGCTCTGTCTGTCTGTCTCTCTCTCTTCTCTCGCTCTCTCTCTCTCTCTTTTGTCCTCTCTCTCTCTCTCTCTCGCCCCTCCCGCTCTTTCTCTCTTTCTCTTTGTCCACAGACATCGAGTTGTATGTCTAAAGGAAACCACCATCTCCTAACTTCCCCGCTGGAATTTCAGACATGCAGTGAAGTCACCATCACTCTATGGTATCCGCAGTGGGTTGTGAACATAGCTGTCTATCGTATCGTGATTCCTCGACTAAAAATGTTATTTACATCAAACCGTGAAGTTTTTTTTTTAAATTCTGGTCATATTTCTAAAACCGTGTGCTGAAACGTTATAGCAATTGACTGGTCACAGTGGTCCAGTGGTTAACACAACAGACTAAAAACTGAAAGATTGTAGGTTGGAAACCCATCAGTTCTGTCAGAATTAACAGTTTATGAATTGGAATCCCATCAATCCTCTCAAAATCATTGTGGGATTTTCCGGCCCCAACCAACTTCGACTATGAATTGATTGTGATACGGGCTCAATAGAAGAACTGGGACTATACAGTCGAGTCTCTTCCACTTCACGGATACGTCATTGAGAGCACCGATTAAATTATCTGATCAACACGGCAGGTGCCTGTATCTCTCGGGCCTGATGACGCCCGACTATGTAATGAAAGTAAGCGTAGAGTATAGCCCTGTTACGCAGTGTCAATCTGGAAGAGAAACTCCACAGTACCATATTTATCACTCCCTACCCACCTCATCACGCATCATCATAACATCGTGGAAAATTGTCTTAGGCTTCTTGGCCAATAATGGCACAGAAGATGGGACAAAAAACAAAAAAGAAAGAAAGAAGGAAAGAAGGAAAGAAAAGAAGAAAGAAAGAAAGAAAGAACAAAACAAACGAACGAACAAATAAGCAAGCAAACAAACAAATAAATAAGCAAGCAAACACACCAAAAATATGGCAATCTGAATCAAAGTTATTACCAGTTCTGAATGAAAGTTACCGCTAGCATTCAAACAAACAGTAATTAGATACAAATAAAAACAGAATGACATCACGCGTTTGATTGACGAGGATTGTTTCGTTAAGGAACGATGTTATTTCGTTAATTAAACACAACTTTGTCGTGTTGTTTTCATAGATAAATGATTTTGATTTCAACTTTCTAGCAGTTGACAACAACTTATCCAGGGAAAGAAAAACTTGACTTACGTTCAGACAGTGTCTACCTTTTAATGTCCATGTGTCCAGTTAGAGTCTTGACAAGCATAGAGACCCAAGTGAGGAATTTATTGTTGGCAATCGAGACGGTCGAATACGGTTATGTTATACAGATATGTTTCTGCTTTTATTAACGCAAATTTCCAAATACGACAATCAAAAAAATACTTATGTTCTTTCTTATGTTAATAACAGGAGGCTTTCTAAATGCACTGTAGCATCGATAAAGGCTTTACATTCATTTTCTGTCGTCACATCAAGTGTTTATGAGCGAAGTAATGTCACCAGTCAGTAAAGTTATTGTTGGCTACCAAATAGCTCCTAAAGGCTGTATGGTTGTATTATAGCAGTGTTTTATGCCGTCATCAACGCTAGAGTTTCTAAACACGAGCATTAAAGAAATGCCAGTGTCATTTGTGATGTTATTATTGCCGGTTTGTAGACTTGATCCAAGTATCAATAAGTCTTTATGTTACGTCTGTATATAATAACTGCTTTATGGACAAAACAGAGTCACTAGCAAAGTATTGAAGTTGCTGCTGGCTCGTAGGCAGCGCCAAGAGGATGATGGTTATTGTTGTATTATAGCAAGCTGATTATGTGTTATCAATGGCAGATTTCGAAACACGCGAATCGACAAATTTTGAATAGCACTTGTGGGATTGTATATGCCGGAGAAACTAAATTTGAGCATCAATAAACAACCAATATTCTTTGCCAAATATTTGACACGAGATTTGTTGTTGCTGATTTGTTTTGTTTTGTTTTGTTTTGCTTTTCCAAAATGCTATGCAAACACGAACATTGCCAGAAAATCCTTAGAAAATGCTGTTCACACACCTTACCAAACAGTGCTGATTTTAAACACTGTATGACCTTGACCTAGGCGCCGAACTTCCAAACTTGTGCTTTCAGTTTCAGTTTCTCAAAATGACGTCTCCGCGCTAGGAACGAATTCCATATGCACTAACGTCACAGGTACCATGTTTATGGTGATCATGGCACAGCCTTAAGCCTGAACATAAACTCATGAGCTGGCAGGTCCTGAGGCCCTATCTAGCTATGTTTTATCTAGTCTATATTTTGTATTGGTATTTTAGCAGCCCACCGCTGGAATAATCTTGGTTGCATGTAAATGACATGTGTATCTACTGCTTAATGATCTACAGCTTCGATCCAAACGTGGTAAACATCCGACATTCAGAAACATCTGAAAAAATCCTGCTTACACACTTTGTCATGGACACATAATACACAGACAGACACACACCTTTTCCCGATCTATACGAATACGAAACCATCTTCATTTGATTAGATAGACTGAAAAAAGGCGAAAGAAAAGAATGATATATTCATTTATGACACAGTTATATCACCAATAACGGTTACAATGAGGACAAAAAGGTGATGACGAGACGTTGATTTATTACATTAATAATGAAATCACTAAGTTAAAATGATACTCATGGAAATGATGACAATAACAAATCTGTTTAATATTATACTGAAGCCATGAAATATAAACATATATGTATATATTGAAGATGACAACAAGGTGTTGAATTCATTTTGAAATCACTAAACTTACGGTCTCTCTGGTGCAGTGGTTAGGACAATGAACTACCGACTGAAAGGTTCTAGGTTCGAATCCTGTCAATCCTATTAAAATCACTGTGGTATCCCAACCAGCTCCAACCCATAGTTAAGTGTGCTATGGGTTCATTGTGAAGATCTGGACCTCACAGTCGAGTCTCATCCACCTCACGGACGCGTCACTGAGGGTGTTGTTCTAATTTCCTGAACAAGACTGCCAGTGTCTGTACCTGTCGGGCGCAGTTGACGCCAGGATATATCATGACAGAAACAGAACAGTACAGCCTTGTCCTACAGGCTGAATCCACAATGGAGCTCCATAGCATCGTAATTATCATCAGTCTCGTCATCATCATCACCATCACCATCATCATCATCATCACCACCACCACCACCACCACCACCATCATCATCATCATCATCATCATCATCATCATCATCATCATCATCATCATCATCATCATCATCATCATCATCACACATTTTGAACAGTTGTTCCAGCTTCTGTGGCTATTAAATGGCGAAGGAAATGGACAAAAAACGAGATGATGATGATGAATTATGATGATGATGATTATGATGATGATGATGATGATGATTATGTTGATGATGACGACAACAACAGCAACAACAACAACAACAACAATGATAATAATGATAATAATAATAATAATTTGTAATAATAATATAATAATGATAATAATAACAATACTACTACTACTACTACTACTACTACTAATGATAATAATAACAATAATGATAATAATTATAATAATAAAAACAACAATAATGAAATGGTGATGATGATAATGATGGTATAAGTGAACAGGTAACTAAAAATAGCTAATAAAAAAAAAAGAAAGAAAAGAAACTGCCTCAGCGCAGCAATCCCTTAAAAATATTGATAACGGCAGAGAGGACGAGGAAGAGGAAAAAATATGAGTACTACATTTCCTTTTCAACCTTTGAAACTGAGGACGATGAGGAGAAAGAGGAGGAGGAGGAAAAGATTATGAGGAACTAATGTTTCGTTTCTTTTAAAAAAAAGTCAGTCTGTTTTTCTGTTGCCTCAAAGTGTGTGTGCCTTCATGCAGTCTGGCCTGTGTAGGTCTGTTGCTTCGTCTCTTATCTGTTTGTCTCTCAATTCCCCATTCTGCCTCCGTGCCAGAGAAAGACATGTCTCAGGAATCAAGACAAAACACCATGGACTATCAATTTAGTCTGAGAATAAAACGATACATATCATCGTTACGTATTCAGCCTTTGCTTAGAAATGTACCCCAGGGAGACTTCAGTGAATTGAGTTTCTAAGAATATGATGTTGTACGTATATCTTTCTTTTTTCTCTTCTTTCTTTCTTCTTTCTTTCTTTCTTTCTTTTTCTTTCTCTTTCTTTCTTTCTTTCTTTTTTCTTTCTTTCTTTCTTTCTTTTTCTTTCTTTCTTTCTATCTTTCTTTTTCTTTCCTTCTTTTTTCTATTTGTCTGTCTGTGTGTCTTTCTTTCTTTCTTTTCTTTTCTTTCTTTCTTTCTTCCTTTCTCTCTCTCCTTTTCTTTGTTCTTTTTTATTTTTTATTTGTCACGTGCGTCAGAAGATTTCAAACTCACTTGCTTGTCCCATAACTGATATTAGCTATCGTGATTGCGTTTATTTATTTACTTTTTAATTCTTATCGATTTCATCTTATTACATGTCATTTAATTCTACTTTATTACATTCTATTTTACCGTATTTGTTATTTTATGTTAACACAATATATTTTGTTTTTTCGTGTTTTTTTAGTTCGTTTCATTTCATTTTTTTTCGATATCATTACATTTTATTTCATTTTCATTTTATATTAATGTATTTCATCACCATACATCTGTTTAAAATGGACGTGGTTTATTCAGATCAATCCATGTGAATGTGCGCGTGCGTGAATGCGCCTGCCCTTGTGTCTGTGCATATCCATACATCAACGGCCATGTGTGTTTTCTCACTGTCTTGTCTCTCTGTCTCTGTCTCTCTGTCTCTGTCTGTCTCTGTCTGTCTGTCTGTCTGTCTTCTCGTCTTTGTGCTGTGTTCTCAATTATGTAGTCTTACGTGATATGATAATGCGTTTTGTATTGTTTTATGCACAACTTATTTCTTTTATATACATCATGCTGTTATTTGATTTTATGCACACGTTTCTCTTTTTATATATACATCATGGCTGTTATTTGATTTTATGCACACGTTTCTCTTTTTATATCATCATGGCGTATTGATTTTATGCACCGTCTTAATCATCATGCTTTATTGATTTTATGCACACGTTTCTCTTTTTATATATATCATCATGGCTGTTATTTGATTTTATGCACACGTTTCTCTTTTTATATTCATCATGGCTGTTATTTGATTTTATGCACACGTTTCTCTTTTTATATATACATCATGGCTGTTATTTGATTTTATGCACACGTTTCTCTTTTTATATATCATCATGGCTGTTATTTGATTTTATGCACACGTTTCTCTTTTTATTTCATCATGGCTGTTATTTGATTTTATGCACACGTTTCTCTTTTTATATATTCATCATGGCTGTTATTTGATTTTATGCACACGTTTCTCTTTTTATATACATCATGGCTGTTATTTGATTTTATGCACACGTTTCTCTTTTTATTTATCATGGCTGTTATTTGATTTTATGCACACGTTTCTCTTTTTATTCATCATGGCTGTTATTTGATTTTATGCACACGTTTCTCTTTTTATATACATCATGGCAAGAAAAGACACCTTATGATTTAATAATGATGTAAACTTTAATGACTACTGAATTTTAAGGTTGTAGATTCATTTCTTTGTTGATTTTTGTGTATCATATTTACAGTTATCAA
Source organism: Monoplex corrugatus (assembly GCA_030674185.1). Taxonomy (NCBI): domain Eukaryota; kingdom Metazoa; phylum Mollusca; class Gastropoda; order Littorinimorpha; family Ranellidae; genus Monoplex; species Monoplex corrugatus. Next base: position 108,504,571 of record CM060305.1, read on the forward strand.
AGTATTAGTTCAGTGAAAACGCTTATTTTATGGTCGGCTTATGTGTGTGTGTATTGTGTGTGTGGTGTGTGTGTGTGTTGTGTGTGTGTGTGTTTGTGTGTGCGTGCGTGCTGTGTGTGTGTGTGTGTGTGTGTGTGTGTAGTTGCGTGTATCTGTTTGAGTGTTGTGTGTAGTGGTGTATGTGTTTGAGTGTTGTGTGTTGTGTAGTGTATGTGTGTTATGTGTGTGAGTGTGTGTGTGTGTGTATGTGTATAGTGTGTGGTGTGTGTGTGTGCCGTGCATGCGTACGTGGTGGCTGTGTGTATGTGCACGTGCATGCGTCCGTGCGTGCGCCTGTGTGTATGTGCACGTGCACACGCACGTGCGTTGTTGTATGAAAGAGAAAGAAAGAAAGAACAGACAGACTGACACAACACTTGATTTAAAGCAAAATGGCCAAACCATTTAACAGCCTACTGTTTTTCACTTTTAACAACATTTGATTATAGAAATTTCTGATTTTGCACTTATCGACTTCATTCTGACCTTCAGAAAGCATGGATGAAATAAAACCCTGATGAGATGTGAGGAGAAAAGTACACTCTCACAACGAACAAAATACAATGTAAATATTATAAGAGGTTACTGAGAAAATGATGCTCACGCACCTTCCTAAATAAAAGTTCTGATTAGAGGCACTTTTTTCGAGCCATGTGACCTTGGCCTGATGGTATGACGTCCAAACTGATGTATTAATGATTCCTAAACGGTTCACATCTGTGACCTAAATTTGGCGAGGATTCAGCCACAAGCAAAAGAAATGATATACTGCTGACATATTTAGTTTCCTTGAAAATTCAGCCCCCTGGCAGTAATTTGTTAATTAATCACACGTTTTTCACACACACACACACACACACACACACACATACACACACACACACACACACACACACACACACACACACGCACACACACACACACACACACACACACATACACACACACACACACACACACACACACACACACACACAACATACTCGTTAAAAGCACATATGTTAATAGACGTTGAAAGACATAACGAACACAAACACACACACACACACACAAACACACACAACACACACACACACACACATACACACAACAACACACACACCACAACACACACACAAACACAACACACACACAAACACACCACACAAAAACACACACACACACACACACACAGCGCGCGTGCGCGCCTCGGCGTCGATTTTAAACAACCTCTCTTTAAAAAGAAAAGTTAAAAAAGAAAAGGGCAGATTGAAAAAAAAGAGACCAAAAAACAAAAAAAAACAAAAACCCCCATAGAAATTGATATTAGTCTATGACGACATCGCATATTCATATGTCCTTGAACTCAGCCATATCGTTTATCAGCGTGTTAGAGAACGTGTCAACGCCAGTCGATAGGTGATACATGCGGCAGTCAAACGGGCCATCAAGGTCGCCAAACAAACAGTGCGCAAATGCTGAAAGTCCTATCGACCAAACATCCATCATGGCCCGCAACTCTCTCGCTCCATCGGCTTGTCTCCCTTCTCTTTCATTTCATCAAATTACATTCCCGCCATTGACGCGCCCCAAAAGAAAAATTGCCTTTTCCTTCTGCCGAAGCTCGCTCAGAAAGAATGGGGAAGGGGAAGGGGAAAGGGAGGAATCACATAAACTGTGAAAGAGAAATTCGAAAGGAAGATGGTGAAGCAACACAAAGAAGTGCGCAGTTTCAGAGGTGGGACTGGGATGAGGAGAGTTGCTGAAGGAAATGGAAATGGTTAATCTGATTAACATGATTCTATGACCTCTGCTAAATAAATGCGTTCATGATGGAATGACTTGCCGAATAGGGTTTAACAGGAATGCCAAAATGGACAGAAAAGAAAAGAGGGTTCATGTTCTCAGAAAGGAAAAGAGGTGAATCAGGAGGGGGGGGGGGGGTGTCAAAATTAGTTCTGTTTTCAGTTATTCTATCATTACCAACTACATGCCAAGTCTGTTTGTCTATTTCAACTAAAATATAATTCTTCAATTTTCATCTTCACGACATGTACTTAAAATTTTGATGTCCACTTTGAAACCTAACCTCTAATGCGTAAAATATTGTCATTATTATGTATTCCGTATGGTGTATGTTGTTCGTGTGTCAAGAAATACTTTTTCCTATGTGTATGTATTGATGCCATTGAAAAAGAGAACAATCGTATTATGTATTGAAAAAGGATATTATGCAATTTAGATTAATATACGAAACAGAAACACACACACACACACACACACACACACACACACACACACACACATACATACATACATACATACATACATACATACATACATACATACATACATACATACTACATATATATATATTATATATATATATATATATACAATTATGAGAGAGACAAATGACAAGAAACAGAGACAAAGACAGAGAGACAGACAGGGAGAGAGAAAAACTCAAAAAGGTCACTGACGTGATATCCCATGTTGTATGGACACATAAATCAAAAGAAGAAAAACCGCTAGAAAAACATACAGCATAAAAAACATAAACCGCTAGAAAAACATACAGCATAAAAAACATAAACCGCTAGAAAAACAACAGCATAAAAAAGCATTAAACCGCTAGAAAAACATACAGCATAAAAAAGCATAAAACCGCTAGAAAAACAACAGCATAAAAAACATTAAACCGCTGAAAAACATACAGCATAAAAAATCATTAAACCGCTAGAAAAACATACAGCATAAAAAAAGCATAAAACCGCTAGAAAACAATGACAGCATAAAAAAAGCATAAAACCGCTAGAAAAACACAGCATAAAAAAGCATAAACCGCTAGAAAAAAACAGCATAAAAAAGCATAAAACCGCTAGAAAAACAACAGCATAAAAAAGCATTAAAACCGCTAGAAAAACATACAGCATAAAAAAGCATAAAACCGCTAGAAAAACATACAGCATAAAAAAGCATTAAAACCGCTAGAAAAACATACAGCATAAAAAAGCATAAAACCGCTAGAAAAACATACAGCATAAAAAAGCATAAAACCGCTAGAAAAACATACAGCATAAAAAAGCATAAAACCGCTAGAAAAATGAACAGCATAAAAAAGCATAAACCGCTAGAAAAACATACAGCATAAAAAAGCATTAAACCGCTAGAAAAACATACAGCATAAAAAAGCATAAAACCGCTAGAAAAAACATACAGCATAAAAAAGCATTAAACCGCTAGAAAAATGAACAGCATAAAAAAGCATAAACCGCTAGAAAAAAACAGCATAAAAAAGCATTAAAACCGCTAGAAAAACATACAGCATAAAAAAGCATAAAACCGCTAGAAAAAAACAGCATAAAAAATCATTAAACCGCTAGAAAAATAACAGCATAAAAAAGCATAAAACCGCTAGAAAAATAACAGCATAAAAAAGCATAAAACCGCTAGAAAAATAACAGCATAAAAAAGCATTAAAACCGCTAGAAAAAAACAGCATAAAAAAGCATTAAAACCGCTAGAAAAATGAACAGCATAAAAAAGCATAAAACCGCTAGAAAAATAACAGCATAAAAAAGCATAAAACCGCTAGAAAAATGAACAGCATAAAAAAGCATAAAACCGCTAGAAAAATGAACAGCATAAAAAAGCATTAAACCGCTAGAAAAATGAACAGCATAAAAAAGCATAAAAACCGCTAGAAAAATGAACAGCATAAAAAAGCATTAAACCGCTAGAAAAACATACAGCATAAAAAAGCATAAAACCGCTAGAAAAATAACAGCATAAAAAAGCATAAAAAACCGCTAGAAAAATGACAGCATAAAAAAGCATAAAAACGCTAGAAAAATGAACAGCATAAAAAAGCATAAAACCGCTAGAAAAATGAACAGCATAAAAAATGCATTAAACCGCTAGAAAAATGAACAGCATAAAAAAGCATTAAAACGCTAGAAAATGAACAGCATAAAAAATCATTAAACCGCTAGAAAAACACAGCAAAAAAAGCATAAAACCGCTAGAAAAATAAACAGCATAAAAAGAAGGAAAAAGTCCAGTTAGAACCAACACTTCAAAACGAGAAAATAACGTATTTCAAAGGCGAAAGCTTTCATCCTTTCAGTTCAAACCCAGCAGGATTTAAAGTAAAACTAGCTAAACTAATGGATGCAACGGCAGGACTTTTATTACAGAAAACCAGTAGTGATTGACACAACTTCAATTCCAGACTCTCTGGTGGAAACGATCAATAGAAAAAGTAATAATAAGTTCATTTCTATGGTATCTAAAAGTTAGTAGGAAGTGTTTGAGGGATTTGGTTGACTGAAATAAATGCGTTGTTACTCCTGTGCCATTTCCAAGTTCAGTGGTCACACGGTGTATTTCAACAGTGCGTTCTGTCTCTTCCATTCCTACGAGAGAGAAAAAAGTGGAAGCACACACACACACACACACACACACACACACACACCACACACACACACACACACACACACACACACACACACACACACACACACACACACACACACGCATACACACACACACACATACATACATACACACATACACACACACATACATACATACACACACATACACACACACACACACACACACACTCTCTCTCTCTCTCTCTCTCTCTCTTAACACACACACATATACACATATACACCACACATGCATGCACGTACAACATAAAACACACATGTATACACGCAACGCATGCACGTACGAACGAACGCACGCACACACACGCAACACATACACACACACACACACACACACACACACACACACACACACACACACAGACACAGACACACACACACACCAAAAACACACACACTCAGATACAGACAACACAAGACACACACACCACAAACACACACATAACACCCAACACACACACAAAACACACCATCCACACACATGTACATACACATAGCCAATTTCCTAGTCAATGCCAATCGGTTCTGATTTTCCTTTTGTTTTCCTTTTTCCTTTTTGTTTTAATTAAGGAAAAGAAGAATAACGAAAACCACCTAACAGCGGTGATTTTTCTGAGTGTTGAAACATTGTTCAAGAATAACAACAAAACAACAAACAAACAAACAAACAAACAAACAAACAAACAGACTAACAAACAAACTAAACAACAACAACAACACAATATAGATTAACATTTTGAAATAATTAATGTTTAAACATGTTTGAAATCGCACAAAATCAACTCAGAGAAACGCTAAGAGGTGTAGGATGAGAAAGAGCAGACAGAAGAATGAAAAACTTCATAAAATGCAGAATTCAAATCAGTTTCAGTTTTCTCAAAACATCGTTTCAGTATCTGAAATAAATTTGATGTGCACCGACGCCACAAATGCAGTGTGATGAACAAAAGACCCAAAACGAATACAGAGAGAGCCATAAGCCTGTGCATAAATCTGATGTGCTGGTAAAGTCTTGGTGTTCAATCGCACTTACGGACTTTATCTATTGTTTTTAAGGTTTGTGTCAGTATATCATACACTGAAACCTAGTCATTATCATCATATGCCCTGCCGCAAGACGTTGGCGATCAGGGCCCTCCATACGATAAAATCTATCCTTTGTCGCTGCCCTGTTTGTCCTCAGGCACTCCGCAAACCCGTCCAACATTTTCTACCCGGTGTACCTGGTACTCTCATTCCCTCCAGCTTTGCTATTGTAACCAGTGCTCTAATTGTTCTTGCTTCAAATCCAGAAAACAACCAACCAACCTTGGCCCACCTGAGGTCAAACCCATGCCCCATCATTACTAGCATGGCACTTTACCACTGAGCTAACAGGCCACCTATCACATCCGGAATGAGTCCACACCACTCGAACCCACGATTCAATCAACAATGTAAAACCAATCAGCCTCACGTACGACTTCCTATTGCCAGTCCACTATTGTTCCCCCCCCCCCCCCCCCCAGTCTCACTACATGACTTCTAGTGCCAGGCCACTATTGTTCTTTCCTCCCCCCCCAGTCTCACTACATGACTTCCAGTGCCAGGCACTATTGTCCCCCCCCCCCCCCCAGTCTCACTACATGACTTCTAGTGCCAGGCAACTATGTGTTCCTCCCCCCCCCCCCCAGTCTCACTACTTGACTTCCAGTGCCAGGCCACTATTGTTCCCCCCCCCCCCCCCAGTCTCACTACATGACTTCTAGTGCCAGTCCACTATTGTTTCCCCCCCCCCCCCAGTCTCACTACCTGACTTCCAGTGCCAGGCCACTATTGTTCTCCCCCCCCCCCCAGTCTCACTACCTGACTTCCAGTGCCAGGCCACTATTATTTCTCCTCTCTCCCCTCCCCAGACACACTTCATCACCACTACCACCAATTCTTCCTTTATACTCTCCATTTCTGACTTTCACAAGAACGGCATTAGCCTGTCCCCATTCACTGAATATTTTTAACCACCAAAAAAAAAAAAAAAAAAAAAATCGATGTCCTGTTCTTCATCTCGCGCATGTACAGTAGTATGTATGAATGGGGTGTCAGCGCTCTGGGACCAACTCACGCTGCGCAATTCTCCATCCTACGTTTTCTCCCACTGTGCGAAGAAGTCAATAGAATAGCTCTGTGCCTTCCCCGACCCTAAATAGCATTTACGGCCAAAATCAGAAAAAAATGACGTTCCATTCCCATTGTCCAGTCCATCCTTTGACTTTACACGTGGGTGTAGGAGAAGGAGGATGGGTAGTGGTGAATGTGTGTGGGAGTGTGCTGCTGTGAGTGCTGTCATTGATTCCATGTCATGATTCAGTGGCTGGCTCTAACTTGTATGTGGGACTTTGCTGCCAATCCCCAATCCATCCCATGTCTCCAGGCACGCTTGTCCATTAATGTGGTTAGAGGGATTATAAAGCCCCGAGAGCAGAGGCAAAAGTCTTGAAATTATTCCGAGAGGACGTATTTCTCTCTCCCTCCCCCCCCCCCCCCCCTCACGTTCTCTCTGTACCTTTAAAACGTCGAAGCGTCAAACGTATGCGTGGGCGCACGCGCGGGTGTGTGTGTGGTGTGTGTGTGTGTGTGTGTGTGTGTGTGTGGTGTGTGTGTGTGTGTGTGTGTGTGTGTGTGTGTGTGTATGTTGTGTGTGTGTGTATGTTTGTGTGAGTGAGTGTGTGTGTGCGGGGGTGGGGGTGGGGGTGTGTAAGAGAGAGAGAGAGAGGGAGAGAGAGAGAGAGAGAGAGAGAGAGACAGAGAGACAGAGACACAGAGACAGAAACAGAGAGACAGAGACAGAGAGAATGGGACAGAGAGACGGAAAGAGACATAAAGAGACAAATACCCAAGAAAATGTATCATAAACCTACCGACGTGGGGAGCAAGTGTTTCACTGAATACATTAAAAAAAAAAAAAAAAAAGAGAGATAAAGAAAACAGCAACTTGTGAACGTATTAATAAATACCAACTCTTTCGGAACAAGACAATTTCATGACATTTCAGTTTCCGTCCAAAGGTTACGGTGCATTGCCTTTATGGGTATGTCAAGTTTAAGGCAACACTACAGACATTAATGGGTTCAGCGAGGGGGAACCTTTCATGCTTTTAAAGCCAGTCCCTTTGCTCAAGTCATTCAATGCTACAAGCAGTACTATCTAATCCCCGCCCCCCACTCATTTTCTACTTTGTTTCCTGTTCAGCGCACAATGTCATTTCTTATATCACATCAAACACATTTCAATTTAACATTTTGACTCCCCCGCACCTTCTCCAGCAACTGCAAAAACTTAACCCTTTGAATTCCTCACCCTATCGACCAGCTTCCTGCAGGAAGCTGGTCGATAGGGTGATGGATTCAAAGGGTTAAGTTTTTGCTTTTCTAGCATGGTTGACAATGCAGGATGCTGGTGGACAGGGTGCAGGATTCAAAGGGTTAAAAGAAAAACCAAAACTTTGGAAAAGAATGGGGAAAATAACAGAGGGGTAACATATGGAGCAACTGATCAGATATGACTTAAATATAAAGTCAACAACATGATGGATATAGTTTGTCAGAGTGAGACATACGATACAAAGAGGAACTGCGGATAGCCGTTGACACACACATTCTTCATAACATACAGAAGAGAGTCACCTGATCACCAGTTGCTAAATAAAACAACCCATCCACATGAAATTTGATATATTTTACCTTGATTTTAGCGCTGAATTTTTCGAATATAAATTTGCATTTAAGCTTGTTTTTTTTTCAAAGCGGTTATGTCTGGTAAAGTATTACATATTTTACAATTATGAAGATACATTATATTTTACCGCACAATATTTTGAAGAGAAGACATGTGTCTATTTTGAATCCAAAGTCTGCTCCATGTAGATTTAACAGCCATGTCTCTCGAATAAGACTGCAGTTCCATTAATGTTTGATTTTAAAAGCAGAGAACACCTTTAATTTCGCAACTTTTAAAAACATTTTGCTGAAAATATACTACATAATACCTCCATAGCAAATATACCATGTTATATTTATGTTCCTTACAAAAACTATGCATGAATCAACATTGATTAATATCATTTGATAGTCTCCTAACTTAAAACGGATATCATACAAACTTGCAATGTATATGATGTGTGTTGCAAGCATTTCGTGGACAATCAGATTTGAAACTATTTGAGCTTGGTGTGATTGGTTTTGTGTGTTTTGTCAAAGACGCTTTTCCATATGACTGTTCATGTTAGTGTTCCGTTTTGAATAAGCTTCGGAGTGCTGCTTTTTAATATCAAATGAAGTCTAGTATCTCTCTGCACCAAGTAGCTTTCAACACGAGGACTTTGTACAATGATTCATAATCTTTCATTTGTATGTTACATATATGTACATATGTTATATATATATATATGTATATATATATATATATATATATATATATATGTGTGATTGTTGTGTGTGTGTGTGTGTGTGTGTGTGTGTGTGTGTGTGTGTGTGTATTGTTTGTTTGTTTGTTTTGTTTTTCTATGTAGGCTTTGCAGAATTTATACGTTCAGCGAAAGTAATAAAGGTTACATCTACACCAGTGTGTAAACACATAAACTTACTTTGCACGCACAAAACAAAACTTACAAAAGTGATTAAAATCAGCATTCAAAAATCATAGCAAGTACACAAATGATGCAGCAAAAGAAACATCACATTCCCAGCTTTATTCACACACACAAACACTGACAGAGAGAGAGACAGACAGACAGACAGAGAGAGAGAAAAGAGAGAGAGAGAGAGAGAGAGAGAGAGAGAGAGAAAGAGAGAGAGAGAGAGAGAGAAAGAGAGAGAGAGAGAGAGAGCAAAAATCATCAAATATTGTGCTCAATAGAATGATAGAATGTAGTGGGAAAAGAAAGACAATTGGACAAAATACCATTCTATTACAACTGCTGACTCTGAGCGAAACCTGTTTGACAGAACGGATGGCAGGAAACAGAAAGTCAAGACTGTAAACTCTAAATATGTACAGACGTGCGCGTGAGTATGTATTTGTGTGTGCGTGGAGTGTGTGTGTGTGTGTGTGTGTGTGTGTGTGTGTGTGTGTGTGTGTGTGTGTGTGTGTGTGTGTGTGTGTGTGTGTGTGCTCGCTCGAGTGTGTGTGTACGTGTTTGTGTTTGTTTGTGTGTGTGTGTATGTGTGTGCGTGTCTACGTATGTGTATGTATGGATGTGTGTGTGCCCGCGCGCGCGCGCGAGAGAGAGAGAGAGAGAGAGACAGACAGAGAGAGAGAGAGAGTGTGTGTGTGTGTGTGTGTGTGTGTGTGTGTGTGTGTGTGTGTGTGTTTGTGTGCGTGTGTGTATGAATGTGTGTGTGTGTGCGTCCGTGCGTGCGTGTGCGTGGGTGGGTGTGTTGTGTGTGTGTGCGTAATTGCGCACATGCGTATGTGTATATGTGTCTGTATCTGTTGGATAACGTCGTAGAATCCAGGTGACTGGCTGAACCAACCACGTGGAGATACGGGAGGACTTAGCTAGCCTTGTGGTGGTGGGTGGCCACCTCCTTCATTAATAATATCCGTTAGATATGACTGAATCAGTGCGGATTGTGCTGTTATTTAGAGAATTCAGTTCTGTCGAAGCACAAGGAAAGAATGACTTTCTTTTTTTTATAGCTAATCCGCTTTGCAGGTCTGAATCGTGAAACATCTGTCGTTATTTCGACTGTTATTGTTTACAATGTTGTCACATACAAATATTGCGTTTTGTTTGGCGCAGACCAATCTGGCTTTTTTCTGTGTTGTCAAGAATTTTGTCTGAAAGTGAGGCAGATACTTACTCCTGAACCACCTTAAAGATGAGGCCCCTGTGTATACACGTGGTTGTGCGTGTGCGCGCGTGGGCATATGTACACGTGTCTGTACGTGTGAGCTTAAATTAATAAAACGGTTTTGTTTAACTACAGTCGAGTAAATGTGGCACAGTTCAAACAATTATCAAATCATAATTCCAAACTTTCCTTACAACCCAAGTTGTAGAAAGACATTTTCTACACCTTGATAACACACATGCAATGGAAACTGTCCAAATATGATGGATTATGTGGGAGGGAAGGAGGGACCAAAATCGCTACTTGAATCTATAACAACCATTTCTCGCTGTATCACACAGAACCCTACATTCGTATAGTCTCCCTAAGACCTGTAAAACATGGATATCATACATAAGCTTGCAATGTATATTGGGATGAAAAAAAGGTTGACGAAATTAAAAAAAACAACCTTAAACGCTGGTCAATAATTCTGCCTTTCTTTCTTTCTTTTTGTTTGTTTGTTTTATCTTTTTCTTTCCTTACCCCCTCCCCCACTCTCTCCCTCTCTCTTCCCTTTCCTATCTGCTGACCTCAGAGAGCTTTGAAATAATCCAAGAGATACAAGAAAACTGTGGTCTGATTGATTCCAACAAATCCAACAGAGAACAATAATACCCTATGAATTATATGATCAATACAATGGTATTACATCTGCTTATCTTTCTGACCACCTCCCTGCCCCACCTCTCCCTTCTGCTTCTGATGCTGCTTGTTCACAAAGACCTCTATACAGACAGTCATTTTCTGTGTCTGATACAACTGGAATGAGCTGCGACGGTCACATACTTTGTCTTCCTTTACGTCTAACTTGAAGGCATACGCTCTGTCCAGCAGTGATTTCCCTTTCTACATTGCTCTCCCTTACCTCCTATTCCTCTCCTGTCTTCCCCATTTTCCGGTGTGCTTTCCTTTTTTTGCACTTGAATTTTTGTGTCATTGTGAGTGAATGTTTTTGTGAATGATGAGAATGTGCACGTTGGTTTGGTTTGTATATTAATATTCGGCGCATTATTATTATCATCATTATTATTATTATCATTATTATTATTACTATCATTATTGTTATTATTATTATTATTATTCATTTTTTATTTTTATTATCGTCATTGTTGTTGTTGTTACTGTTATCATTACTATTCTTATCATTGTTTCATCATCATCATCATCATTCTTTCTTTCTTTCTTTCTTTCTTCTTCTTCTTTTTATTGTTGTTGTTGTTAAATCACAGAGTGGATTAAGCGGTCGTCAGTCAAAATCTAAATACATTTAATGTCACGAGATCCAAATTTCATTAAAACCCTTCACAGATTTGCGCTCAACCTGACATTTGCTGGCTTTCATCTTTCTCGGACGGAGAGACAGACACAAAAAAAATCAGAGACAGTGACAAACATGAGCATTGATCCCAAAAACCTTCGAACTCACCACATCATTTATCGGTGTTACAGAACGTGTCTATGCCAATGGATTGGGGAAGGAAGGCACTAGCAGTCAGAGAGGTCATGATGACCGAACAGATCGGTGTGTACGTGTAGAGGGCCCTGCTGACCAAACATCCATCATGGCTCACAACTCTTCGCCTGAATCCGCTTGTCTCCCTTCTCTTTCATTTCACTTAGTTTTATCCCTCCCGTCGACGGGCGAAAAACGAAAAAAGAAAAAAAGCCTTTCTCCTTTTGGCAAAAGTAGTAGAAAAAAGAGAAGGGGCAAGTGGGAGAGTAAGAATATAGAGAATGAGATAGAGGAAGAAGAAGGTAAGAGACAGACAAAACTGCAGTTTTAGGAGAGGGGTGACAAACACAACAGATATAAATGATTTTAATAATATGATAATCAAGTTTCTGTTAAGCACGTGCTTTCTATCCTTAAGTCGTTTTTGTCGTTGTGAGTAAATGTCTGAGTGAACGATGAGAGCGTGCTCTTTAATTTGATTTATAATCAGGACTTAGCGCCATATTATTATCATTATTGTTATTACTATTATTATTATCATTATCATTATTATTATTATTATCATCATTAATTGTTATTATCATCATTATTGTTATTATTATTATTGTTATTATTAATATCATTATTATTATTACTATTATTATTAATGATTATCATTATTATTGTTGTTGTTATTATTATCATCATCATCACCATCGCCGCATAGTGTAGTATTATACATTTTGTATTGTGCTGTTGTCTTTACCGTCGGAAAACAAAAATCAATGAATGAATGAGTGAATATATCAATTAATCAATCTTTCCGTCTCTCTTTTACACACACACACACACACACACACACACACACACACACACACACACACACACACACACATACACACACACACACACACACACACACACACACACGTACACACACACGTACACACACAAACACAAACACACTCACACTCACACACACACACACACACTCACACACACACGCACATACAGATACGTACACCACACACACGCCACACACACACACTCTCTCTCCCTCTCACACACACACACACACACACACACACACACACACACACACACAACACACACACACACACATTACCACTATTTTCCAGAAAAACCAAACAAAAACCAAACAAAAATGGAACCAAAACACGTGTATAATATAAGAAAAGAAAGAGAGCCATAAATTGTTGGCCAACTGGCCTTTGTCACGCATATATAAAAGACAACAAAGAATACATGCACAACACAGAGCAGAAAAAAATTATAAGAATACAACTCCAGCACAACGCAATGTTAGGGATTCTAGTTGTACATGTAGTTTTAAACAGTTTTGGCTCTCATAGTAATGTGTCCCATGCCATAGCAATTGTATGTTCTTATATTAGGTTTTCCTCAGGTAAGGAGAGGGAGACAGACAGACAGACAGACAGACAGACACAGAGAGGGAGAAAGAAAGAGACACAGACAGAGAAATTATATATAGAGAGAGATAGACAGAGGGAGAGACAGACAGAGATAGACAGAGAGGCAGAAAGAAACAGACAGACAGAAAGAGATAGAGACAAACAGAAGAAAGAGATAGAGACAAACAGAAGAAAGAGAAAGAGCAAAGAGAGAGAGAGAGAGAGAGAGAGATAGAAAGAGAGACAGAGACAGAGAGACATAGACATAGACAGAGACAGACAGACAGACAGAGAGACAGAGAGACAGAGACAGAGAGAGGAGAGAGGGAGAGAGACAGAGACAGAGACAGAGAGAGAGGGGAGAGAGAGAGAGAGAGAGAGAGAGAGAGAGAGAGAGAGAGAGAGGAGAGAATTTACTGTAAGACCGCATGGCTGGCCAGCTGCACATATTGTTCACATTCATAAAGATAAAAAATATATATAAAAAGCAAACAAATCAACAGTATGATAGACATCTTAAACAAGACCCCACACTTACAAAGAAACAGGATACGTCCATGACATTTCAACTCTTTATGAAGGTCAACGCCCGCATCGCCCATTGTCCGGTTACATATGATCAGAGAAGACACTAAAGACACTCACGGATTCAACCAGGGGACTTCCAAGGTCATAGGCAGTGACTGGCACAACAGTTCAAAGTCTCCCCCGGGGCAAGAAGTTCAGGTGAACAAGAAATAGGACTTTTACTTTG
>CM060305.1:108543537-108553537 GCA_030674185.1 Monoplex corrugatus
TGAATATTGTACGTGTTTTCTTTATTCATAACTGTATACCCACTTTTGCACCCCCCTGTATACATATATATATATATAGATATATATTATATACATATATATATATATATATATATATATAATATATATATATATATATCATTGTGAAATCTTTCAGTAAGAAAAAATCAAACAAAAAAATTGGCTTCCACCTAGGCTTGAATGTGCTATAGGCTCGTTGAGAAGACTTGAACCGGGACTAGACACCACAGTCGAGTTTAATCCACATTGCAGATTCGTCATTGAGGACGTTCCTCAAACTACCTGGCCTACACCGCAATTGCCTGTATTCCTCGGGTCTGGTTGAGGCCTTAACATATCATGAAAGTAAGCATGTAGTACAACCTTGTTAAGCAGTCTCATTCCGAAAATGGAACGCCATAGATCATCAGTCTCAGTTTCACTAACACCACAGAATGACTGGAGCATTAAGATGGCAAGGTCTTGAACTGGGCAAAATGACGACGATACAGGCTACATGACACTAACACCACCAGAATGACTGGAACATTAAGATGGCAAGGCTTGAACTGGGCAAAATGACGACGATACAGGCTACATGACAACTAACACCACCAGAATGACTGGAACATTAAGATGGCAGGTCTGAATGGGCAAAATGACGACGATACAGGCTACATGACATTAACATCACCAGAATGACTGGAACATATAGATGGCAAGGTCTTTAAACTGGGCGCAATGACGACGATTACATGGCTACAATGACACTAACACACCAGAATGACTGGCAGCATAAGATCGGCAAGGTCTTGAACTGGGCAAAATACGACGATACAGGTCATGACATAACACCACAAGAAGTGACTGGACATTAGATGGCAGATTATTGAATGGGCAAAAGTGAGCGATACAGCTAATGGACCATACACCACCAGAATGAGTGGAACATTTAAAGAAATGGAGGAAAATGAAGATGATACAGGCTAACAAATGGTGGTAATTCACATGAAAGAGGAGTAGGCATCATAATGGACAAAGACAAATCAAAAGCAGTTAAGGGATACTGGGCAGTGTCCGACAGAGTTTTACTGGTCAAATTCGGAGGCAAACCTTTTGATATCAACATCATACAGGTGTATGCACCAACATCCGCAAGTACTCAAGAAGACATCGACAACTTCTACGAAGTTTTAGAGATGGCCAAGGTCCAATGTAAATCATAAGAAGTTACAGTCATAATGGGAGATTTTAATGCTAAAGTGGGACAGGATAGGGTGGAGGATATAGTTGGACCTCATGGCCTTGGTGCACAAAATAAGAGGGGGGAAGCTTGTAGAATGGGCACAGATAAATGAGTTCATAGTAGGAAACACCTGGTTTGAGCAGCCTAACAGAAGAAAATGGACTTGGATGAGTCCAGGAGATAATACCAAAAATCAAATTGACTACATCCTGATCAACAAAAGATTTAGAAATTCTTTACTGTCAGCAAAAACACTACCAGGCGCAGACTGCAAGCAGTGACCACAATCCGGTAGTGGGAAGGTTTAGCTGAAATTGACGAAAAGGAAACAGACCAAAAGCAACATCAAACTAAACCTTGGACTCTTAAAGTCAGATGAAATGATACGTCAAAAATTTAATGTACATGTTCAAAACAAATTCAGTGCTCTAGAAGACGTTGGTGACAGTGAGGAACAATGGACAAAGTTGAGAAGTTCTATAAATGAAGCTTGTGAAGAAACCCTAAGGCAAATAGAAAAGCAAAAAAGAGTTGGATGACTAAAGAAATTTTGGGTCTGATGGAGGAAAGGAGGAAGGCAAAGAGAAACGAGGAGATCTACAGGAAGATAAACAAAGAAATCAGGTATAGGTGCAATGAAGCTAAGGAAGCTTGGCTGAACACAAAATGCAAAGAGATAGAAGAACGACACAAAATGGATCCTCAGGTATGTACAGACGAATTGAAGAAATTGTCCCAGGAAAAATACATGCACATGAACTAGTTGCATAAAATCGAAAGATGGCACGCTTATCATGGAAAAAGACAAAATATTAGACAGATGGGGAGAGTACATTAAAGACCGTTTTGAGGATGACAGAAACGAAGAACACATTATAAAAAAGAACTTTGAAGGACCACCATAATGAAAGATGAAGTTAGAGCAGCACTGAAAAAAATGAAACCAGGAAAAGCCCCAGGACCAGACAACATTACTACAGAGATGTTTGAAGCCCTGGAGGAATTTGGCATAGAAAAAATAACAGTCCTCCTAAATGAAATTTATGACACTGGAAAAATCCCCAAAGATATGTCAAAATCAATTTTCATTGCACTTCCAAAGAAGACAGGGGCTATAGAATGCGAACTCCATCGCACAATCAGTTTGATGAGTCATGTAACAAAAATCCTGTTAAGAATAATCATGATGAGGACAAGGAATAGAATCAAAAGAGAAATAGCAGAAGAACAGTGTGGATTTGTGGAGGGGAAAGGAACTATTAATGCCATATACATCCTAAGAACTATCATAGAGAGGTCAATTGAGATGAATAAGGATTTGTATTTATGCTTTGTTGACTATACCAAGGCTTTCAATCGGGTACGACATGATGAATTGATCAACCAACTGGAGAGATCTCAATGTTGATGGAAAGGATCTACGAATAATCAGAATATGTACTGGGAACAAACAGTTGCAATGAGAATAGAAAACAATATAAGCTCTTTCAAAACATCAAAAGAGGAGTCAGACAGAGTTGTGTTTTGTCACCAGATCTGTTTTCACTATATAGCGAAAACATCAGGAGAAACCTAGAAGAAGACCCTGGATTAAAGGTTGGAGTGAAAATGATAAACAACATTCGGTACGCAGAGACACGTGCTAATTGCAGAAAATGAAAGGGACCTACAAAACCTTGTGAATATACTAGAAACAGAAAGCAAAGGTAAGGGGTTGGAACTAAACAGCAGGAAGACTAAAGTCATGGTGATCAGTAAAAAACATGAAATCCCCTCATGCAAAATAAAAACAAATGGCACAACCCTGACACAGGTTAATAAGTTCAAATACCTGGGAACAGTCATTTCATCAGACGGCAGAAGCACATCGGAAATAGCTGGCAGAATCGGCCAAGCCAAAACAGCATTCAAGAAGATGACAAGCATTCTTACCAACAAATGCCTATCAATTAACATCAGAAAGAGAGTCCTTGAATGTTATATAGAACCAATACTGTTGTACGGATGCGAGGCGTGGACAGTCAGCAAGCAAAGCCAGAGCAGTATTGAGGCAGCCAAGATGTGGTTTCTCAGAAGAATATTGAGAGTTCCATGGACAGAAAAGAAAACAAACGAGAAAGTCTTGATGGAGGCAGACACAAATAGATCACTCATAAGGAAGATTAGGAAAAGACAAGCAACATTTATAGGCCATTTTATGAGGAAGGGGGATTTGGAGCACCTGGTCACAACGGGAAAGCTGGAGGGAAAGAGAGCACCAGGTAGACCCAGGGAGAGAATGCTGGACGGACTTGCAGAGTGGCTGGGGATGAGGAGGGTGGGGGAGATGCTGGGGGCAACGAGAGATAGAGATGGTTGGAAGTCCATGGTCGCTAACGCCATGCGGCAGGGCACCTGATGATGATGCTGATGACATTCTACATAACACTAACACCACCAGAATGACTGGAACATTAAAGAACTGGGGAAAATGAAGATGATACAGGTTGCATGACACTAACACCACCAGAATGACTGGAACATTAAGATGGCAAGGTCTTCAACTGGGGGTGGGGAGGTGAAGGGGATACTGGCTACAGAACACTAACACCACCAGAATGACTGGAGCATTAAGATGGGCAGCGAACAAGCCAGCTTTTATGAGATTAAACTGGAGACATGAGCTCTTGGAATCCTCGGCTTATCAAAAGAGCCAGCAAGCCGGAGGTTTGTGCTGTGCTGTAACTAATACGCCGCCATTTCACACTAATACACCACTTCGCTCCATGTAATCCTGTTAGACCGAATTAATGACATTTCCTGTCTTCAGCTACAATCCCCTTCCCTTTACTTTACGTATCCCCTTAATTCGATGTGGCCCTGACCTTTTGTGACATTTTTCTGGTAGATCCTTCGATGGGGTTGTACATAGGCTGGCACCTAGTCTGTACTACTCTTGTCTCTGTCTCTGTCTCTGTGTGTGTGTGTGTGTGTGTGTGTGTGTGTCTTCTCTCTCTCTCTTTCTCTCTCTCTCTCTCTCTCCGTCTGTGTGTGTACCTGTCTGTCTGTCTCTCTGTCTCTGTTCTCTCTATCTCTGTTCTCTCCGTCTCTCTGTCTCTGTCTGTCTCTCTCTGTCTCTCTGTATCTGTCTGTCTGTCTGTCTGTCTGTCTCTCTCCGTCTGTGTGTGTGTGTGTGTCTCTCTCTCTGTGTCTCTGTTCTCTCTCTCTCTGTCTGTCTGTCTGTCTGTCTGTCTCTCTCATATGAAATTCCCAAGCAAGATTTGACTGAGTTCGCTTTAGGCTTCTTAACATGAAAGTACAATTAGAAATTCGCCACTTTTTTGCTTAAGGCAATCATGGTTAGATATATCGCCGTATCATTAAAAAAGAAACGACAGAAAATATGTTCATATGTTAATATTATTTTTGTTATGATGCTGGTTATGTATATGTAAATGTATATGTATATGTATATATATAAATGTATATGTATATATATGTATATGATATGTATATGTATATGTATATGTATATGTATATGTATATGGCTTATAACTGTGAGAAATTATCTGAAGTCTAAACACACACATACACACACACACATGTGCGCGTGACCGGATATATTTACTGAAAAAGACCGATAGCTGAAAGCACACGCAAACAAGAGCAAACAAATTCTTTGTACTTTTTGTCCACTACACACTTACCTACATACGGATGCGAATGTGTGCACACATGCGGGAATGAGCGAAGGAGAGAGCAAACCAGCGAATGAGAGAAAAAAAGACAGGCAGACAGACACAGACACAGACAGACTGACAGTCAGAAAGACAGCTTGACGGACAGAAAGACAGACAGACAGGCTGACTGACGGACAAACAGAAACTGAGACAGACAGACAGACAGAAATAGAGACATACAGAAAGAGACAGATAGAAACAGAGACAGGCAGGCTGGCAGACAGACGGACAGACAGACAGACATAAACAGAGACATACAGAAAGAAACAAACAGAAAAAGAGATAGGCAAACAGGCAGACACACAGACACAGACACACACACACACACACACACTCACAGACACAGACACACATACACAGATAGACACACACACAGATACACACACACATACGCACACACACAGTAGACACACACACACACAGATATACACACACACAGATAGACACACACAGATAGACACACAAACACACAGATAGACACACACACAGATATACACACACACACACACAACACACAACACACACACACACACACACACACACACACACACACACACACACACACACACACACACACACACACACACACACACACACACAGATACAGATAGCAGGCAACAAGCGCGGTAATCAAATGAGTAAAAGTCAAACGTACAACGGGAAGGTCTAAGGTTCGATCCTGCCTTGGTGAGTTCTTCTGTTTGGTGGGGTTTTTCCGATCTCCTACGTCAACAAGTGTGCAGACCTGCCAGTGCCTCAACAATCCCTCACCCCCACCCCGCCCCCACCCCACCCCTCGTGTGGACACTTACCTCGAAACTCCTGTAAGACAATCATACCTGTGTGCGGTGGCTTAAGGCAGCATGAAAACACCCAAAGTACATGCCCAACAAGAACAGAATACGCAATCTATTCAAAAGCGCACCACGTGGA
Organism: Monoplex corrugatus; assembly: GCA_030674185.1. Taxonomy (NCBI): domain Eukaryota; kingdom Metazoa; phylum Mollusca; class Gastropoda; order Littorinimorpha; family Ranellidae; genus Monoplex; species Monoplex corrugatus. Next base: position 108,549,436 of record CM060305.1, read on the forward strand.
TTGGATGGCTAAATAAAAAGAAAACATAAACAATCAAGAAAACCGATAGTTGTACACATACACAAAAAACAGGAGACCAGCAGAAACGCAGTCACAGACACGTAAACAAATACTTGTGTGTGTGTGTGTGTGTGTGTGTGTGTGTGTGTGTGTGTGTGTGTGTGTGTGTGTGTGTGTGTGTGTGTGTGTGTGTGTGTGTGTGTGTGTGTGAGATTGAGAGAGAGGGGGTAGGAAAAACTAGACGCAGGAGACAGAGAGAGAGAGAGATTGAGTGAGAGACAGACAGACAGACAGACAGACAGACAGAGGGAGGGAGAGAGAGCGAGAGGGAGGGAGGGCGAGAGAGAAGAGAGGGAGAGAGGGGCCGATAGATAGGGAGGGAGAGTGGGACAAAGAGAGGGAGACTGAAGAGAGAGAGAGAGAGAGAGAGAAAGAGAGAGAGAGAGAGAGAGACAGAGGAAAAAGAAAAGAGACAGACAAAGAGAGACAGAGACAGAGCGCGCGCTAACGCGCAACACAGAGAGAGAGAGAGAGAGAGAGAGAGACAGACAGACAGACAGACAGAGACAGAGACAGAGAGACAGACAGACAGATAGACAGACAGACAGAGACAGAGACAGACACATATAGAGAGACAGACAAACACATACAGAGAGACAGAGAAACCAGACAGACAGACAGACAGACAGGCAGACAGACAGAAGCAAAGGCAGAGATAGAAACGACATGAAATAAAACTGTTAGTGAACGGTATAGATAGATCAACTTGCAGAGGCAGAGAGACAGGCAGACAGAAAGACAGCAGACAGAAAATATGAGCACACAAGTGCAGGAATCGATAGCTGAACGCGCATACAAATACAATCAGGGAAACAGGAACACTCACAGACACACATACAAACGCACACAAAGACAGAGAAAGAGAGTCTGACCACACATGCAAACTAACAGTCAAACAAACAGAAACAGAGACAAATAGTTAACGAACAAGAACAGATCTTATTTATAAGGATATATAATGAGTAATTTATGCTTATATGTTTTCTTTAATATCCAGCCCTCGCCCAAAATGTTGTATACACTACGAATAGATAACACATGTGAATCATCATTGGTATCTTAACAAAGCAAACATTGAATATTAGTTTGAAAAAATGTATCACAATTTTTCAAATTTAATCAATACAAAAAGGTGAGAGTGGTTGAAATGATCAGTGGATAGTAAAACAGCTAATTAAGTCATGAGATATGTTACATACTTTTTCTTAAATCACTATTGTGAAACTGAGATATTCTCGCATGTTTTCAGGTAGTGTTTTCCAGAGGGTAACTCTTGAATACATAAAGCTGGATTGAAAGAGATCAGTTCTTGGAATTGGGACATTTATTTTTCTCCAGTTGTGTGCAAGGTTTATAGAGAAGGTATTGATTACATTATGCGAGGCATGTCCATTCATTTTATGTGCGCATAAATAGTCTTTATTATACGGAAGTGTAAGTCTGAATGGTAAATTAATCCATTCCTTATAGATTGAGTCTACACAAAGAGAATGAGAGAAAGACAGAGAGACAGAGAGACAGACAGACAGACAGACAGAGACAGAGAGAGAAAGAGAAAGAGAGAAATACACAGAAAAGCACACAGAGAAACATGCAGATATATATATATATATATATATATATATATGTATATATATTTGTATATATATATAATATAATATATATATTATATGTATATTATATATATATATATATATATATATAGAGAGAGAGAGAGAGAGAGAGAGAGAGAGAGAGACATAGACACGGACACAGACACAGATACACATACACATACAGAGAGACCGAGACGTGAGAGAATACGAATATGAAATCACTTAACGTGTAGAACGTTTGATCTCACAAGAAAATACAGAGGATGGAGTGGTCTCTTCACATTGAAACCAGATCGGAGTAAATGGAGACACCCCAAATACTGGCATTACTATATACAGTTCATATAATGTATCGTTCATGAACGTATGTTAAGCACATTGTGCAACTCACTATAGTTATACCTCAGCACTTAAAAATGTCATCAGTCAGCACAACATTAGATTTTGTTTCTATGCTGATGACTCCCAGCTCTACAAAAGCGCATCTCCCGAAAATCTTCTTTCTGAAGCCTCTGACCATTATGTTGAGATCCAGAACAGGATGATACCGTTAGTTACAGTTGAACGGAGATAAGATTGAAACAATGCTCATTGGCAAAAAGCACAGGCTTTCTTTCCACCGTAAAAGTTTGTTCTATTAAACTAGGTGATAACACTACTGTACTTTCTGACTCAGTCAAATACCTTGGCGTTGTTCTCTCCATGCAGGAATTCATCGCACAAACCTGTATGTCAGTCTTGTTATTGTCAACAGCGACGTTTCAGTTCTGTTTGTCGTTATTTTTCAACTTCAGCAGCATTTAAACTTGCGCCTTGTCCGATCTTGTCTCGCATCGATGATTGTAACTTTCTGCTCTCTAGCTTGTCTGCTTCTTCTGTTGCATGCCTCCAGCATATTCAGAATTCCGCGGCCCGTCTTGTCCTTTGTGAGAAGAGGCACGATCATATCACTTCCTTGTTTCATTTTCTTTCAAGTTGCCCGTTTTTCAAAGAATTTCATACAAAATCAATACATTATGCTACAAGTGTGTCAATGATATTGCACCTATTCATCTTTGAGACCACCTCCAAATGTACACCTCTGCCCAACCTCTCCGTTCTGCCTCTGATACTAGTTGTTTACAAATTGCTCGATACAAATGTTTCACAGTCGGCCGCTGTTTTTTTCTGTGTCTGATCCATATAACTAGAACAATCTTCCCCCATCTATTCCATAGTCACATACTCCGTCTTCCTGCAAATCTAGCTTGAAGAGATACCTTTCAGTCCAGCTGTGATTTTCCTCTCTATGTCGGTTGCCCCACTCCCTCCTGTCCTATCCTTTCCGATCTGCGGGTGCTTTTTGCCCCGGAGTTTTGGTCCTTGTTGGGCGATTGCTTTGGTAAATGATGAAAGTGTCAGCTTTAGTTTGATTCTTGTATCAATATTTGGCGCCTCAATAATGTCATCATCATCATCATCATCATCATCATCATCATCATCATCATCATCATCATCATCATCATCATCATCATCATCATCACATCATTATTATATTATTATTAATTAGTTTGTGCTATTTATGTATTACATCGCTCATGAACATGTGTTAAAGTTCATTGTTGTAAAATCCCCCATACATACTTCATATATTGCGTCGTTCGTGAACAAGTAGTAAGCACATTGCTGTAGAATCCACCTTATGACACAGGAAGAGAGTACAGTCACTGGAAACATGTTTTGACTGATCTATCTAGGAGTTTTACAGAAAGTCTTGACGACTATCGATGGAGTTTGCCCTTCACATCATGCTTGAATTTTGTCATTATATTCGTCAGAACTTCGAAACTGCAGAATACACAGTATAATGCACATTTGCCATTTTTACCTGCTTATCGCCACTTTAGGGGAGTTGTCTACTGGTTGTTGTTATCTGCTGAGCGTTCTGCAGTTATTCTTTGTTATCTTTTGTACACGCCTGATAAAGGTCACTTGGCCAAAACATTTGCAACCGTCTTGCTTTGTTATATCAAATACGCGTTCTGGTTCTAGTGTGTGTGTGTGTGTGTGTGTTGTGTGTGTGTGTGTGTGTGTGTGTGTGTGTGTGTGTGTGTGTGTGTGTGTGTGTGTGTGTGTGTGTGTGTGTGTGTTGTGTGTGTGTATGTGTGTGTGTATGTGTGTGTGTGTGTGTGTGTGTGTGTGTGTGTGTGTGTGTGTGTGTGTGTTGTGTGTGTGTGTTTCAGATTCCTATTTGCTGAATAGAAGCCAACAGACCTACGCAATATGACATTGAAGCGATCGACAGTGTGAACCTCACAGAGGGTTAGAGAAAGACTAACAGACAGACGGAAACGAAGAATAAACCAACAACACAGCACTCTTCTACAAACCCTAAAACATACAAAACATACAAACGATACCAGATGTCCAAAATCATTAACACACAGTGATAACAATAAAAAGAAGTC
>CM060305.1:108558537-108566037 GCA_030674185.1 Monoplex corrugatus
ATACACACACACGCTTGTCACACATATGCATACATCGCGCACACACAGAGTAGCAAAGAGGAAATAGCAGTAGTAGCAGTGATAGCAGTACTAGTACTAATAGTATCGACACTGGCAGCAATAGTGGTATTAGCAGTAGTACAGAAGTAAAGAGATAGCAGCAACAGTAGCGGTAGTATTAACAGCAGCAGTAGTAAATATCAGCAAAGTACGAGTAGCAGCAGTAGCAGCAGTAGTACTAACAGTGAAGTGCCATTGGGCCGCCGCACAAAAAGAAAAGTTCACCAGATTCATTCAGGTATGATGGTTATGTGCCAAAGCTAAGGTTCCTGCAAATGATTTCTCTGTCCATTCTGCAATGTTGTCAGTCCAATTTTTGTTTCGTTTCGTTTTGTTTTTTTGTTTTTTTCATGTGTGTGTCTTACCTTCCGTCACCCTATCTCAACAGTTTTCTAGAGGAGGGATTTAGCAAAGACATTTGGACCTCTTGCATGGACATACAAAAATCATTTTTTAACCTATGTCAACAGACAGTCATATGGTTCAGTGTGCTATTCGATGGTTTGTCACACATGTTCGTTGATGATATGATCAATGTATTTGATGTTTAGTATCTTGTGATAACATTTCATTCTCATAGATTGGACTCATCTTTCCAAGTCTGCTTGAGGATATTTCTTTTTCATGCATATATCATCATCATATTGTTGTACGGTTGCGAGGCGTGGACAGTCAACAAGCAAAGCCAGAACAAGATTGAGGCAGCCGAGATGTGGTTTCTAAGAAGGATGTTGAGAGTTCCATGGACAGCAAAGAAAACAAACGAGACAGTCTTGATGGAGGCAGACACAAGTAGATCATTCATAAGGAAGATTAGGAAAAGACAGGCAACGTTCATAGGCCATTTTATGAGGAAAGGGGAATTGGAACACCTGGTCACAACAGGAAAGTTGGAGGGAAGGAGAGCACCGGGTAGACCCAGGGAGAAGATACTAGACGGACTAGCAGAGTGGCTGAAGACAGGGAAGGTGGAAGAGATGCTTGATGCAACAAGAGATAGAGACAGATGGAAGTCCATAATCGCCAACGCCATGCGGCAAGGCACCTGATGATGATAATGATCATCATCATCACGTGCCCTGCCGCGTGGCCTTGGCGATCATGGCCCATCCTCTCTGTCCTCAGCCACCCTGCAAAGTCCGTCCAATAAGTTCTCCCTGGGTTTTTCTGGTGCTTTCTTTCCCTCCAGCTTTCCTGTTGTGACTAGGAGCTGTAATTTCTCCTGGCTCATAAAATGTCCTATAGATATTGCTTGTCTTTCCTAATCTTCTTTATTCGTGTTCTTCTTGTGTCTGCCTCCTTCAAGACTGTCTCGTTTGTCTTCTTTGCCGTCTGTGGAACTCTCAACAGTGTTTTCAGACTATAGGAAGATGGAATATACCAGTGCACGTAAGAGCTTGATCTTGTGTTTCTTAGAGATGTTCCTGTCCTTCCGTACAGCTTTCAGCCTAGTTCGTAGTGCCTCTTACCAGACTCTGTCAAACGCCCTCTTGAAGTCTGCGTAGACGTGTAGAACTCCCTCCGGTGTCGAAGGTGTTTTTCGTAAAGGGTGTGCAGGTTAAAGCCCTGTGCGAAACTACATCTGACTTTGTGGAATCCGAACTGTTTTTCAGTAAGAAGTAGAAGTTACAATTGTACTAGTAGCAGAATTAGTTTTGGTAGCTGTGATATTAATAGCAGCAGCTGTATGAACAGCAGAAACTAGTGGTGGTGGTGGTAGTGGTGGTAGTAATGTAGTAGTAGTAGTAGTAGTAGTAGCAAACTCAAAAAGGCTGACCACCGAAAAAAAAGACTTAACAGGCACAACAATTCAGAGCCAACTGTGTTAAATGATTCTTTCTGATTCACTCAGCGACCAGTGTGTTCGAACGTATTCTTCACCCCGCATGCTCATGCTTAAAGCTAATGCCTCTATCCGTTCGTCAACAGAACTCCCAGAGAAAAAAACAAATTGTCACAGAGAACTTCTGATAGCCATATGATTTGATTGTACAATGAATCACCTTTGCGAACAACTGACACTGACAAATCTTTGTTTCATGCACTGTTTTTCTCTCCCTCTTCCACTCTCTCTCTCTCTCTCTTTCTCTCTCTCTCTCTCTTTCTCTGTCTGTCTGCTTGCCTGTGTGTCTGCTTGCCTGTGCGTCTGTCTGAATATATGTCTGTCTATCTGTCTGTCTGTCTCTTTGTCTATCTGTCTGTCTGTCTCTCTGTCTGTTTGTCTGTCTGTCTGTCCGTCTGTCTCTCGCTCTTTCTCTCTTTCTCTGTTTCTGTCTGTCTGTCTGTCTCTCTCCCTCTCTCTCTGTTTCTCACTGTCTGTATGTCGGTCGGTCTGTCTCTCTGTCTGTCTGTCTGTCTCTCTTTTTCTGTCTGTTTGTCAGTCTGTCAGTCTGTCTGCCTGTCTTTCTGTCTGTCTCCCTCCTCCCCCCCCCCCTCTCTCTCTCTCGTGTAATCTGTCATTGGTGGCCTGGTCTGGCTTTTGAATCGATTCCTACTCTCTTGTTGGATCACACATTTCCAGTCTTGATTTTCTTGAAAAGGAGAGGATTTAGAATGATTTATGGCGCTAGTCTGAGTGTGTGTGGGCAGAGTGGACAGAGGGAGATCGCGTATGCACAGAGAGAGAGAGAGAGAGGGAGGGAGAGACAGAGAGATAGAGAGAGATAGGAGAGAGAGAGATAGAGAGAGACAGACAAACAGAGACACAGAGAGAGAAGAAGAGAGAGAGACGAGACACAGAGAGACACACCGTGAGAGACAAAGAGAGAGAGAGAGAGACGGAAGAGAGAGAGAGTGAGAGAGAGAGTGAGAGAGAGAGTGAGAGAGAGAGGCAGACAGAGACAGAGAGAGAGACAGACAGAGGTAGAGAGAGAGACAGACAGACAGAGACAGAGAGAGAACGAGACAGAAAGACAGACAGAGACAGACAGACACAGACAGACAGACAGACATATAGACAGACAGAGAGACAGACAGAGAAAAAGACAGAGAGACAGAGACAAAGAGACAGAGAGAGACAGATAAAGAAAGAGACAGACAGTCAGACAGACAGACAGAGAGAGACACAGAGAGAGAGAGACAGAGAGAGACAGAGGGAAGGGGATTTGTGAGAGAACGTCAAACTTCAAAACAGTCTATTACTCAAAGACAGCAGAATTAGATCCCACTTTACCGGTCTTACAGCTATTCCATGTTGCTCTAAAAATGCAATATAACCATATTAAAAAAAAAAAAGAAATGACCAATACAATGTCAAAGATATTACAAAATGATTGATGTTGACAAAACAGTTTATGTTACTATAAAACTAAATGGTCCAGGAAATGTCTTCAGACACTCTGTTGATGGTAATTTGATCATTAGCTCTTTTTTCCTCATGTATATGTACATATACACATGTAAACTTTGTAAATTGATAATAAGCTCTTTTTCCTGATGCATATGTACATATAAGTTTGTTTCTTAATTCATTTTCTGTTAAATGTTCTACTTGAGTGAATGCATTTCGTTTTTACGTTTGCAGGCTTATGTTGTTTGTGTAGAAAAGCAAGGACCGAAGACTAGCTGTAAGACAGAACCACACAGAGCTAATGTTTCTATCCTCGAGCGATAAAGTGTTTTCAAGTTCTCGAATTTCATACAAAAAATCACGACAACAAATGCTGACATCGTCAGAAAAATTAATGTCAATATGGCTTAACCTTGTTGTTTGTTTGTGTATTGCTTAAAGAATTGAAAGTTGAATTAAAATTCATCTCTGTCTGTCTGTCTGTCTATCTGCCTCTCTCTCTCTCTCTCTCTCTCTCTCAATGTATGTGTGCCCGCGCTCGTGCGTGCGTGCATATCTGTGTGTGCGTTTGCACACTCGCGCATATGTGTGCGCTCGCACACTCGCAGGAGCATGAGGTTACGTGTATAGTTGACAAAAAGTACAAAGAATGTTGTTGGTTCTGTCTTAATGCATTTACCATGCCCGTTTTACGAGTCCGGCAAGACAAACAGTGAACTACAAACACAACAATCACATTACTTCTTTTCTTCCGCAGTCACAGATATAAACACAAGAATAAAAATGGTTCGGCAAAGATTTTTTTAAAAGTTTTCTTCCAGACAGAAGTTTTTAAAAAAAATATCAAAATTGTGCCAAATGTTTTTTTTTAAAGAGTTGCGACTGTGCAAGTTTAAATGAAATTAGGTCTATTTTCAATAGCACTCCCCCCTACCCCCTTCGCATGAGGAAGTAGCTTCCCTTTACAGCAGAAAATAATTATGTTCACACTCTGGCTGCAGCAAGAAGTGACTAAACAGATTCTCTCCCTTGCCTCTTCCTCTTTGCCATTGTCTCTCCCTCTTATAGTAGCTTTCCCAGTCAATTCTTCTTGTCTTAATGTTCCAACCATTTGCTTGTACACCACTCAGATAAACGCATCCACTGTCCCTGTTCCCTTGTATAATCTTTTTTATGGAGTTGTCGCTGTCGATGTTACTAAAAAAGAAGGTGGATGTTATGTGAGTGGGGTGAAAGTGTTGTCAACACTTACCGATTACTACCGTCAGTAGGGAACAATGACAGTGACAATGCCAGTGACAATGACAGTGATATTTTATTTTCCAAAGGTAGAAGTTATTAAACCTTTGATTTCCGCACCTATCCACCAACTGCAAAAAGTTAACCTTTTGACTTCCTCACCCCATTACCACCAGTTTCCTGCAGGAAGCTTGTGGATAGAGTAAGGGAGTCAAAAGGTTAAGTGTTTGCTTTGCTAGCATGGTTGACAATGCAAGATGTTGGAGGGCAGGGTGTGGGAGTCAAAGGGTTAACTAAAAGCCATTTTCCAAACTCGAGAATAAATTCAATACGTTGGATCTGAACACACATTATGGATTTCCACGGAAATGACCCAGCAGCAGTGCAAAGTCTTCTCTGGTACGTGGCTTCACGACCACTTGATATGAATAGCTTTCGTGAGCTTAAGATAGACTCTGACTCAATGAACTTAAGCATTTTATGAGCTTAAGGTAGACTTTAAATGAACGAAATCAAGCTTTTTATGAGCTTATGGCAGACTGATGGACTGAACTTAATTTTTTTATGAGCTTACGGTAGACTTTGACTGAATGAACTTAAACATTTTATGAGCTTACGATAGACTTTGACTGAATGAAATTAAGCTTTTTATGAGCTTGCGGTAGACTTTGACTGAATGAACTTAAACATTTTATGAGCTTACAGTAAATTTAAATGAATGAACTTAAGCTTTTTACGAGCTTACGGTAGACTTTGAATGAACGTGAATTTTTTATGAGCTTACGGTAGACTGACTGAATGAACTTTAGCTTTTTATGAACTTACGGTAGACTTTGAATGAACTTACGCTTGGTGGCGTGTTGGACAGCTGAAATGAGCAGCGTGGGAACAATTCCAGTAATGCAGAAAGGAAGACTAGACAAGGAAAAGCCATTAAACAAAAGTTTTTGTTCCTCATTGAATTCGACAGTTTTCCTTTGAACTTTGCAGTTCCTCGTATCTCTGTGTCCTCGTATCTGATGTCTGTCTTTACTACACACCGAACAGCACTTCAATATCGATTTACCTCAATAAGGTGAAGAAGGAATTGCCAACATAATCTGAATGAAAAAACTGCTAAACATTTACTTGCTTTGACCAGGAGTCAAAAACAAGGCAACAGTGGGTGGCAAGTCAGTTACAGTGTGACTATGATACTATTTGATACCATTAACGTTCTGTGTTCCCGTTCGTGTCCTACTGATTATATGATGCTGTCTCTTTTATTTTAGCCAGAGAGTGACAAGTATAGTAAGTGTAGTATATAAATTGTTTAACATTTGTAGACAGTTCCAGTTTGATTGGCTTATTCATATGACCAGAGTTCAGTTTTTGATACCTTTCTTTAAGTGCAGTGAGCATTTCAGACTAAGATTAAAGGCTCATCATCTCTTTGAAACTCGACGATTTGTACTGTGTTATTTTGTGGTCCGTCCAGAGATTATTTTCTTATCACTTTTTGTTCCCTTTTCTATTCGTCTCCTCTCTTCTCTTCTCCCCTCTCTTCTCCTCTCCTCTTCTTTGCTCTCCTTTCCTTTTCTCTTCTCCTTTCCTGTCTTCTCTTGTTTCGTTTCTTAATCCCCTTCTCTTTCATTACTTTTTATGTCTTTTTCTGCCTATACATTCACCTGTTTATTTCTAGGTATTGTGTATGTGAAGTATGACGTTCAAAGCACGGAACTGTAGTTCAGGTACATCTTGAAGACCTCGCCAGTGCATAAGGTTTGCCTTCTATTATGGTATTCATCAGCAGAGCATTAAATAACATGGCCATCCGACCAGAATGTAACCCTACCAGTTAGCTCGATGAGCACACACGGATGAACACACACACAATCACAAACATCCCCCCCCCCAGACTCACTCACTCACAAGCACATACACACATACATACATACACAGAGACATCCACACACACACACACACACACACACACACACACACACACACACACACACACACACACACACACACACACACACACACACACACACACACATACACACACACACACACAAATCAAAAAGAAATTCCTCAAATATCACGCAGTCCACAAAACTATCGACAAAAACGATCCCTATCCCTGTACTGACGAAAAACTGAAGGTGTCCCTCAACATTCTGTCCAATGTCCTCAGATTGTTCCTTGGCTGACCCGTTCCAGCGTTCGCCTTGATGAAGACCTTTCGATCGATTGCCATATAACAAATAGCGCCTGTGACGATAATGTGCTCGTCATTACCAGACTCAGTCAGGAAACACTAACGTTATCCGATCACATCATCGCAATCTCGAGACTTGATTTCAGTGTCAAGCATTCATCTTATATCGACAAATTATAATGCCTTGATTTCCTCCATTCCCCACGTGTGAAATGACCTTTACAGCCCAACACCTATATCCCATCACATGATCACAATCATTTTGAAAACGGAATCTGATTTTATTGTCAAAAGTCCATGTTTATATAAAAAAAATCCCTATATCCTGATTCCATCCAATTCTCACGTGTGAAAGGACCTTTACAGCTCAACACACTGAACCAATCATTAAGCATCTGTGGGCCAGTGCACCAGTACAATTTGCATCCATGTATCCAAATCAACATAAAAACGCCTCTTGAAAATTTTGAACATTGACCTCGCAGATTTCCAAATCATCTCTTTGACTCATGTTTCTGTTTATCAGCGATGCATAAATAACGTTGATGGGACAGACGGATACAAGACTACTCCGTCACGAAGACGCAGAAACAAACTGCTGCAGTTGCAGTGACACCTGGAGCAGGGGCCAGCGGTACAGCTACAGTAGCTGCGGCAAAACACAGACAAACGCTTTCAAAGAGAGAGGAAAGAGTTATACCAAGCAGCAATG
>CM060305.1:108573537-108581037 GCA_030674185.1 Monoplex corrugatus
TAGTTATTTATCAGTGCATCTTTACCAAGTTCCGGGCAAAGCGATTGACTCCAGATAACTACTAAAGTTTGAAAGGTAATGTTTCAAGAGATGAAACTGGCACAGATCACAAAAGTGTCTAAAATTAGCATTTTTGAGGAAGTGGGTGAACGGCACTCACTCATGAACCAACGACAATATCTAAAATCTGTATGATATATCTTATGATAACCTCATTTCACGTCCTCATTTCACGTCAAGTTTTGTTTCATCTGATCTTCTACAAGGCCACCGTTTCTTAACTAAACAGGTGTTGCAGATTAAAATCATAAGAAGTCCAGTATTGTTAACTTCGCGATTTGTTCCTAATTTGTATTTTCTGTAATATCTTCATTTGTGTGAAAAGGGAAATTGTTAGAATGGCTTGACCATTTTGGTGTTCTCTAATGCCTCTCTCTCTCTCTCTCTCTTTCTCTCTCTTTCTCTCTCTCTGTCTCTGTCTGTCTGTCTGTCTCTCTCTTTCATTCTCTCTCTCTCTCTTTCTCTCTCTTCCTCTCATTCTCTGTCCCTTTTTTTACCTGTCGTTATATTTCTTCGGATGTGTTTATTGTTGTATGCAAATAGGTACATTAGAAACAGCTAGTTTGAAGTGGTAGGTTTTAATCGATATTGCATCAAAGCTATTCTCGTAAAATATTCTTGTATAGCATTATTCTCCAAACTCATCTAAACTCAATGGGCATTTCAAATAATCAGACCTTCTAGTAGATCGAGGAGAATGAGAATTCAAGCTGTTAGGCGGGTTTGACACAGTCCAGTGTTTTGTTGCACTATATGCATCTATGGTGGGCGTGCATGCTGGGTGTTCTCATGTTTCGATGTTTTCATGTTTCCATAAGGCAGCCACTGACACGACTTACAGGATCTTTAATGTGCATATTTGATATGCTATGCTGCATGTGTAGAACACAACAGGAGTGGCGGGTCTGCCCACGTGTTGACTCGGGGGATGGGAAAACTCTCTCGTTCTTTACCCATCAGACGGAGGTGTCTAGCCAGATGTTTACACACACACACACACACACACACACACACACACACACACACACACACACACACACACACACACACACAACACACACATACTACACACACACCACACATAAAACACACACAACACACATACATACACATCACACACACACACACACACAACACACACACACACACACACACTCATAAGCACATATGCACGCATGAACATGCACGCTCACACACACACACATTCTCTCTCTCTCTCTCTCTCTCTCTCCCTTCCCTCCCATCCTCTCCTTCCCTCTCCCGCTGTCCTTCCCTCTCCCCCTTCTCTCTCTTTCTGTCTCTGTCTCTCTCAGTCTCTGTCTCTCTCTTTCTCTCTTTGTCTTTCTCTCTCTCTCTCTGTCTTCTCTTTTTTATCTTTCTTTCCCTTTTTTTTCTCTCTCTCTCTCTATATATATCTCTCTCTGTTTCTCTCTGTCTGTCTCTGCCTCTCTGTTGCTGTCTCTGTCTCTGTCTGTCTGTTTTTGTCTGTCTGTCTGTCTGTCTGTCTGTCTGTCTCTCTCTCTCTCTTCTCTCTCCCCTGCTTTAATATGCGATCTCTTACTGCTGTGCGAAATGATGCAATGTTCCGAAAGGACCACTCCAAGTACTCGCCTTTGTTCGTATATGTGAGTGGTGTATATGCTTGTGCAACCGGAAACGTGTTTGCGTATGTGTTTCTGCGTTCTTCGTGTGTTGTGTTGCAATTTGCTCCGTGTGTGTGTGTGTGTGTGTGTGTGTGTGTGTGTGTGTGTGTGTGTGTGTGTGGTGTGTGTGTGTGTGTGTGTGTGTGTGTGTGTGTGTGTGTGTGTGAGCATTTGCATGCACGCTTGTTCGACCATACGTGAGCATGCGTAGGCTGTGTAGGATTAGGGCTCAGATGCTTGATTTTTTTGTTTCGCCTGTGCAACTGTAAGCCTCTTCGTCACGGCATGCAATGAAAAGTAAACACAAGAAAAGACAGAAAGGAAAACAGGCAAAAAGAAAAAGAAAAAAAGAAGACAAATAGGAAAGAAAGATGAAGAGGTGAGCGGTGATGAGAATGACGATTAAGAGAAAAAGAAGAGGAAGAAAGCAAATAAAAACAACAACAACAACAACAACAGCAGCAGCAGTTGTAGCAGATGTAGCAACATTAACGACACTAGTTACAATAACAACGGCAAACATTCTTCCTCCTCCTCCCCTACTAACTAACTACTACTACCATCCTACTACTACTACCACTACTTCTACTTCTACTTTTACTACCACCACCAACTACACACACATTACTACTACTACCACTACTACTACTACTTCTACTATTTCATGTTATTTCCGCTATTGCTGCTGCTTTTTGTTGATGTTGTTTTTGCACTGCTGCAGCAGCTGTAAAGAAAAAGGGAGAGAGACGACAAAAAGCTGATGATAAATAACAATAACAGAAATAACAATATCGCTAACAAGACATTAACGATGACTAAAGCAACAACGACATCAACAACAACAACAGCAGCAGCAACAACAACAACGAATGTAACAGCACAAAAAAAAAATTAAAAACTAGATAATATCTCAGGCCATCCGCAACTAAATCAAGATTGATGGCACCATGATGCGACTTGATCCCTTGTCGTAATAAGTTCACAGCGTAGGAGGAACAGACAGAAAAGGGACGTAATTAGCCTGTTTTTGTCTCCATCCACTCCGGTCTTTTTTTTTTTTTTCCTTCTTCTCTCTGTCTGAGACACACTGTCGGCTGTATGAAATGGCAGATGTGTGATATCCCCTATGTCTGACAGGAAAAGGCGAATAAATTCACTAATGGTGCCGTCCACTCCTTGTTCTCCAACCCCACTTTCTGCTAAAAAATACACGATGAATTTGTTGTTATTCTTCTTCGTCTTCTTCTTGTTCTTCTATTCTTGTTTGTCTTGTTTGTCTCGTTTGTCTTTGTTTTTCTTGTTCTTGTTTTGTTGTTGTTCTTCTTCTTCTTCTTCTTCTTCTTTTTCTTCTTCTTCTTTTTGTCAGTGGTATTTATTAGCAATAGTGCTACTTTTATTGTTCTTTTGAGCGACGTACTCGATAGCTGAGAGGTTAGGACAGTGGTCATTAGATGTAAGGTATAGATTCGAGCCTGCTTGAGTTCGAACCTGCTTGGTTACCACTTGCTAGATAAAATGTGGTCATTTTACTCCTATCTCCCAGGTAAATATTTATGCAGTTCTTGAAGTGCCGGAAGCAACTTCATTATATACGCAAGCACACATCAAACACACACATTAAAGATCAAGCAAGCCATGATAGTTTTCAGTGGCATAAATACAACAATAACAAAATATAAAACAAATGTGAGTAAAATACAAAATGACATTATGGATACATCATTTCGCTTTTATCATCCAGCTCGACCTGTCTATGCCATTCCCAAGGTTGATTCCATTGCCCTGTTCGGAAATAAATGGCTGTTTTATTGTCCTCATGGGTAATAGATGCAGTTGCCTAGTCACAAGTTTGGTCTCTTGTCCCTCACCCATCAAATCAGTCATGACTTGCTAGGTATAACAAATGCTGATGATCATTGTTGCAGACAGGATAACTGCATGGGTCTGAGCAGACTACGGCCCTTCTTTGGCTGTCTGTAAATGATGCAGTGTCTTGCTGGTGGAGAATTATTCTATTAAGAGAGAGAGAGAGAGAGAAGAGAGAGAGAAGAGAGACAGACATACAGAGAGACAGAGACATAGAATTAGTTTTAAAAGGGAGAGAGAGAGAGAAGATAGATAGATAGATAGATAGAAGAAGATAGATAGATAGATAGAAGATAGATAGACAGATAGAAATACATAGATAGATAATAATGTAGATAGATAATCATAGATACACAGACATAGATAAATAGATACACAGAGAGAGACAGACAAACAGATTTACAGACGGACAGATAGACAGACAGACAAACAGACAGACAGACAGGGACAGACAGACAGACAAACAAACAGACAGACAGACAGATAGAGACAGCGAATTTTAAAATTTAAGTCTTTATCGTTATTCAAGGATAGTAACATTAGATTCCAGTGAGTCTGTTATATACATACATATACATACATATGTGTATGTGTGTCTATATTATAGACATGTGCTTGTGTGTGTGTGTGTGCGCGCGCACATGCATCTGAATCAAATTTCTGTTCGTCTGTATAACTGTACTGTCATGCAATGAAAATTAAACGCAAGAAAAGAAAAAAAAAGAAAACAGAAACAAAAAGAAAGACGAACAAAAGAAGAGAGACAGGGAGTATAGGAGAGGGGTGATGATGATGAGAGGAGGAGGATGAGCAAAAGAAAAAAGAGAAACAGAACAAACAAAACAAAAAGACAAGAACTAACCAATAACCGTGCAGTTGTACCAGCAATAACAATACTAACAACACTAACACTGACAAACATTACTACTACTATTACTACCACTACAACTACTGTTGCTGCTACTGCTGCTACTACTACTACTACCTATAGTACTACTACTGCTACCACTACTACTACTACTACTACTACAACTACCACTATTACTACTACTGCCACCACCACATTAACCACAACCACCACCACCACCAATATACTACTAATACTATCGTTGTTGCAGCTGCTGCTGCTGCTACAGCCACCACCACCAATACTACTACTATTATTACTTCTATTACTTCTACTACCATTACTATATTGCTACTACTACTACTATTTCTAGTACTACCACCACCACCATCGCCACTACTGCCACTCCTTATACAACTACTTCTGGTTGTTTCTACGATTGCGTTGTTATTTACGCCGTTGTTGATGCTGCTTCTGTAAAGAAAAAGATAACGAAGGAGACAGACAACAAAAATATAAACAAAATAAATAAAAAATGACTAGTACTAACAGAAATAACAATATCGCTAAGAAGACAACCGAGAAGACAAAAACAACAACAACGACAACAGCAACAACAACAACAAGAACGAACATAACAGCAAAAATCTACAAAAAATACTGGGTAATATCTCAGGCCATCTGCAACTAAATCAAGATTGATGGCACTATGATGCGACTTGATCCCTTGTCGTAATAAGTTCGCAGCGTAGGAGGAACATAGAAGGAAAAGGGACGTAATTACCCTGTTTTTGTCTCCCTTCCCTCCCTCTTTTCCCCTTCTTATTTCTGTCTGAGACACAATGTCGGCTTATGAAATGGCAGATGTGCAATATCCCCCATGTTTGTCGGAAGAGGCGAACAAATTCACTAATGGTGCCATCCACTCCTTCTCTTCTCCAATCCCATTTTCTGTTAAACACGCGATGCATTTGTTGTTGTTATTCTTCTTCGTCTTATTCTTCTTCTACATCTTGTTTGTCTTCTTCTACTTCATCTTCTCTTCTTCTTCTTCTTCTTCTTCTTCTTCTTCTTCTTCTTCTTCTTCTTCTTCTTCTTCTTCTTTTTCTTCTTTTTCTTCTTGTCAGTGGTATTTATTAGCTATATTGCTACTTTTGTTATTTGTATTCCATTTCTTTTGCACGACGAGCGCGATAGTTGAGAAGCTAGGACAGTGGTCATCGGATGTAAGGTATGGATTGGAGCCTGCTTGAGTTCGAACCTGCTTGGTTACCGCTTGGTAGATAAAATGTGGTCATTTTACTCCTATCTCCCTGGTCAACATATGTGCAGTTCTTGAAGTACCGGAAGCAACTTCATTATATACGCGAGCACAACATCAAATACACACATTAAATATCTTGCAAGCCATGATAGTTTTCAGTGGCATTGTGACAAAGAGTAAATATATATAATACAATAAATACAACAATAACAATATGCAAAACAAATGTAAGTAAAATACAAAATGACACTATGGATAAATCATTTCGCTTTCCTCATCTGACTCGACCTGTCTATGGCATTCCCAAGGGTGATTCCATTGTCCTGTTCGAAAATAAATGGCTATTTTATTGTCCTCATGGGTAATAAATGGCTATTGTATTGTCTTGATGGGTAATAAATGGCTATTTCTTGCCACTAATCACAGTTTGGTCATCTTGTCCCTCACACATAAAATCAGTCATGGCTTACTGGGTATAACAAATGCTGATGATGATTGTTACAGACGAGATAACTGCACGGGTGTAAGCAGATTATGGCCCTTCTTTGGCTGTCTGTAAATGATGCAGTGTCTTGCTGGTGGAGAATTATTCTGTTGAGAGAGAGAGAGAGAGAGAGAGAGAGAGAGAGAGAGAGAGAGAGAGAGAGAGAGAGAGAGAGAAGAGAAAGTCAAACAAGGACAGAAAGATGCATAGAATTAGTTTTAAAAGCGAGAGAGAGGACGAACATAAGATAGATAGATAACAGACAGACAGACAGACAGACAGACAGACAGACAGACAGAGGCAATTTCAAAACTTCAGAACGCTTTATTATTACTCAAGGATAGTAAGATTAGATTCCATTGAACCTGTTATACACACACACACACACACACACACACACACACACACACACACACACACACACACACACACATCGTGTACATATATATATATGTATATATATATATATATGTACATATATATATATATATATATGTGTGTGTGTGTGTGTGTGTGTGTGTGGTGTGTGTGTGTGTGTGTGTCGCGCGCGCGCGCGCAGGCACAGGCATGTGAATTTCTCTCTCTGTCTCTCTCTCTTTCTGTCTCTGTCTCTGTCTCTGTCTGTCTCTCTCATCTTACTGTTGTGGAAAATGATACGGAGAATGCGTAATTACCATTGCAATTAGTCGCCTTTGTTGTATATGCGAGTGGTGTATATGGTTTTGCGTGATCGCAAAATTAATGTGAATGTACACGTTTCTGTGTGTGGGTGTGCAGTAAAGCTCGTATGTGTTTGAGCATTTGCGAGGACGCTTGTTCGAGTATACGTAATCGCGCGTGCGCTGTGTACGACTGGGGCGTAGACGTTTGATTCTATGTTGATGTTTTTTGTTCATCTGTATAACTGTAATGTCAGGTTCTGAAAAGTGACCACAAGAAAAGACAGAAAGAGAAACAAACAAACAAACAAACAGAAAGACGAACAAAAGAAGAGAGACAGGGAGGATAGAAGAGGGGGTGATGATGAAGATGATAATGACGAGAAAAAGAAGAAAATGAAACCAAAAAAAGAAAAGAAAAGAAAAAAAATCAGTGCAGTTGTACCAGCAGTAACAATACGAAACAACTCTAACAATGACAAACATTACTACTACTACTGCTGCTGCTGTTGCTGTTGCTGCTGCTGCTACTACTACTACTACCGATACTATTACTACTACTACAACTACTGCTACTACTACTTCTACTACTACTACTACCATCACCACCATCACCACCACCACCACACTACTACTATTTCTATTACTCTATTACTACTACTACTGCTGTCACAACC
>CM060305.1:108586037-108593537 GCA_030674185.1 Monoplex corrugatus
GCCCATCCGCAACTAAATCAAGATTGTTGGCACCATGATGCGACTTGATTTCACAGCGTAGGAGGAAAAGAAAGAAAAGGGACATAATTAGCCTGTTTTTGTCTCCCTTCCCTCCCTCTTTTTCCCATTTTTTTTTTTTCTGCCTGACATATAACGATGGCTGAATGAAATGGCAGATGTTTGACGGGAAGAGGCGAAGAAATTCACTAATGGTGCCATCCATTCCATCTCTTTTCCACTCCTACTCTTTCTGCTAAACACGCGATGCTGTTGTTGTTCTTGTTCTTCTTCTTGTCGTCGGTGTTTCGTAAGTGATATTATTATTTTTGTATTTCTATTTCATTTCTTTTGAGCGATTATCGAGGTCGGGAAGTAGTCATCTAGTTGGATGGTATGGGTTTGAACTTGCTCCAGAGAGACCACCTGATTGGGAAAATTTGGTTATTTTTTAAACTATCTCCTAGGTCAACATATGTGTAGGCCTGATAGTGCCTGAAGCCCTATCATATGTATGCGGAAGGAAAAGTATCAGGCACCCAGCTAAAATATCATGTAAGCTGTGGAAGTGTTCGGTGGCTTTGTGACAAATAACAAATAAATACAAATAGAAAAAACACAAGAACAACAAATTTAAATCAACTGTATGGAAAAGAAAAAGAAAAAAAAACCAGTATGGTTTCGGCAATTTGCTTTCCTCGTCCAACTGGACCGCAGTTCCTGCCATTCCAAAGGCTGATTCCATTGTCCTGTTCGGAAATAAATGGCTATTTTATTGTCCTCGTGGGTAATTGATGGCTATTGTATTGTCCTGATGGGTAATGAATGGCTATTCCTTGCCGCTAGTCACAGGTTTGGTCATCTTGTCTCTTACACATCAAATCAGAGTCATGACTTGCTGGGTATAACAAATGCTGATGATGATTGTTACAGGCGGGATAACTGCATGGGTCGCAGCGGATAAAGACCCTCCTTTAGCTGTCTGTAAGTGATATGGTGTCTTGTTGGTAGAGAATTATTCTATTAAGAGAGAGAGAGAGAGGAAGAGAGAGAGAGAAGACAGACAAAGACAGACAGAAACATAGACAGAATTGGTTTTAGAAAGAGAGAGAGATGGAGGAAGAGATATAGATACTAAAAGAGATAGATGAGATAGATAGATAGATAGATGGAGAGACAGACAGACAGACAGACAGACAGACCAAGACAGACAGACAGACAGACAAACAGAGACACAGCGAATTTCGAAACCTCAAAACACTTTATCATTACTCAAGGATAGTAACATAAGATTCCATTGAACCTGTTATGTATATATATATACATATACATATACATATATATATATATATATATATATATATACATGCATATGTATATATGTATATGTATACATATATATACATATACATACATATGTATATATATATGTGTATATATCTTATTCCTGTGGGAAACGATACGAAGAATGCGTAATTACCACTCTAATTACTCGCCTTTGTCTGTATATGTAAGTGGTTTGTATGATTGTGTGATCGCAGAATTAGTGTGTGTGTATGTTTCTGCGTGTGGGTGTGCAGTTACGCTCGTATGTGTTTGCTTGAGTATTTGCATGCACGTTTGTTCGAGTATACGCAAGCGTGCGTGCGCTGTGTACGACTAGAGCGCAGACGCTTGATTCTCTGTTGATATTTTTTGTTTATATGTATGACCATAATCTCAGACATTGAAAGCAAACACAAGGAAAAGCAGAAAGAAAAACAAACAAACAAACAGAAATACGAACAAAAGAAGAGAGACAGAGAGGATAGTAGAGGGGGTGATGATGAGGATGAGGATGGCGAGAATAAGAAGAAAAAGAAACAAAGCAAAACAAAAAACAAAAAGACTAGAAATATCTGTGGCAGTTGTACCAGAAGAAACAACACTAACAATGACAAACATTACTGATACTACTACTACTACTACTGGTTCTACTACTACCAATACTATTATTCCTACTACTACTACTACTACTATTACTGCTGCTATTGCTGCTGCTGCTGCTTCTGCTACTGCTACTGCTGCTGTTACTACTACTACTACTACTGCTACTGCTGCTACTATTACTACTGTCACCTCTGGCATCACCACCACCATACTATTACTACTACCACTACTACTACTACTACTACTACTATCACTACTACTACTACTACTGACTCTCACCACCGCCGCCACTGCCACCAATATATTACTACTACCGCTGTTGCTGCTGCTGCTGCTGCTGCTGCTGCTACAGCCACCACCACCATTGCTACTACTATTATTACTACTACTACTATTACCATTACTACTACTACTACTACTACCACCACCACCACCACCACCATCACTACTACCATTCCTACAACTAGTTCCGGTTGTTTCTGCGATTGACGCTGTTATTTACGTCGGTGTTCATATTGCTGCTGAAAAAAAAAGACAAAGGAGACAGATGACAAAAAGATGACTAATGATAATAGGAATAACAATATCGCCAACAAGACAACAACGATGACAAAAACGACAACAACAACGGCAACAACAACAACAACAACAACAGCGAGCATGACATTAAAAATTACACAAAAATACTGGGTAATATCTCAGGCCATCCGCAACTAAATCAAGATTGATGGCACCAAGATGCGACTTGATCCCTTGTCGTAATAAGTTCGCAGCGTGGGAGGAAGAGAAAGAAAAGGGACTAATTAGCCTGTTTTTGTCTCCCTTCCCTCCCTTTTTTCTTTTTTTTTCTGACTGACAAACAACGATGGCTGAATGAAATGGCAGATGTGTGATATCCCCTATGTCTGACGGGAAGAGGCGAACAGATTCACTAATGGTGCCATCCACTCCATCTCTTTTCCACTCCTACTCTTTCTGCTAAACACGTGATGCTGTTGTTGTTCTTGTTCTTCTTCTTGTCTAAGTGTTTCGTTAGTGATATTATTATTTTTGTATTTCTATTTCATTTCTTTTAAGCGATGGTCGAGAGGTCAGAACACTGGTCATCCAATTGGAAGGTATGAGTTCGAACCTGCTCAGAGATGATCTGGTTGGAAAAAGTGTGGTGATTCTTTTTATTATTATCTCCTAGAACAACAAATGTGGGAGGTCTGATAGTGTCTGAAGTCCTTTCATATGTATACGGAAGCAAAAGACCCTGTAAGCTGTGCTAGTGTTTGATGACCCTGTGACAAAGAATAAACACACACACCCACACACACACACACACACACACACACACACACACACACACACACACACACACACACACACACACACACACACACACGCAAACACAATAATCGCATATATATATATATATATATATATATATATATACAAGAACAATAAATACAAATCTACTGTAAAGAAAAAAACAGTATGGTTTGAGCATTTTGCTTTCCTCGTCGAACTGGACCGCAGTTCCTGCCATTCCAAAGACTGATTCCATTGTCCTGTTCGGAAATAAATGGCTATTTCATTGTCCTCGTGGGTAATATATGGCTATTGTATTGTCTTGATGGGTAATGAATGGCTATTTTTTGCCACTAATCACAGGTTTGGTCATCTTGTCCCTCACACATCAAATCAGAGTCATGGCTTGCTGGATATAGCAAAAGCTGACGATGATTGTTTCAGGCGGGACAACTGCATGGGTCTGAGCAGATTACGGTCCTTCTTTGGCTGGCTGTAAATGATGCAGCGTCTCACTTGTGCAGAAATATTCTACTGAGAGAGAGAGAGAGGGGGGGGGAGAGACAGACAGACTGAGAGAGAGAGAGAGACATAACAAGACAGAGAAACAGAGACA
This sequence comes from Monoplex corrugatus, assembly GCA_030674185.1. Lineage (NCBI taxonomy): Eukaryota > Metazoa > Mollusca > Gastropoda > Littorinimorpha > Ranellidae > Monoplex > Monoplex corrugatus. Next base: position 108,589,876 of record CM060305.1, read on the forward strand.
AAGAGAGGAAGAGAGGGAGAGAGACAAAAGAAAGAAACAGAGAGAGGCAAACAGATACAGAGGGATAAGGAGAGAGGGCGACAGAAAGAGACGCTGGCACAGAGACAGAGACAGAGAGAGAGGGTAGGAAAATGCACATTATCCCGTCATGTTCTAAGTGATTCCGTCTGATGAAATATTGCAACACGAGCAACTTCTTATTCAGTGATAAAATAAAATGTTGATTAAACTTCAGACACCAAAGTCGTTGGCTTTTTGTTATCTTCCTGGTTGATATTTACGACACATTGCGTCTGATGCAATATCAACATCATCAAGATCATAGGTCGACAGGTTGCTGCGCCCATAAAACTCATTGTATTGAAATTACCTGCACGTAACAATTGCCAGAACGTCTGGTAGATTCTTTACTGACAGCTATCATATAGCATTCATATATGGCAGCACAATTCTCCAAAATCATATGGACTGACAGCTATCATATAGCATTCATATATGGCAGCACAATTCTCCAAAATCATATGGACTCACTGCTATCATATAGCATTCATATATGGCAGCACAATTCTCCAAAATCATATGGACTCACTGCTATCATATAGCATTCATATATGGCAGCACAATTCTCCAAAATCATATGGACTGACAGCTATCATACAGCATTCATATATGGCAGCACAATTCTCCAAAATCATATGGACTGACATGCTATTACATGATACATTTTATAGACAGTCAATATTCTCACAAACATATGGTGACTACACTGACTATTTTTTACACCTGAACTATGTTGAGTGGACAAAGAATCAATAGTTGGTGAGTTGACTACACAGAACTATGTTGAGTTGACTACACAGAACTATGTTGAGTTGACTACACAGAATATGTTGAGTTGACTACACAGAACTATGTTGAGTTGACTACACAGTAACTATGTTGAGTTGACTACACAGTACTATGTTGAGTTGACTACACAGAACTTTTGTTGAGTTGACTACACAGTAACTATGTTGAGTTGACTACACATACTATGTTGAGTTGACTACACAGATACTATGTTGAGTTGACTACACAGTACTATGTTGAGTTGACTACACAGAACTATGTTGAGTTGACTACACAGTACTATGTTGAGTTGACTACACAGTACTATGTTGAGTTGACTACACAGTAACTATGTTGAGTTGACTACACAGTAACTATGTTGAGTTGACTACACAGAACTATGTTGAGTTGACTACACAGTACTATGTTGCTTGACTACACAGAACTATGTTGAGTTGACTACTACATGATACTATGTTGAGTTGACTACACAGTACTATGTTGTTGATACATACTAGGGATGTGCGTGTTTGGCAAGGGTGCGTGCTGGTTGTTTTCCTATTTCCATATATCGACCATTAATATTCTTTCCTTTAAAAGTGACTCAATATCCCTTTAAACGATCATACAGAGTAAATTCATACATTTGTGAGTTTCCAGTAAGTTAGATGTGTGGTCCACATGTAGAAACAATCCTTTCACAAAAGCTGAAAAGTATTTACTGTCTGTTTGGGCTGTCACACACACACACACACACACACACACATACACACACACACACACACACACACACACACACAACACACACCACACACACACACACACACACACACACACACAAGCACGCTCAAATAAACAAATAAACAAACACACACACACACTACACACAAACACATACACATACACACAAACATACACACACACACGCACGCACACACACACACACACATACACACACAAACACACACACACACACACACACACACACACACACACCACTCACTCACTCACTCACCAACGCCGCGGGCCAACTCAAATGATTTAACGCTGACCCGTTTCCCCCCTCTCTTTTCCCTCCCCCTATGCCCCATCCCCATGTTGAAAGCAAGGACCAGAACTGATCAGGAAAATAATCAAATCCTTCTGCTCCACCTGGCCCAGATGTGCCTAGCGGGCAAAAACCTGGCAACCTATTATTGACTAAATTAGTAACTAACAGACAGTATATTGTCCACCAGTTCAGCACCAGACAACCTAATCTGTACCAACGAGTAACAGACTGCCTAGAGGGGATGAGAGCACAGCATCGCATGCACTGCTCTGTGAGTATACAGCCATCTTGGAAGTCCTTGGTGGTCTTTAAGTTTGGACTTCGAAGATTTTTTTTGAAGAAGACGAATTCATGGCATGAGAAAATATTTTTCATAAGTGCTCAACTCAAATACACCAATAGTCATTTGGCAGACATCTGGAGCCAGAGTAAAACATTAAGAGTTAGCATGGTCTTGAGATGTGTAGAGAAGAGAACGGGACCTATAAAGTGCTGTTACTGTTATTTTTGTTTAAAGTCCAGCTGACTGCACAAAGCCACACATCAGGGCCATAACCGTTTCAAAACATACACAACACCTCAACAAGAAAGAAAAAAAAAGAAAACAGAACCAAATACACACATCAACGCACTCGTGCACACAATCCAAGAAGATAAGCTGGCATCGACCACCCTGTCCAACCCATTGCATAAGGGATGTAAAAACTTACTTGAATACAAATTTCAAGATATCCAAGGACACTGAAAATGTACAAAAACGAGCCTAAATTTCCTAAAAATTGCTTTGGCATATCTCATTTCCCTAGAGACAAAAATGCACTTAATACATGGACCCATTTATCAATCCTAAGAGAAATATTAAGACTTTATCAAGCACATGCAGGTGAATGGACCAACAAGGCAGAAAATGATAGGAAGAAATGACAGAAAGCAAAAGAGGAAGTAAAAACAAATAGAGAGACAGAAAAGGGGAAATTTCTAGCACAGAATTTCCATTGGGATACTACTTATACTGAAAGAACCCCCGGCATCCCCAAGGGGGGTTACCTATAAAGTATTAAGCTGACACCATCAGACTTATTGGAACATTGGGACTGGCAATGAACGGGCCTATTTTTTATATATATTGCAGGCTAGGATTGAACTCAAGACATCAGATTTCGAATCCATAGCTCTATCTATACATGTAAAGCCACCAAGCCTGCTCATACACAAGCAAACACAAAATCAAAAAACCCTATGAGCCGTTACAGGGTCCAACCCATGACCTCTTCGTTTTCAGTACAGCGTTCTATTCAAGTGAGTTAGTGAGCTCATAAATAAGATGGAATGAATATTGCTATTAAGCTTAACAATACCTGGAATCATAATATCTCAGTCTTTCTGTGATCTCTAGATTGTAATTTCTCTTTTTTGGAAATGATAACGTTTGCCTTGCCTTGCCTTGCCTTGCCTTGCCTTGCTTGCCTTGCCTTGCCTTGCCTTGCCTTGCCTTGCCTTGCCTTGCCTTGCCTTGCCTTGCCTTGCCTGACTGGACTTGACTGGATTGGACTGGACTTGCTTTGCCTTGCCTTCACTTCCTTGCCTTGCCTTGCCTTGCCTTGCCTTGACTCGACTTGATTGCCTTGCCTTGCCTTGTCTTGCCTTGACTTGACTTGACTTGACTTGACTTGACTTGCCTTGCCTTGCCTTGCCTTGACTTGATTGATTGCTTGCTTGCTGCCTTGCCTTGCTTGCCTTGCCTTGCTTTGCCTTGCCTTGATTTGACTTGCCTTGCCTTGCC
>CM060305.1:108596037-108616037 GCA_030674185.1 Monoplex corrugatus
CATTATCTCTTCCTTATTTTAGAAAAAAAAACATCTCAAGTGGTAACAAGTCCTCTAAAAGTAGGAAACAAACATATCTTTTGGCCTCTATAATCCGCTGGTGAGCGGTTAAGATTGTTGACAAGTTCTGTTGTCATACCCAGAGAAAGATCATTGACAAACAACTTACAGCCAGTAAGTAACTTTAAATATGTGCTGTTGCTATACTCACCAGAAAATTAATAGCAAACAACTTACAATCAATAGCTTATGTGTCAGGCTTTACGGAGATGTATATCCCATAAATCCCATGACGGGAGGGCAGAGGAGCAGGGGGTATAGGTGGTCCCATGTCTGTAGATCTATTTTGATAGCACGTGATCTTACTTCTAAAACATGAATAATATTAATATAGTGTGGCTGTATAATGATTTTATATAGAATATGAAGAATGCATAATTTTGTACGTAAGAAATGAAACTGTTTCAACACACGCCGTCATTTTCGATCGTCGCTGGTGCACAACCCACAGATGAATGCTTTGTTTCGGTGAAGTACCTGATCTGCCTGTATTTTTATGGTTTTGTTGATGCCATCATTTACTCGGAAAACATCATATTCCTTCTGTCTGTGTAGTTTTTCTTCGCGTATAAATGACTAGAAGGTCAGGTAATGCGGTATTTATTGTCTGCAAGTTTCTGAGAACGCCAGACACGCAAGCGATATTGTCTTCCAAATGTCTCCGAAGAAATGAGACTAACAGCCGACACACCGTTATAATTTGCGTTGCTAGATGATCATGATAAATACAGGGGGTGGGGGGGGGGGAACAGCAGGAAAAAAATATAGTCAGTCTGTTGCTGACTTGTTTGTTTGGAGGAAAACACTCGACTGTCGGGTAACAAGTCTTTCATAATCCATGAAATGACTATAGCGTTTGCTGAGTCACTTCACAAATTATGTGCTAGAAGTTTCCTCTCTTCTGTCAATCTCATTGTTTGTTTCTTCTCCCTTTGCTTTCTATCATTTCCTCCGAACATTTTCTGCCTTGCTGGTCCATTCATCTGTATGAAAAGTGAGATATGCGAAAGCAATTTTAGGTAATTTAGGCCTGTTTTATATTTATATACATATATATGTTTTAGCGTCTTTAGTTATGTTTACATTTTGTATTCAGGTATGTGTTTTAAATCCCCTGTGTAATGGGTTGGACGGAGTGGTCAACGTCAGGGACATCTTAGATCATGTGCGCGAATACATTGAGATGTGTACTTAATTTTCTTTTCCTTTTTTTGTGTGTGTGCATGTTTTGAAACGGTTATAGCCCTGATATGGCTCTACGCATTTGGCTGGGGTTTAAACATAAAAACAAAAACCCAATAACAATAACAAGTCAATTCACAATGGTTCTGTCACCGATAAGAATTCCAGGGACCATTTAAGTCTAAAACAACGCGTCAGAACCATTTAAGAAGAAAGTGAAATATGTTGTTTTAAGTTCCAATTTAACAAAAGGAACGTTTAAAAAAACAGAAACACTTACGCACGTTTTCTAATGGACTCAATTAACAAGTGACACGGGCACAAAAGAAACACCTGCTGATGTTATAAAAACTGACATGTGGAAAAAAAACCTGCTGTTGATCAAAGCTGGTAAGCCAGTGTTATGCAGAACAGAAAAGAGGTGTTGACTACCAGAAGGACATTGAAATATAAAATAATGTGAATTCTCCAGTTGCAAATTGGAGGCGCCCAGGGCAACGCTTTATTGACACCACTGTCCAAGAAAAGGTGGCCTTTGGTGGAGGTTCTGTAATGGTCTGGGGGGCCTTCAGCCTTCACCACAGAACACCTTTGTATCATGTACAGGGTAACCTGACTGGCCTCCGATACCGGGATGAGATCCTTCGACCGCTGGCTGTGCCTACACTGCAACAGATGGGACCGACGGCTGTCTACCAGGATGACAACGCTCGCCCCCACAGGGCAAGGGTGGTCAACGACTTCCTGCAGCAGTCTGGAGTCAACAGAATGGAGTGGCCAGCATGCAGTCCCGATCTCAACCCGATTGAGAACCTCTGGGATGAGCTGGATCGCAAAGTGAGGAGCAACCACCCCCCTCCCAGGGATGCCCAACACCTCTACCAGATGCTGCGGGCTGAGTGGCAGGCGCTTCCACAGAGGTTCTTCACCAACCTGGTCAACTCGACGAGGACTCGCTGCGTCGAGTGCCAGAACAGCCATGGCGGTTACACGCATTACTGAACTTTTGGGAGCATCAGAATGCCCTGTCTTGTGATTTCAATGACTTTGGGAAATCAAATTTCGATACGTACCCACTTTGATCAAATGTACACACCAAACGATTGCTCGAAATTGAAGGCAATTGTGTATCGTTATCACTAAAGCATGGAATTAAATGTTTGCCAAACTTCAACGCATTGGCTTTCTTATTTTGAAAGTTATGAATTTTTGTGCAAGTGATCCTTAACTTTTTGTGCATAGTGTATATATAATATATATATATATATATATATATATATATATATATTTTGTGTGTGTGTGTGTGTGTGTGTGTGGTGTGTGTGTGTGTGTGTGTGTGTGTGTGTGTGTGTGTGTGTGCGTGCGTGGATGTGTGTGTGTGTGTGTGTGTGTGTGGTATGTGTGTGTGTGTGTGTGTTTGTTTGACGAGTCAGGACTTTGTTCGACGTTTATTCAAGAGGGACTCATTGCACTCGGACAATCCTATATGCGCTCCACCCACATGTGCGAGCGATTATCTGGCAGACTCCTTTAACTTGCAAAAAACCCTATGCACTGACAAGCTCTTGAAATGCGGAAGGAAACAAAACCTGTGACACACCAGCATCATCAGAATGACTGGAGCATTAAGATGGGCAGTGAACAAGCCAACTGTTATGTCTGCGGGATGGGGTGGAATTGGAGACATCAGGTCGTGTGTCCACAATTCTATCAAAACAGTCAGCCAGCCCATTGTATTCTTTCTTGTAAAAGTCAAAAAAATCTTTTTTTGTAATTCTCCTCAGACAGACCAAGCAAGAGGCTGCAACAAACAAGTCTCCATTTTCATTTCAGTCATGTCAGCTCCCACAAGGACATCCATCACCCGTCTCCCCCCGTCCTCCCTTTGCACTATCCCCGTCTCGGTGTTGTTCGAACAGATTATTTGTTGCACGTAAGGGGACGGTCCAAAACAAGATGAACAACCTGTGTTCCCAGACATCCCACCAAACGAATGAGCTCTGCGTTGTCCTTGGCCGATTGCTTTAAAAGCAATTCATCTGGGGATACGGGGTTTGGTGTCTTCCTTTGCAAAAAAAGGCAAAACAGGTGGGAGAAATAGGTTTGTACCACATTGTATTGTATCATATTGTATTGTAATGAATTGTATTGTATTGTTTAGGATCGTATGATAATGGATGACATTGTATATTTTCGGATCACGATCGTATTACATCATATATAACACGCAAAGCCAAAATAAGATTGAGGCAGCCAAAATGTGTTTTCTAAGAAGAATGTTGAGAATTCCATGAACAGCAAAGGAAACAATTGAGACAGTCTTGATGGAGGCAGACACAAGAAGATCATTCATAAGGAAGATTAGGAAAAGACAAGCAACATTTGTAGGCCATTTTATGGGGAAAGGGGAATTAGAGCACCTGGTCACAACAGGAAAGCTGGAGGAAAAGAGAACACCAGGTAGACCCAGGGAGAAAATACTGGACGGACTTGCAGGGTGGCTGAGGACAGAGAGGATGGAAGATGTGCTTGCAGCGACAAGCGATAGATGCGTATGGAGGGCTATGATCGCCAATGCCACGCGGCAGGGCACATGCTGATGATAATGATGGCATTATGTTGTATTATCATTTTCTGTATGAAGTTGGGGTTGCTCTCTCTAAAATCGTACGGTGCAGTGCCACCGTTTGTTTTCTTTTTGTTTATGCATTTCTTTTACAAGAGAGTTTCAGTCATTTTCCAGAGAGAAGTTGGATTCAAGTAATAGAAATCTGTTATTTTTTCCCATGAAATTTATGTTTTCTCTCTATTTAACTATATACTTGCACGTGGAATTTCTTTCCATAGAGTTTAAAACACTGATAATGTCACTGTTGTAATCGGTTAACGTGATATAACTGTGTGCAGCCATGGCTTTACATCCTTATTATGATCAAGGCCTGAGTGTGTAGGCATGATCGAGTGAAGGTCACTCTAATTTACATACATCCATAAATCCGATTTGGAATGAGCCAAAAATAACAGACGGAAAAATAAAGAAGCAAACAAATATGGTGTAAATATTTTTGATCGTTTGTTTATTATTATTATTCTGCAAAATATAACGCAGTCGTAATGTCTGTAATGTATACGGACGTAACACAGGTAGAAATCTGTGCGTTTTGTTTCACTTTTTTTACGTTTGTTTCGTTGTTTGTTGTTGGTTGTTGTTGTTGTTTATCTTCTGAGTTTTTGTTTTTTTTATCAATCAATTTGGTTGGTTTGTTTGGTCAGAAAGTTTTGCTTGATTTTGATATATCTATAGCTGTGTCTATCTGTAAATACTATCTATCTATCTATCTATCTATCTATCTATCTATCTATCTGTCTGTCTGTCTGTCTGTCTATCTATCTATCTATTATCTATCTATCTATCTATCTATCTATCCATCCATCCATCCATCCATCTATCTATCTATCTATCTATCTATAAATACATATATACATATAAATACATAAATGTATATATGTATATATATATATGAATATATAATGTCAGTATATATTACATGCATTCAATATGATTGTTATTATATTGTTATTGTTATTATCATTATTATTGTTACTATTATTATCATCATTATCAATATTATTATTAGTATCATTATTATCATTGTTGATGTTGTTGTTGTTTTGTTAAAAGTCCTTTTGTCTTGGCAAATCAAACTGGAAATGGAAAATAACTTATCATACTAGAGTGCTGTATATAATAGAGAAGGAATAAATAACATCTAAAAGGGATTATAAAGAAGACTAGGAAAAGGCAAGCAACACCTATAGGCCATTTTATGAGGAAAGGGGAATTAGAGCACCTGGTCACAACAGGAAAACTGGAGGGAAAGAGAGCACCAGGTAGACCCAGAGAGAAAATATTGAACAGGCTTGCAGGGTGGCTGAGAACAGAGTGGAAGATGTGCTTGATGCGACAAGGGATAGATACATATGGAGGGCCATGATCGCCAAGGCCATGCGGCAGGGCACATGATGATGAAAGGAATTATTATGAACTCAAACCCTGTTTCAACTATGCACTATATAATAATGTCTTAGCAAGTACCGTGCTTGTAAACAAACGTATATCTACATCCCACTACTGCTGTCTACATCAACTCAATGCTCCTTCTCACTCACTGTAGTAACCACTTGGCTTTCCAACACAAGGAAATACAATTCTGGTATAATTCACTCTTCCATCTGTAACTTTGGACACAACTGAATGTCTGTTTCATTAGTTATCTTCTTGTCAGCTTTAGAAATGCAATTTTGTTTACAATGTACACTTGTCTAAACTTATACTTTATACAAGCATTCACTTTGATTGTATTATGTGTTGAGGCCCTGAAAGTCTGTTGGTTAAGACTTCTGGCACGCCTGTTGGGAGTGACTGTTTACCAGACCACACAGTAAGATGCACTGACCCGAAAACTTCTTCTCCTGTCTGGGTCATCCACGTTATCTTAATCTACCCATCCCTACTTAATCCAAAAGTGTTCCATCCTCCACTCCAGACACCATCCCAATTTAATTGAAGGGACAATTAGCAACACGTTGGCCAACACTGCTGAATAAGGAGAACGGCATGTGTTACTAAGACCTCATGTGAAACATAAACGTCTTCATAAGCTTTGTCCCTCATCGCCTGCCGTGCCAGGAGACAGTAAAACACGGGTCTTTAGTTTACTCAGTCTGGCCAAGGCTTGAAGTGGAATGGGCCTCAAGCCAACAAATAACCCCCCTCCTTTTCACTCTCCCCCAACACCCAAATCGATGAAGAAACCTGTTCAGCACAATGCAGGGACCGCCTTTTGACTGGGCTCAACGTATCCTCGTTATACAATTCGCCATTTAATCACGGCCGTGGATTCTTTTCGGTGTCTGGAGTTGCCTGTTCCTTCAGCTCTCTACATGGCCAGGGCTGTTGTTTATGGCCGTTGATATATTGGTGCTGCTGCAACTGATAGCAGAAGGAAGCGGTCTGGTTTGCTGCTTGCCAGTCCGGCTTCAGTCTTGTTTTAGTACTGAAGGTGAAGGTCAGGGACTGGATGGTGTTGTCTTCTTGTCACCGTTCCTCTGTCTGTATACTTTTTTAATTCTATGTATTTTCCTTTCTCGTCACGCCACCTGTTTCATTGTGATTTTAGGTCAGAGACGATTCTGTTTTGAAATGGAACATGAAGGGATATGTATGTTGCCTCGATAGTCAGGTAAGTTTTCACTGACAGTGAGAATGAGGCAGACACACGTCAGTTATTATCCACACGAAATAATGCCATCCCACCTGCCGTTTCTCTGAATGTTGTCAAAGGATGTTCAAAAGTGGTGGAGCTTTATAATCTCGAGAGCTTTGTTTTCAGTTCTTTCTGTTCATTCACTCATTCCTGTGTAACTCTGGGCCAAACTGTAGTCTGATCTAGTACTAGCCTTGTCAGTCTGACAAATGCAATGCTGCCATTAGATTACACGTGTTTCTTCTTTACTATACAAGAATTAGTTTTCAGAAGGTTGCTAACCAATTCCCAGAAAGTCTGGAGGCTGATATTGCAGAGACATGGCTACTTAGGATTCAGTGTTAATCAGATCACACAATGTGACACATTGACCATAAACCTCATCTCCTGCCTGGGGGCAGCCATGCTACCCAGCCCTCTTTAAATCTCCTGCCCTCCACCCTTCCTCCAGTCTTAACACCATCCATGTTGCAGGTGCAAACATTATCGGCAGTATGTTGACTAACAGCGCTAATCAAGACAAACAATGTGTTGCTGAGATGTTCTGTTAAATATAGATGTCTTTGTAATATTTGCCCACTCCTCGTTTGCCATGCCAGAACACAATAAAACACCGGTCTTTAGTTTGTTTACTCAGTCTGGCCAAGACTTGAAGTAGAAGGGTATGAGGCCAATAAATAATTCTAATCTCTCCTCTCCCCTGTCACTCAACCACCTGAACGCCCAAATGGATGAAAAATCCTGCTGAGCAGGAACCGTCTTTTGACTGCACTTCCCCTGTGAATGATGAGAGTGAGCGCTTTGATTTGATATGCATATCAAGATTGGCACTGGATTATTATCATTACTATTGTTATTATTATTATTATTATCATTATTATTATTATCATTATTTTTTATTGTTGTTGTTGTTGCTATTGTATTAATAATAATAATAATAATAAATAATAATGATAGTGATATAATAATAACAATAATGATAATAATAATACATTATTTTGTTATCGTCATCATTATCATTATATCCACCTTGCATACACACTTTCTGAAGTCTTGATCCATCTTTTTCTTTGCACGCTTTATGTAGTCAGGGTTGTTTATGGCTAATTCATATACCGATACTTTTCAGCTAATAGAAGGAGGAAGAGGTCTGCCTTTCTTCTTGCCAACCCCAATTTCGCTCTTAATTCAGTTGTGGAGGCTGGTAATAGGGGAGTGTGTGGTGTAACCTTGTGCCCGTTGTGCTGCATGTGCTTTTGGTCTTTCTAATCAGTTTTGTCAGTGTTTCACTATACTTTACTTCCACACAAAAACACAGAGGAATGTTATGAGTTATGGGACACACACGCCCTTTTCCCTCACACCAAGATGTAACAAAATGTTGCTTAAACAGGGGATATTAAACAGAGGATGTGCAGATAAATGTTCATGTTTAAAAAGACAGGCACACATCTCTCCTTGCTGATCTAAAATGCTTGCTATCTTTTAATGGGAGATAAAATATTACAAGCAAACCTTGATATATCCTTGGCATCAACCAAGCCTGAGACATACAGATACCTGTGGTGTAGATACATGTGGTGTTGATCAGCAAATTTGAGAAACACATGACCGAAAAAAATCCACGATTTTGTCAGAACTGCTAGAATCAAACCTACAAGATCCCAGACATAAGTCTGCTGCGCTAAGCACACAGCATCAAGGTGACAGGTTAGTTTTGAATCAAACTTGACAGTCTGTTCTGTTAATTTCTTCTGTTCTGTTTGAGAAATGTTGTATGGTTCACATATACACTAGTTCTTTCTTTTAACATATATTCATTTTGATTTCCAAAACAAGTGTGACTGCCCGCGTTCAAGCAAACAGGAACCAGAAAAAACACGAATGAAGAATAAGAACGCGTATTTAATACAAGACAAGACAAGACTAGACAAGACAAGACAATATATGTCTTGTCTTGTTGTGTTAAATACTCGTTCTTATTCTTCTTTTGTATTTTTCTTCTGGTTCCTGTTCACTTTGATTATCCTGTATATTGATATGTAGAAAGACTTGCAGACCACACTTGAGGACGTATGGTCTTTGGGAGTCAGACCACACAGTGTAACACATTGACCCCAAGATTTTTTCAACTGCCTGGGGCAGCCATGCCACCATGTTCTACATATTCCTTCTCTAAGCTCTACCTCATCCCAGTTGTAAACTGCAGAGATCATTAGCAGCACATTGGATATCACTGCTAATCACCATGAACAACGCGTGTTGTTAAGACGTCCTGTGAAACATACCTTCGTAAGCTTTGCCCACTCCTCGCCTATCGTGCCATAGCACAATGAAATGTAGACCTTAGTTACTAAGTCTGGCCAGAGTTTGAAGTGAAACGGGTTTCAGGCCAACAAATAATCCTCCTTCCACTTCGTTATCTTCCCCCAACACCAAAATCGATGAAGAAAGCTGTTCATCACAATGCGGGGTCCGCCTTTTGGCGTGGCTCACCATATCCACCTTGCACAAGTCGCCATTCAGTCACGGCCATGGATTCTTTCTGAAGTCTAAAGCTGTCTTTGCCCTGGGGGCTGTATGTGGCCAGGACAGTTTATGGCCATTGATATACTGATGCTGCTGCAACTGATAGCAGGAGGAAGAGGTCTGGCTTGCTGTTTGTTACCCTAGCTTCATTTCTAGTTCAGCATTTGGGTGGAAGCGGTGTGGGATTGGAATTGAGTGGTGCAGACTTCTTGTCTCGGCACTGCTGTCTGGGTTTTCATGTTTGTAAAATGTTCATTCTTTGCTGATCATCCTATGTGTGTTTCACTGTGCATTAACAGCCAGAAATTATTTTGAAAATGGCATTTTGGGGTCATGAATGGAGGTGTTACACTGTTCACGAAAGAAAGTGTTATTTAAATACGAGTTTACAGATTTTGACATTTTAGTTCTCATTAATTTAAAAAGGTGTCATGAGGATAGAAATAATTTTGTCCATTATTGTTTACTTATCTGTTAATATATTATTACGAAATCGATAAATAAATATGGAAATGAAGGAGATGGGAGAGAGGATAAGTCCTAAAACAAACAAATAACAAAACTTCCTTACCAAGCTGACATCAACAGAATAATTGGAGCATTAAGATGGGCAGTGAATAATCCTATTTGAGATACCGGCTCTTGTGTCCATGCCTCTTTCAACAGAACCAGCAAACCAGCCAGATTATGCAAGCACCGCCCAACATTTCAGACATTATGGAAATCTGCAGTCCACAATTAAAAAAAAGAATACGTTGACATGGTACGGTCATATCAGAAGATCTAGCGAACTCTTAAAAACCATGCTCCAGGGAACAAGACAAAGGAAAAGAAGAAGGGCTGGTCAGTAGAAGAAATGGACAGACAGCATTGCAGAGTGGACTGATAAAGCTCTGCCTTAAACCAGGCGCTCGCCCACAACCCTAAGAGGTGAATGCAATAGGCTCAGCTTTCATCGTTTATCAATACAGTGCCCACATGAACTTAGGGGTTGAAGGACAGCATGGTCTTACGCCATGTGGAAAAAAGCTTCCTTGAAAAATGACAAAACAACCAATTTATGTTAGCAGGTTTCTAGCCCTACATCTGTCGATAGCACGACTTAAAACATCTCACTCTATTCCCATTGAATAAAATATTTTAATGTTAACCAACAAAACTCGATACCCTTTGAAACTTACAGTTGAAGAAAGACAAATAATTGAATAAAGACAAATAATCTCAAATTCATTAATAAAGATTTTTATGTGTGCCTGTGTCTGTCTGACTGTCAGGCTGAAATAAATCAACGAATAAATATCTGACTGTCTGTCTGTCTGACTGTGTTTCTGTGTGAACAAAATGTAGGCCTGTCAGGGCACATTTTTTAAATTGTTAATGGCTTACCTAATTTTGTTCTTTTGTTAAAGATGGAGTGTATTTATTTGTTGTGAAAGGTGAGTATGGGTGTGATTATGTGTTTGTGCACTCGAGTCTGTCTGTCTGTATGTCGGCGTTCGTGTGCCTGAGTGTGCGTGCACACGGATGCGTTGAGTGCGCGCGTGAGTGCGTGCGTATGCGCGCGTGCACTTGTATGGGCGGGCGCACGTGCACTTGTTGTATGTGCGTGTGCGCGTGCGAGAGTTTAGATGGTCACACTGACCTTTTCAATGGCACCGCACGTTTTCAGTCTGTCAGGAACCCAATACCTTGTCTTGCCACTCTGTATCACTGTTAAGGTCAGCCCTAGTAACCCGATGTTATCCATATAATTCATTGACGTGTTAGTGTCAGATAGAATGTATTCTATGTTTTTCTATTCTTGTCCATCCAATTTCGCGTTTCATGTGTCATCCGTACCGTTTTATTAGACATAGTAGATAGAAATGCGATGTTCGAGAAAAGCTGTCAATAGAGAGCAGACATGACTTAGAAACACCAAGATTGGGGGAATGGTGTAGCAACATCAGCCCACCATCACGCTCATTAGCAGAGAATTTTGGTCTGGCCATCTGAGCATAATGTGACCACACTAGCTGGCTCAACAAGCATATCACAAGGAGACAGCCGGATGTACAGCGAGAGACAGACCAACACAGACCTGGACCGACAATGTGAAGGAGATTTTGACGTCACACGAGATTTCTTCTTTTCTGGCCTTCCAGGTTGCTGATGACTGTCAACTCTATTTACCCCCTGCATCCAATGACGGTACAAAATGACGGAACTAACTAACTAACTAACTAACTAACTAACTAACTAACTAGCTAGCTAACTAACTAACTAACTGACTGACTGAATAACTGACTGACCGACTGTCTGATGACTAACCAACTAACTAACGAAGGAACGAACTCACTAACTAACTAACTAAATAGATAAGACATTATAGATCAATTTTTTCAACAGATGCGACAGTGCATACGACTTTCATAAGCAGTTTGATGGCCTTATCTTTTTCTTTGTTTGTTTGTATTTTTAGCTTTTGTTTTGTTTGTTTTGTTTTTCGTTCGAGCATGATTACACCTCAAACAGTCAAATCGGTGTTCTGGATGAATAACGCGGTTTTCATCAAGTCTTCTTTCTTGCTCAAGAGTTGTTCTTCCAGAATTGCTACGGTTGGCATCACGCATTTCTTTTATTTCTGAACGGTGGACAAAACTGCCACTGTGTTCCGGAGACAGTGGTCTTTAATTGTCTGCCATGGAGAACTATACATGTGGAAGAGTCCCATTCTCTACACACATCGTTGGAGTTCTGAACTTCTCTGAAATACATACTTCACCCTAAAAATAGTGATTTTCAGGTCTTGTTATATATAACCCTTCTCAATGAAGTAGATGACACACGGTTATTATTATAGGACCGTGTGAAACAAGATGGAGAAGTAATGCTCACTTCACATACAACGATCACACTATAATATTAGCGGTCACGAAAGCGGATAAAACGGTGTAGTAATTATCTTGGACAAAAGCACGAGCAAAAGCTTACTAAGTTACAATGCTGTGTAGGATAGAATCTTGACAGTGCACACAGACACAAGGCCTATAAAGATAACTATTATTCAAGTGATTCAAGTGTATGCACCAACATCACATCATCCAGATGAAGTGATGGAGGAGTTCTACAACCGACTCCAATCTGTCAAAAATTCTTTAAAATCAGAAATGTATGCACAGTCATGGGAATTTCAATTCAAAGATTGGAGAAGGTGTCTCCACAGATATGGGTTTGGGCCCTTTTGGACTCAGTGAAAGAAACGAGAGCAGGGAGAAATTATCAACACTTTGTCAGGCTAATAACCGGTTTAAAATCTTAAATACTTGATTCGAACACCAACCACGATGAAGGGTCACATGGATGTCCGCAAATGACCAATACAAAAACCAAATGATTATGCATTGGTAAACATTGAGGAGACCTTCAAGTATTTCAGACTGCAAAATAAAACGAGGTGCAGACTGTGACACAGAACACATCTTGCTGACTGCCAAAATGAAAATTAAACATTTCAAGAAAAAAGACAGCGCCGCCCCTTTCCTCCGATACACCATTGGAAAGCTAGAAGGTGAATCCATAAATTCACAATTTCTAATAACAACACAAAATCAGTTTGAAGCACTACTACAAAAACAAGAAGAAAAACAACCAGATGAGCTATGGCAGGAAATGAAAGCCATATGGTAAGAAACTGCTAAAACTATCATCGGAAAACAGCCCCCAAAACAGGCAACAGCGTAGATCAGCACAACACTGATAATGCTCGGTGAAGAAAAGAGACAGGCATGGAAACAGGAGAGCAGCACAGATATAGAAGCCCCTGCAATCAAGTCAGAAAGCACTCACACACACACACACACACACACACACACACACACACACACACACACACACACACACACACACACACATACATACATACACACACATACACACACACACACACACACACACACACACACACACACACCGCGCGCACACACACACACAAACACATACACACAGAAACATACACACAAACATACACACACATACACACACACGCACACACCACACACACACGCACCACACCACACACACACACACACACACACACACACACACACACACACACACACCACACACACACACACAACATACACACACACACTGATTAGTAGAAGAATTATAAAAATGACAGAATTTGACAAAGAGAACAAGTCAAAGTCCTTCTTCAGTAAGATAAAGTCTGTCACACGCAAAGGTTGTTGTTTTTTTCACCCTTGCTCAGAAGGTTCTTTTCTTTGAAATGTAGACATGACAATATCAAAACATGCAACAATGATTCAATGTTTCAATGGAATTAATAATATAATCGCCATAAACAGCTGATTATCACATTCTTATCAAGAGCAGGTCTAATAACAGACTCTGAAGGAATGATAAAGCGATGGACAAAGTACGGTACACAGCTGCTCAGTTGTAACAACACGGATGACACTGTTGCAGATATGAAAAAAAAATTATCAGAAAGCCTCTTTTAAAATATGCTATTCATAGCCCTGGCATTAAGATTGGAAAATTCTCAGACAGGCACAGGCTTAAAAACAAATAAACACCAATAAAAGAAAAGAGACCAAAATCAACAAAACCAATAATAGTGGAGTGTGGTCACCTCGCCAAACAGCTTCTCCGTGCTCCACTAAAAGTCTGTTTATGTGTAATGCTCAGCGAGTCCGAATGAGTTTGCGGAATAGCGCTATAGAAGAACGATTTTTTTATAATAATAACGATGATCAACATTGATACATCCAAGTTCGGATACACTCTGCATGCAAACACCGGAGCTGTTTTTCTTGAAACATGATTGCATTTCCTGCAGATGTTGCCATAATAAAAATGTAGCATTCAGTGAGAAGAACGGAGAGAGAGAGAGAGAGAGAGAGAGAGAGAGAGAGAGAGAGAGAGAGAGAGAGAGAACAGACAGACAGACAGAAAGTAAGAGAGAGAGAAAGAGAGAGATGGAGAGAGAGATACAGACAGACAGACAGACAGAGTGAGAGAGAGAGAAAGAGAGACAGACAGTGAGGGGGAGAGAGAGACAGAGAGAGACAAAGAGAGAGAGAAATAGAGAGAGACAGAGAGAGATGAAGTGCGTCTTTTGGCCTGTGAACGCTAAAAGATCCCACGGCAGTTGAAAATTGTGAATAGCACGGCATTCGCCCGGCTGCCATGGCATAAAAGTATTGGATAGGTCATATTAAGAAAATTGTGACAAGGGTTTTGATTTTGCTTGGGAAACTTAAAGTTTTGAAAACAACTTCACATTTTGTAAAAATGTTACTCTCATTCCAGGATAATGAGTAGCAAGTCTGGTAGAGAGCTTTGGAAACCAGTTGTAAATGAATATTATATCGAAATTTCAAAACCGAATTTGGAACAGAGAAATGTATACAAAACACAGTTGCCAGATTTTTATGTTTTTCCTTTGATTAAATTTCGATACAGCTGCCATAAGCTTGACAATGAATTAGGCAGACACAAAGGGATAGATCGAGAAAGCATAATACATGGAAGGTTTGTGATGACAATGCCTTAGGCGATAAGTATCAGTATATTTTCGAATGTTGCAAATTTCGTGATGACCGTCAGAAGTTTATTCCACAAAATATATTTCAGTCAAATCAGCGTTGTCTTTGTGTAACTTCAGTTCTGGAAGGAAAAAAGATAAACTGCAAATAGTAAAATTTATTAACTTTTCTAAAAGTGAGTGTTCTATCATAAGAGAATTTCATTTGATTTGTGTGTGTGTGTGTGTGTGTGTGTGTGTGTGTGTGTGTGTGTGTGTGTGTGTGTGTGTGTGCGTGTGCGAGCGTGTGTATGTGTGTGTATGTATGTGTGTGTGTGTGTGTGTGTGTGTGTGTGTGTGTGTGTGTGCGTGCGTGTACGCACGTGCATGGGGACTGGAAGACGTATGTGTCAGTGTATGTGCGTGTGTCTGTATGCGTGTTCACGTGTACGTGTGTGCGTGTCTGTGTTTCTGTTCGTGTGTGTCTTTCCGTGCGTGTGTGTGTGTGCGCACGTGTTTGCGTGTGCATGTGTGCATGCGTGCGTGCGTGCCTGTGTTGCATGTTTCTTTCGTGTGTGTGTGTGTGAGAGAGAGTGCGTGTTTGTGTGTGTGAGTGTGCGTGCGTGCGTGTGTATGTGCGTGCGTGTGCGCGCGCGCGCGAGCGAGTGTGGGTGCGTGTGTGTGCTTCAACTTTGTTGTGGGTATGAGTACAGATGTTTCCTGATGCCCAATAAACCCTGGAAACTCAAATAACTTGATTATGCAGTTAATGTTCTTTTGACATTCCTGGTGTGTTGAACGTTGTGGAGAGAGAGTTGTCATCAATAAATGATGCAGACAGAAGAGCCAATTGTGTCTTTAGATGGGAGTTACATTTGGCTTCATCAGCTTTGTGAAATATCATCAACAGCGTGAAAGACCATATGGCAGGCATGTGTAGACGTACAATTGTCCTCTGTAATGAAAATTGAGTTGTTTGTTTGGTTGTTTGTTTGTTTTGTTTGTTTGTTTGTTTGTTTGTGTTTTTGTTTGTTTTTTATTTGTTTGTTTTCTTTCCGGGTCGACTGAGTAATATACATGTGATAAATCCAACGATGCCAAACAGCACTGTTTCCTTAATTTTGCGGCAGGTTTAAGGTTTTCGGTTTTGAAGTGTTCATATGCTGCATTGCCTTCTTCAGATTTAAAATCAGACTACATCTTTCAGGTATGGTGAAATAAGAATGGGTGACCTAACTTCATCATCTTCTGGAACAGACTTTTTGTTATCGCTTGTGTTTTAGTCTATTTAACCCCAGCATCCCCACGTACGGACACCAATAATAAACACAGCTGGCGTGTATGTAAATATTAAAAACTGATCAGGTATTGAGCAGGTATTCAAGGGGTATCAGACGCATAGGGTACATGTATGCATGTGTGTGTGTGTGTGTGTGTGTGTGTGTGTGTGTGTGTGTGTGTGTGTGTGTGTACGTGTGTGTGTGCGTGTGCGTGTGTCTCTGTGTATGTCTGTGTGTGTTTTAGTCTGTGTGTCCGTGTGTGTCTGCGTGACTCTGTGCGCTTTACTTTGTGTGTGCGTGTGTGTGTGTGTGCTTTGGTTTGTGTGTGCATGTCGTGTGTGTGTGTGTGTGTGTGTATGAGTGTGTGTGTGTGTGTGAGGTGTGTTGGTTTGTGTGTGCATGTTATGTGTGTGTATGTGTGTGTATGTGTGTGTGTGTATGTGTGTGTGTGTGTGTGTGTGTGTGTGTGTGTGTGTGTGTGTGTGTGTGTGTGTGTGTGTGCCGGTATGCGTGTATTTATATAAGGTATGTTTCCTTTTGTAATTTCTCTCATCCGCTTCCCAGATGTGGCCAACACAGGGACTGAGTGTGGTGTCTATAATATAACTGCTGGAAACTATGAGTGGGGTAAAAACAGAAGTGTTGGCGTATGATGATTTCCCCTCAAATCCCAAAGTCATTTCCAACTGACAACTGAATAACAATGTGTTTTAAAACGACAACAAATACAATAATTTCCCGTGTGAAATTCGGGTTGTTTCTCCCCCTACGAAGCACATCAAAACTGGGTTTGTCCACATAATTTTTCCCAAGACAATTCTTTTATTGCCATGGGATGTTTTCACGTGAACATATGCAACTAGAAATGGCACAAACATATTTAGTGTCTGTATTTTCACATCATGCTCTGTGGTGACTCTCATGACAAATCAAGTCGATTCCATTTTGATTTTTTTTTTCATTTTCTATCTTACCAGATATGCAATAACATCTGCTAGAATGCCATCATTAAAGTGTAAGCCACTGCGATCGTCAGAGGAACTGATCAGATGCTGCAGCAGACAGAATCCCCCATATAAGCGAAGCATCTGAAAACAGTTAAGGCGTGGTAAGGTTGAGCCAGTTAACCAGAAACATCTGAGGGTGCTGGACGGGACCCAGAGCAACAATACCTCACCGCTGGCCAAACAGTCACCTCACATTCGGTCTATGCATCGCATATACCGGAACTGATGTCGCGAGCAAACTGCAGTCTTGCAGGTTGTGTTGCCAGAACCGATATCTCAAGCAAACTGCAGTGTTAAATGACCGCTCTTTCATCATGCAAAACGATGTCTTCTGTGGTATGAGATTGTTTGTCGACCTCGGTGACGGCCTCCATTCAGTGTGCCGTGAGTAGGGTTTTGGACAATGATTGTGTTAAAGATCGTGAGGTGACCTAAACAATCAAACTTTGGTCGGTTCTCCCTATTACCGAAAACAGTTTCCATGGACCCGTCAATGATCGTCCTGTTTAAATATACTTATCGCTCCTAGAAATGTGCCTGGCCTGTGTGTGCCTGTGTCTGTCCAGATGTTTGTCTGCGACAAAAGCATGTGAACAAGATTTCATAATATCATTATCGGCAAAAGCCATGAACTGTGGAAGAATCTCGTGGCATGATTTAAGAACACTAAGATCAAGGTCACAAAGACCAAGAATGCAGAAGCCATGGGCTGTTGAAGGTATGATTTTGGAAGATAAAGCATCAACGTCAAGGTCACACAGACCAAGAATGAGCCTAAAACTAGCACGTTTTGAGGAAGGTATGCGAACAGCATTTTTTCAGGAACTTGTGACAATCTTAAAACTCGTTTTTAGTATTGTGACAGCCTACTATTGTCTTGGATGCACGTGGAGTTTTATTTCAACCAAAGCTTCTTCAGGCTGACAGTGACCTTGATAAGTACAAGACCAGGGTTTTCTGTAATAATTGTATACGAAAAGAGATTTGTCACATTACACTTGATCGTCTTGTTTGTGTTTGGTTGGTTGGTTGGTTGGTTGGTTGGTTGGTTGGTGTTGGTTGGTTGGTTGGCTGGTTGGTTGTTGATTGGTTGGTTGGTTGGCTGGTTGGTTGGTTGGTTGGTTAGTTGGTTGGTTGGTTGATTGGTTGATGGTTGATTGGTTAGTGGGTTGGTTGGTTGGTTGGTTGGTTGTTTGCTTGCTTGCTTGCTTGCTTGCTTACCTACTTGACTGCTTTTTTTCTTATTTATGATTTTTCATTATAGCATTTGTGGTATAGCAAATATGGAATCATCAGATGGTTTTACAGATGTCTCAAACAAACTGCAGGCTTAAACAGACCGCTCTTTCATCATGCAAAACCATGTCTTCTGTGGTGTGAGATCGGCCTTTATTGTCAACGATAACGTGTTTATGGTTTGAAATGACTGCCTCATAATGTAAGATAACGTCTTATGGTTTGAAATGACTGCCTCATAATGTAAGATAACGTCTTATGGTTTGAAATGACTGCCTCATAATGTAAGATAACGTCTTATGGTTTGAAATGACTGCCTCATAATGTAAGACAACGTCTTATGGTTTGAAATGACTGCCTCATAATGTAAGACAACGTCTTATGGTTTGAAATGACTGCCTCATAATGTAAGACAACGTCTTATGGTTTGAAATGACTGCCTCATAATGTAAGACAACGTCTTATGGTTTGAAATGACTGCCTCATAATGTAAGACAACGTCTTATGGTTTGAAATGACTGCCTCATAATGTAAGACAACGTCTTATGGTTTGAAATGACTGCCTCATAATGTAAGACAACGTCTTATGGTTTGAAATGACTGCCTCATAATGTAAGACAACGTCTTATGGTTTGAAATGACTGCCTCATAATGTAAGACAACGTCTTATGGTTTGAAATGACTGCCTCATAATGTAAGATAACGTCTTATGGTTTGAAATGACTGCTTCATAATGTAAGATAACGTCTTATGGTTTGAAATGACTGCCTCATAATGTAAGATAACGTCTTATGGTTTAAAATGACTGCCTCATAATGTAAGATAACGTCTTATGGTTTGAAATGACTGCCTCATAATGTAAGACAACGTCTTATGGTTTGAAATGACTGCCTCATAATGTAAGATAACGTCTTATGGTTTGAAATGACTTGCTTTATGATGTGAGATAACGTCTTTCAAAGTGTAAGATAGTGTATTTCTTGGTATTAGATAGCGTCGTCATTTGCTTCGATGTCACGCTACACTGGACTGTGTGCTTTTGACACCAACAAACAGCCATTCTCTAAACTGTTCTTGTGGCACTCTGTGTGGTTTCTGGGTATTTAACAAAAACGGGGAGGGGGTGGGGAGACGAAGAAGGTGAATGACGACGACGATGATGATAACAGTGAAATAAAAAAAAGACACAAAACAAGAGAAAAGTTGTCACTAGTCAATGTCAAAGTCGTCACTAATCAATGTCAAAGTCGTCACTAATCAATGTCAAAGTCGTCACTAGTCAATGTCAAAGTCGTCACTAGTCAATGTCAAAGTCGTCACTAATCAATGTCAAAGTCGTCACTAATCAATGTCAAAGTCGTCACTAGTCAATGTCAAAGTCGTCACTAGTCAATGTCAAAGTCGTCACTAGTCAATGTCAAAGTCGTCACTAGTCAATGTCAAAGTTGTCACTAGTCAATGTCAAAGTCGTCACTAGTCAATGTCAAAGTCGTCACTAGTCAATGTCAAAGTCGTCACTAGTCAATGTCAAAGTTGTCACTAGTCAATGTCAAAGTTGTCACTAGTCAATGTCAAAGTTGTCACTAGTCAATGTCAAAGTTGTCACTAGTCAATGTCAAAGTTGTCACTAGTCAATGTCAAAGTTGTCACTAGTCAATGTCAAAGTCGTCACTAGTCAATGTCAAAGTCGTCACTAGTCAATGTCAAAGTTGTCACTAGTCAATGTCAAAGTTGTCACTAGTCAATGTCAAAGTTGTCACTAGTCAATGTCAAAGTTGTCACTAATCAATGCCATCAGAAAAAGCCAGATATTTTGAAATTACTGGCATGGTAAAATTATTACATTATTGCTGACTCGAGTTAGTCCCAATTTCTACAACTTAATCTGTAGTGGTCTGAATAGCCTTTC
>CM060305.1:108621037-108628537 GCA_030674185.1 Monoplex corrugatus
CATAAAGACACACATAAACACACATAAACACATACACACACACACACATACTCATCACACACACATACACTCTGTCTATCTCTCTCTCTGTCTCTGTTTCTGTCTGTCTGTCTGTCTGTATGTCTGTCTGTCTCCTCTCTCTCCCCCTCTCTCTCTCTCTCCCTCTCTCTCTCTGTCTCTCTGTCTGTCTCTCTCTCTCCCTCTCTCTCTCTCTCTCTCCCCTCTCTCTCCTGTCTCTCTGTCTGTCTCTCTCTCTCTCTCTAAAAAGTAATTATAATGAAAATAACAAGAAAGAAAGTGGGTTGGTTGTTTTTTCTAACAGAACAGTGGAATCAAGCACTGATATCTTGAGTTCAGTGACCGCCTCAACATGAAAACTGGCCACTTAGCTGTCCACATCAATACTCCAATCAGTCTGGTGGAGTCGATTAAGATTTTGGTAAATTCTATGTCCTACATATTCCCCCTTTTTTCCTTTTTCCATATCACGACTTTGCAAGAGCATAGAGTTTTGTGCAGGATCGAGGAGTCTTCCCGTTTGTAGATGCTAGATTGGGTGGAGCATATATGGAATTATCTGAGTGCGATGAATTCCTTTTGAGTAACCCCCTCTCTCTCTCCTCTCTCTCTCGTTCTGTCTGTCTGTCCGTCGTTTTTTCTCTCTCTATCTCTGTCTGTCTGTGTCACTCTCTCTCTTTGTCTCTCTGTCTCTGTCTCTGTCTCTCTCTTTCTCTCTCTTTCTCTCTTTTTCTCTCTCTTTCTCTCTCTGTCTCTGTCTCTCTGTCTGTCTGTCTCTCTCTCTCTCTCTCTCTCTGTCTGTGTGTCTATCTATCTATCTATCTATCTATTGTCTCTATCGCTCTCTGTCTCTCTGTTTTTTTCTGTTTGTCTGTGTGTGTGTGTGTGTGTGTGTGTGTGTGTGTGTGTGTGTGTGTGTGTGTGTGTTGTCTCTCTTCGTCTCTTTCTCTCTCTCCCTCTCTCTCTCTCTTTCTCTCTCTGTGTATATGCTGTGCATGCATGCTTGTGTATTTATATACATTTTTATTGTTTCAGGGAAGTTTTACAGTATGCATGTGTCTTTCTACAATAACGACACATTGGCTAAATTCTGTGTCACTACTCTACCCACACATCGCTCATTTCAGCTCTCCTATACACTTCCTAATCCACCAAATCTGAGGTCATCATAGAAGGGTAAGAGAACCTTGGACAATAGTTCATAATGCTGCCATGTTCAGAATGAGGACGATAGCGACGACGCTATGAAATTCCACTTTGTTGATTGGTTATGGTTATTTTTGTTTAAAAGAAAGCCCAGCCGACTGCATAGAGCCACATCAGGACTACAACCGTTTCAAAACATACACAGTACTTCAACAGCGAAAAAAAAAAAAAAAGAAGATCAAGTACACATATCAATACACTCACGCACTTTGTTGATTGAGAAGGCCGAACAGGTCTGTATTCCACGCTTACTTCCATAACATTCACTGAGCTAAGCTTCAGATATCCTTTCCCTTCAGGTTCCTAGATTTAAACTACTAAGTGTCGGCCAGCGCTCCTTTGCTGTTTCGAGAACATCTGCCTGGAAAAAAACTTCTCCCTCTGTCTGTCACCTATCCTTTCTGCTTGTAAATCCAACTTAAAGACACACCACTTTTCCCGACAATGAATTCTGCAACGGCCTCTTTCCATTGGTGTGTTGTGTTGTGTGTGTGTGTGTGTGTGTGTGTGTGTGTGTGTGTGTGTGTGTGTGTGTGTGTGTGTGTGTGTGTGTGGTGTGTGTTTGTGTGTCTGTATGTTGTGTGTATGTGTGTGTGTGTGTGTGTGTGTGTGCGCGCGCTCATGTGTGTGTGTGCGTCTTTTGTGTGTTTTGTTTGTTTTTTGTTCGTGTGTTTGTTTGTTTGTTTGTTTTTTGTTGTTTGTTTGTTGTTGCGTGTTGTAAGGTGGTCTGCGTTGATCGAATGCGTATGACTGGTGCGTGGGTGCGCTTTTGTTTAAATTCTCAAGATTTGGCGCCATACGAATACTGTCATTATTTATTTATTATTTATTATTATTATTATTATTATTATTATTATATATCATTATTATTGCTATTCATTATTTTTATTATTATTATTATCATTATTATATTATTACTATTATCATTGTTGTTGTTGTCATTCTTCTTTTTCTTCTTTTTCTTATCATTGTTAGTAGTAGTAGCAGTAGCCGGTAGTAGTAGTAGTAGTAGTAGTATACTTGCAGCAGCAGTAGTAGTATCATCATCATCGTTATTACAATATTTCCTCGCATTAATCAGTTTCGAGAGATACAGATACCTGCGATATTCGTCCAGAAATTCGAGCAATGCCCTTAGTGACGCATACGCAAATATATTAAGTATGAGACTCGACTGGGTGATCCTGGTCTTCCTAACGAACCGGTAACACTGTCGGGGTGTGGGGTGCCTCTCCCCCCCCCCCCCAAAAAAAAAGAAGTTTAGATCCCATAATAATTTTTTTTTTGACTGATGAGGATTTAAACCCAGGACTTTCTATCAGAAGTCCGTTGTGTTAATCATTTCGCCACGTTGGCTGGCCCTTATCCCCCCCACCCCCCCCCCCCGGCCCCTTTCTCTATGTTTTTGTCAGTTGCTGAGAGGGAGAGAACGTGGAATCTCCAAGCCAGTAGCTTAAGATAATAGCACATGGAGAGTGTGAGGAACGTAATCCTGTGGTTTGTGAAGAACAAAGAAGGGATACATGTGTATGGGAGGGGGAGGTGGGATGGATGGGTGGATGGGTGAATGCGCGTGGGTGTTTGTGGATGTTTGAGTGTGTGTGTGTGTGTGTGTGTTGTGTGTGTGAGTGAGAGAGAGAGAGACAGACAGACAGACAGATAGATAGATATATGGGTGGATACATACATATATATATATACATAATATATATATATGTGTGTGTACATTATATATATATATATATATATATATATATAATATACATATAGAGAGAAAAAGAGAGAGAATGTATGTGTCTGTACATGTACATGTATGTGTGTGTCTGTGTGAATGGGTGTGTGAATGTACGTGTGCGTGAGCTTATGGGTGCTTATGTGTGTATGTTATGAACGTATGTTATGTATGTATTTATGTATGTATGTATGTATGTATGTATGTATGTATGTATGTAAAATTTCTTACTTCTTTGTAGTAATAAACTTTAACAAGCATTAAGATTAAAAAGCAACGTATGTGAAATTTTGATTCCCGTCAAAGTACACTCCTTTTCTCTCACATATATAGCTTCAAGCCAAGAATCAAATGCTTTCTGATAATCCCATTGAGACTGGTGGTAAGGTGCGATTTCACTGTTTCTCCCCAAGTCCTGGATTCTTGAAAATTCCTTGCCAGCCAGATTTTGCTTCAAAAGGGGAAGCAACCAGAGGTGTCATGGAGCTAAGTCAGGACTGAGGGTGGGAGAGGGAACCTGAATGGATTGCTCTCGTAGACAGGTCAGAGTGACCTTTGACGTTGGCTTTAAGGATAGTTGCATTGTTATTGGAGGGATGATTTTGCTGATACCTATATTCGGACGTTGCTTATTGACGAACTTGACGAATTTAGGCAGAAGGCTTTGTACATACTATCAAGAAGTAAGAGTAGGCTTTCAGACATGATATCGACCGTTACAGAGCCTTGGGAGTTGAAAAAAATGAAGAAAAGCCTCTTCCGATGTAAAAAAACAACACAACAACAACAACAAAAAAAACAGGCATCAACGCAACTGGTCTTTTTGTCATTAGCGCCCACCCACATTCCACTGGCCCGTTTGTTCCTGATCCACGTTTCGTCAGCTGTGATAACGTCACATAATCATTTGAGGCGCTCCAGCTCAACCATCTCAACAGTCAGTTAGATCATTGAACCATCTTTTTTTCTGCTCCTTTGTCCAACTGCGCCATATGAAGAAGCATAAATTTCACTCAGTAGGCTATGCCAGTCTCTGCTATTTTTGAAAGCTATGTGCTCATTTCCATGACATCAATTTTTCGTGAAATCCACTCCCAACACCATTCATTTTTACAGTCTTTGCGTTTGTCAAACATTTTCACTACGGTAGACCCTCTCTCCAGAATATCGGCTCGAGACATGGTCACAGTCTTCAAAAGTTTTGCAATCGGTTCTGAAGACAAGCCGCGCCTGACAAACAAAAAACACAGGAAGTGACTTTAGCGGAAAATGATACCGGATTTATCCTCCTTCCCTAAGTTTCGTCGTCTGCTATGAGAGCTCGGTAGACTGACAAATAGCCGAATGTTTCGCAGAAGTTAAAAAAGTATTAGTCGATTTTTTTTCTCGGAAGCAGCCCGTGGATTTTCTCGGATTTCCGAGAAAAATCGGAAAATTGGGAGCCCTCCATGGACAAATGTCAAACTGGCATAAGTTTTGATAGGACCTCAAGCACCTTATGAATACAAACATCGGAGCTGCTCTGTGTGAGGATCCATTTGTTGGACGCACAGTTAGTTACATCACATTTTCAATGACGTCATACAATTAAAGTAGATTTGCTGTAAGTGTATTTTTGTGCCTATTAATAGTGGAAATGTTATATTTCATCTTGATAAATCTTAAAATCATTCTCAACAAACAGTTTAGTAAATATAACCTGCATTCATCTCTAAAGCACACATCACCTGCACACCATCTCTCTCTGCCAGTAGTGCACAACTGATCCATTCCTGGCAATGGAAGACTGACAAAAAATAGCAATACGGAACTCTTTTGAGCTCGGTTATTGGAAAGTAAATAGAATGAGAACACTTTAAGCTCATTAATGAGACTCTATTGGAGGACGATAGGCGTTACCCTGTTGATGACTATTGTTGCTGTCCACTTTTGACCACCTACTGTTATCTACTACCTGACATACCTATTGCTAGCACACAGTCCATATGATCCATATGTACCAGTGACAACATATGGAGCATCCGATCTGAAAAGGAATTCCCTACCACTGGAAATCAAAGACCGAGAGAGTTATCTGGTTGCGGTTCGTGAACATTTTCAATTCAATCTATTCCAAGCATGGGCTCTTAAAGCCCTTCCAGACAGACAGTTATGGAAGTCTTCCTCGGTCCCTAAGGTCAAACCACAGCCTGCACACGTTTCTTTTTATGTCTCTTGTCGGTATTTTAGTTCATCTGATATCAAATAATTACTGAACCGAACTATGTCCATCAGTATCAATGTCTGTGATCCTCTCACATATAGAACAATGACCACGTGGCCTTCATCAAGACAGAACAAGGCCGGTCACTGGCCTCTCATTTCCTATGAACCGTTTCATCTCTTTCACCTCATTGCTTTGGGGAGGGAAGGAAGGAGAATCGACCAGTGAATGAGCTGTCATTATAATCTGCTTATAGCCACAGAATCAATCAATGAAACGGGAATTATGCTATTGACATTGGTGGTTATTTCCACAAGCATTTATGCTCTTGCCCGAAGAAATATGCCGGGACTGCATGAGATAATATGGGTTATAATCACTACCACTCCTCTTCAGTTCATCAACCATGTACTGGGGATGAAAGAAACAAACAAGCTGATCAAGCTATTCTACCTGATTTCTTTTTATACAAAAGTCACTAGAGAAAACACAGATTTGCCTTTTAATGACCATTATTGACCTTGAAAAAGCGTCGGTTCGAAATATAACTCGTGTGCGTCGAGGATGACAGTATACTGTAGAATGGAGGAAGTCCATATCTCATCATCATCATCAGGTGCCTTGCCGCATGGCATTGGCGATTATGGACTTCCATCTGTCTCTATCTCTTGTTGCATCAAGCATCTCTTCCACCATCCCTGTCTTTAGCCACTCTGCAAGTCCGTCTAGTATCTTCTCCTGGGTCTACCCGGTGCTCTCCTTCCCTCCAGCTTTCCAGTTGTGACCAGGTGTTCCAATTCCCCTTTCCTCATAAAATGGCCTATGAATGTTGCCTGCCTTTTCCTAATCTTCCTTATGAATGATCTACTTGTGTCTGCCTCCATCAAGACTGTCTCGTTTGTTTTCTTTGCTGTCCATGGAACTCTCAACATCCTTCTTAAAAACCACATCTCGGCTGCCTCAATCTTGTTCTGGCTTTGCTTGTTGACTGTCCACGCCTCGCAACCGTACAACAGTATTGGTTCTATATAACATTCAAGAACTCTCTTCCTGATGTTAATTGATAGACATTTGTTGGTAAGAATGCTTTCCATCTTCTTGAATGTTGTTTTTGCTTGGCCTAATTTGCTGGCTATTTCTGATGTGCATCTGCCATCTGGTGAAATGATCGTTCCCCAGGTATTTAGATTTATCAACCTGTCTCAAGGTTGTGCCGGTTGCTGTTATTTTGCATGAGGGGATTTCATGTTTTTTACTGATCACCATGACTTGTCTTCCTGCTGTTTAGTTCCAACCCCTTACCTTTGCTTTCTATTTCAAGTATATTCACAAGGTTTTGTAGGTCCCTCTCACTTTCTGCAATTAGCACTGTGTCATCTGCGTATCGAATGGTGTTTATCATTTTTCCTCCAACCTTTAATCTAGGGTCTTCCTCTAGGTTTCTCGTGATGTTTTCGCTGTAAAGTGAAAACAGATCTGGTGACAAAACACAACCCTGTCTGACTCCTCTTTTGATGTTTTGGAAAGAGCTTATATCGTTTTTTATTCTCATTGCAGCTGTTTGTTCCCAATACATATTTCTGATTATTCGTAGATCTTTTCCATCAATATTGAGTCTTTCTAGTTGTTGAACAATTCTTCATGTCTTACCCGATCGAAAGCCTTGGTATAGTCAACAAATCATAAATATAAATCCTTGTTCACCTCGATTGACCTCTCTATGATAGTTCTTAGGATGTATATGGCATTAATAGTTCCTTTCCCTTCCACAAATCCACACTGTTCATCTGCTATTTCTTTTGATTCTATTCCTTGTCCTCATCATGATTATTCTTGATAGGATCTTGGTTACATGACTCATCAAACTGATTGTGAGATGGAGTTCGCATTCTATAGCCCCTGTCTTCTTTGGAAGTGCGATGAAAATTTATTTTGACAGTGTCGTAAATTTCATTTAGGAGGACTGTTATTTTTTAACCGAATTCCTCCAGGTCTTCAATCATCTCTGTGGTAATGTTGTCTGGTCCTGGGGCTTTTCCTGGTTTCATCTTTTTTAATGCTGCTCTAACTTCATCTTTCATTATG
This sequence comes from Monoplex corrugatus, assembly GCA_030674185.1. Classification (NCBI taxonomy): domain Eukaryota; kingdom Metazoa; phylum Mollusca; class Gastropoda; order Littorinimorpha; family Ranellidae; genus Monoplex; species Monoplex corrugatus. The sequence continues at coordinate 108,628,282 of CM060305.1, forward strand.
GGTGGTCCTTCAAAGTTTTTTCTTATAATGTGTTCTGCGCTTCTATTATCTTCAAAAAGGTCTTTAATGTATCCTCCCCATCTGTCTAATACTTTGTCTTTTTTCATGAGAATCGTACCATCTTTCGATTTTAGCAACCAGTTGATGTGCATGTATTTTTCCTGTGGACAATTTTTCAATTCGTCTGTACATACCCTGAGGATCCGTTTTGTGTTGGTCTTCTATTTCTTTGCATTTTGTTTTCAGCCAAGCTTTC
>CM060305.1:108633537-108648537 GCA_030674185.1 Monoplex corrugatus
GGCTGCCAGCCGGAAGTAAGAATCGATACCACGCCTCTAGGGGGAAAGAGAAATAACTCAGCTCTTCCTTCAATCTGAGATCGAAACGGGAGCATATATCTTTTTTCTGTCTTTCTTTCTTTCTTTTTCTTTTTTCTTTTCTTCTCCGTCACCCTTCCTTGCACCATCCCCGCCTGTTTTAGTGTCTGTGTGGGTGGTGTGCGTGTGTGGGTGTGGGTGGCATATTGTGACAGTAGTCAATAACACGGACCTCACTACGGCAGTTTGCCGCCATAGAGACTGATTCATTCTTGAAGTGTTCAAAGAAACACATCACAGATACCTAAATGATACTTTTGTGACAATTTTACATGTCGTTAGTTAAAAGAATAATTTATGAAAACAAACATGGCGAACTGACAATAGAATCTAGCATCGAGATAAAAGACAACGCTGTTGATAAATTGCCTGCACGTATACATTTTAGGTAACTCATTTAAACGCACACAAAATTATCTACGAAAATTTGTGGACTATAAGCAGTGAGACGTAAATATTATGTGGGATGAAACTGTTTTACCAGACTTTACTTAACAGCCTGTTGAAAAAAAAAAGCTGTGACGGATAACCACTAAAAGGACTTTTTTCTCAGGCCTTATCTCATGGGGGACTACATTTTCTTATGTAAATGACCGACATTATAACAGAAAAAAAAGGCCGGAGGGAGGCAGAAAGAGAGAGAGAGAGAGAGAGAGGGAGAGAGAGAGAAGGAGAGAGAGAGAGACAGACAGACAGACAGACAGACGGAAAGACAGACAGACAGACAGACAGATAGGCAGACAGAGACGGAGTGTAATGGAAATACATTAAAAGTCAAAGAAGTGCGTCATTGTATGTACCAAAACGTGTTGCATACAATGACGCAGTTGTCTGAAAATACGTGAGAAAGTGATGAGTATGTGCTATGGTAACGAGGACATACGATGAAGTAGTTGTGTAAAAGTACTAGTAGTAGGCCTCCTTCGGTCATGACTGACCATGGACAAAGTACATCTGTTCTAATGTCTAGATGGGCTGTCTGCTTGCTCCAAGCAGCGTCGCCTGTGACTGTACAGACCAATGCAAGAGAGGCAGTCTCTGTCGCAGCGGTCGCATGTGTATGCTGATGCTGGTCTGTTGGCTGTCATCCCTTTTCTGCGAACTCGCTTTTCTGCTGCAGCAGCTGACAGTTTGCCCTCACCAATCCGCAGCTGTTTCTTGAGAGTAGTTCTCCAGCTGTTGCGGTCGTCTGCGAGGTCCTCCCAGGACTCAGTGTTGATCTCAAGCGCCTTCATGTCACGCTTGCAAACGTCTTTGTATCTCAGCTGTGGGCGGCCAATGTTCTCTGCCCTGTGGCAAGCTCACCATAAAGGATGTCTTTTGGGATGCGACCATCTTCCGTGCGGCGAACGTGGCCCAACCAGCGCAGCCGACGCTGTCTCAGCATGGTATGCATGGTTGGGAGGCCAGCGCAGGTTAGGACTTCGGTGTTGGTAACCTTGTCTTGCCAGGAAATGCCAAGTATGCGCCGTAGGCTTCTCAGATGGAAGGTATTGAGCCTTTTCTCCTGATGAGCATGCGTGGTCCACATCTCGCTGCCATACAGCAAGGTGCTGAGGACACAGGCGTTGTATACAGCCATCTTTGTCTTTGTGGTCAGCTTGGGATTTGTCCACACCCTTTGTGTGAGGCGGGCTAGTGTTGTGGCTGCCTTCCCGATCCTTTTGTCGACCTCTGTGTCAAGGGAGAGGTTATCGGTGATGGTGGACCCAAGATATGTGAATTGATGGATGGCTTTAAGCTCGTAGTCATCAATGGTGATGGCTGGTGGAGATGGCGTGTCTTGGCCCAGGACGTTTGTCTTCTTAAGACTGATGGTCAGACCAAAATCTTTGCAGGCCTGGGAGAAGCGGTCCATTAGTGACTGCAAGTCCCGCTGAGTATGGGTCACAATTGCGGCATCGTCGGCAAATAGCATGTCTCTGATGAGGGCTTCACGGACCTTTGTCCTTGCTCTGAGGCGGGCGAGGTTGAAGAGCCTGCCATCTGATCTGGTCCGCAGGTGGATCCCTTCTTGCGCTGTGCTGAATGCATGCCTCAGGAGGAGAGCGAAGAAGATTCCAAAGAGGGTTGGGGCCAGGACGCAGCCTTGTTTCACACCGCTGCGTACGTCGAAGGGCTTGGAGAGGTTTCCGTTGAACTGCACCATCCCTTTCATGTTTGAGTGGAAGGACTCAATTAAGCTGTGCAGTTTGGGGGGGCAGCCGATTTTTCGGAGAGCCCTGAAAAGGCCATCTCTGCTGACTAGGTCAAAGGCCTTGGTGAGGTCAATGAATCCACATACAGGGGCATCCGCTGCTCTCTGCACTTCTCCTGGATTTGGCGAAGGGAGAAGACCATGTCTACCGTGGATCTCTCTGCTCGAAAACCACACTGTGATTCCGGGTAGACGCGTTCAGCCAGTTTCTGCAGGCGAATTAGGAGGACCCGAGCATAGACTTTGCCAACAATGCTGAGGAGCGAGATACCTCTGTAGTTGTTGCAGTCGCTCCTTTCGCCCTTGTTTTTGTACAGGGTGACGATCTTGACGTCCCTCATGTCCTGTGGTACAGCTCCCTCATTCCAACACTGACAGAGAACTGCGTGCAAAGGGTGCAGAAGAGAAGTCTTGCAGTGCTTGATGAGGTCTGGGGGAATTCCGTCGTTGCCAGGTGCCTTCCCTGATGCCAGGCTATCAATGGCCTTGCTGAGTTCGTCCGCAGTTGACTCTGCGTCAAGTTCTTCCATTACCGGCATGCACTTGATGGCATCGAGGGCTAAGGGGGACACCATGTTCTGTGTGGAGTAGAGGTCGGAGTAGTGTTCCGCCCATCTTTCCATCTGTTGGCTAGGATTGCTGATTACTTCCCCAGTGGAGGATTTGAGGGGGGCGATCTTGCTCTGTGTTGGTCCCAGTGCCTTCTTGATGCCATCATACATTCCTCGGATGTTGCCTCTTTCAGCAGCACTCTGTATCTCTTCGCTGAGCTCTGTCCAGTACTCGTTTGCGCAGCGCCTGGCGTTAAGTTGAACCTTACTTCTGGCAGCCCTGAGGATTTGCAGGTTCTTCTCACTGGGTGACCGCTTATACTTGGTGAGTGCGGCACGCTTGGCCTCAACAGTGGGAGTCATCTCTGATGATTTGGCCTCAAACCAGTCGTGGGACTTCACAGTTTTCTTCCCAAAGGTGGCCATAGCAATGCGGTGCATGGTGTCTCGTAGCGTTTCCCATCTCTCAGTGGCAGAGTCTCTGGGCTGCAATGCATCGTATTCTCTCTGAAAGGCCTCTGCGAACTGTTCTACAAGATCTGGCTGAGACATCTTGCTGACATCAATGCGAGGGTTCCCTTGTTTCTTTGAGCAGTGGAACTTCTTTGGTTGTAGCCTGATCTTGCAACATACCAGAGAGTGGTCTGTGTCGCAGTCTGCGCTGTGATAAGAGCGAGTGTGGAGAACGTTTTTGATAGCGGCACGTCTTACTAGGATCAAATCCAGTTGGTGCCAATGTTTTGAGCGGGGATGCCTCCAGGAGACTTTGTGCTGAGGCTTCGTCTTGAAGAAGGAGTTGGCGATGCACAGTTCATGGCAGGCGCAAAACTCAAGCAGTCGCTGTCCATTCTCATTCATTTTCCCCACTCCAAAGGAACCGAGGCAGAAGGGCCATGAGTCATTGTCTGCACCCACTCTGGCGTTGAAGTCGCCCAGGAGAACAAGTTGTTCTGTCCTGGGGATGTTCCTTATGGTTGATGCAAGATTTTCGTAGAACTCATCCTTGGTGTCTGGAGAGGCGGACAGAGTTGGGGCATAAACGCTGATGAGAGTGACATAGCCTTCGGTGGTGTTGAGGCGGAGAGTCAAGAGTCGTTCTGAACCGCCGCTGCCTGGTTCAATCATGTTCAGCAGGCTGTTCCTTACTGCAAAGCCTACTCCGTGCTCTCTTGGGGCATCAGAACTCTTTCCTTGCCAGAAGAAGGTGTAGTCCCTTTCCTTTAGTGTTCCTGAGTCAGCCAGCCGTGTTTCCTGCAGAGTGGCAATGTCCACATTGAGCCTCTTTAGTTCGCTGTTTATGACGGCGGTTTTTCTGGCGTCGCTGATGTCTTGCAGATCTTGGGAGAGCCCAGGCATCATTGTTCGGACATTCCAACAGCCCAGTTTCACTGCTGATCCTTTTCCTGATCCGTTTCTTGAATTTGAATTTTTCTTTTTGTTTGGTGCGGTAATTAACGACCTGCTTGTCAGATTTTCTCCTAATCTTCATGCACCCAATGAAGAAGGCAGGTCGTGGCGGTACAGCACCTAACTGGCTGGGGGCTGCCCAGCTTAGGCGGGCGGTAGCTGTCCAGTAAGACACGAAGGTCTCTCCCACCGTCAAAAGCAACCCCTGGCGTCAGCTCTACGCCAGTTGAGCAATGACTTATCACCGGTATCTGTTGCTTCCCGTGTTGTACCGACACTAGTGTTAGTAGCGAGGCTGGAGTGTCCTCTCCAGGTCGTAGGTGCAGAGTGTTTGTGGATGAATGGACGGATGTAAGCCTGGGCAGCGTAATATGGAAGACAGGCTGTTGCCCTTGCAACTTGTCCCCCCTCTCCACCTCGCTGACAGATCCAAAGGAACAGTAGGGCTGTTACGTTTTGGTGCCAACGCGGCCGCAGGAGCTGCCGGAAAGTGACAAAGTTTGCCATCCAACCGCCTTAGGGGCCCCACACCGGATTTACTGTCAGGGTTTACTCCCTTAGCTAGATGGCCGCGGGTAGCTCTCCAGAGCTGGCGCCCTTTGATGGATCTAATTTATTTCCACCAGGGTTTCTAGCCACCCTCCTCACCATCCTCCTGAGAGGACTGGTGGGGTTGCTGGTTTAGTCGCCAGCAATTCGACCCTGTGACAGGTAGTACTGGGTTCCAGGTTACCAGTAGCGGATACATCTATCCGACCTGACCTAAGTACTATAGCAACGAGAACATAATTTTGGGGAAGATAACGATATATTAGACGAAGACAACAAGCACGGGGGGGGGGGGGGGAGGTGGTGGTTCTCTCTGGGAGAGGACGGAAAGGATGGTGCAACGGCACCAGAGGTTGCGTGGTGGTCCGGTAGACTTCACTAAGACTGGGAAGTTTGTGCGTCGGAGCCAGAAGACTGGGAAGTTTGTGCGTCGGAGCCAGAAGTTGTGTGGTAATCGGGCAGACTTCACTAAGACTGGGAAGTTTGTGCGTCGAAGCCAGAAGTTGTGTGGTAATCCGGCAGACTTCACTAAGACTGGGAAGTTTGTGCGTCGGAGCCAGAGGTCATGCAGTGATCCAGCAGGTTTCTAAGACTGGGAAGTTTGTGCGTCGGAACCAGAGGATGTGCGGTGATCCGGCAGACATCTCGGATTCGCAGGGTGTCCCGATGGCGGCACTTTACTGCCACCCAACAAGAACAGTGGCTACTGTGACTGATTAAAGTGTGGGCTGAATGGAGTAATACTGCCAGACTTCAGTGGACAAGGCTGTGCTCGTTTCTGTTGGAGCTACTGACGGTGCTAAGAGAATGGACTGATACTGTCAGACTTCAGTGAACAAGGCCGTGCTTGTTCCTGTTGGAGCTACTGAGGTGGTAAGAGAATCACACAGGACGCTGTGGATTTGGATCTGCTACGTGCTGTCTCTGATGAGAGCATTCTCTGCAGGCTGCTACCAAGAAGTGCTTTTAACTGTTGGAATTGTATCAAGAAGTGAACATATCTCTGTGGTTGAAAGAGTCATGTACTTGATGTGACCAAAGAAGATTGGTAACACTAACAGACTGCTGAATTCAGTCTTATAGTTAGTGTAGTGTGGGACTGGATAGTGAGCAATCTATTGTTACTTGTTTGAATTTTCTTATTGTGTGCTTTATGGGATCTTTTTTTTTCTTTCTTCGAGAGTAAATAAAAAAAAAAAAGAAAACATGTGATCGAGTTCTTGACTCCCCTTCTCATCACACGGAGACAGACAGACAGACAGATACAGACAAACATAGAAACATAGAAACAGAGACAAAGAGAGAGAGAGAGAGAGGAAAGGAGAGGAGAGGAGAGAGACAGACAGACAGAGACACAGAGAAAGACAGACAGAGAGAGATCGGAGGACGGAAGGAGGGAGACAGAAAGACCGACAAACAGATAGAGACGGAGGGACTGAGTGAGTGAGTGACCTTGATGTTCCGACAGTAAAGAAAACAACACAATACAACAGTGCTTGATCACATCTGCCTCAGAGAAACAGCGCTCGCGCGACAGAGACAAAGAGAGACAGACAGACAGACAAAGACAAAGACAGAGAGAGAGAGAGAGGCAGTGACGGAGACGGAGGCAGAGACAGAGAGAAACAGACAGAGACAGACACAGAGACAGAGACAGACAGAGAGAGACAGAGGGAGAGGGAGGGAGCAGAGCCCGCAACTTATCCATTATTGCTGCATCTGAGGAAAGACGAGGAAATCACGGAAGTCTCCGTTCTGCCCCGGCCAAATCTGTTTTACCAGACGATACGAATCATAAGCCAAAATGACAGACAGACAGAATGACAAAGAGACAAACAAAAAGGCAGATAAGAGATATGCCTATATTTGTGAGGAGGTAATATAATTGAGTGGGATGGGGGGTGGGGTGGTGGGTGGGGGCAGGATTGGGAGTTAGTGATTGGTAGCACAAGAGAGATTCATACAGAAGTCAGGTAGATAGATGAGAGACTGCTTCACGCGCGTACACACGCACGCACGCGCGTGCACACACACACACACACACACACACACACACACACACACATGCACGCGCACACACGCACATACATATACACACATTACACACACCTACACAAAAACACATACAAGACGCGCACAAAACACACACACACACACACACGCACGCACGCACGACGCACACACACACACACACACACGTACACACACAAACACAAACACACACACGTACGCACGCACGCACACACGCACGCACAACACACACACACACACTCAATCACATACACACGCAGACACACGAACACACACAAATACATACAGACACACACAAATATACATACACACAAAAATGCACATCAAGACATGCAGAAGATACACACACACACACGAAGACACAAATACACACATTCACATACACACATATACAAGCACACACAAAGACACAAACACAAAAACACATACACAATACACACAGATACAATCGCGCGCACACACACACACACACACACACACACACACACACACACACACGTGCGCGTGTGCACACACACACACGCATACAAACACACGCACATACACATATACACACATGCGTACAAGCGCATTGTATTGTATTGGCATCCGTCAGTCTCGGGAGACAATGGAGATTGCGCCTTGGAAGTCATTCTGCGGTGGAACTGTAGCGCTGGCTGTGGCTGTAGAGCCCGATCCTCGAACGGCAGGTCCTGTTGCATTTACTGCACGTGAAGACGGTTTCGTCCGAAGGCGCTCACCCTGCTCTCTGGCGTCTGCGTGCTCTTCTTACTTCCCACAGCTCCTCTCTCCTCTGCTCTGATGTCTTGATAGCCGAATTGATGGCAAGTTGCCAGCTACTGCGGTCTGCTGCTACCACTTCGAAGCCTGCTGGTGCAATGCCACCCACCTTGAGGTCCCGCTTGCACACATCTTTGTAGCGGAGTATGGGTCTCCCATGGGTCTGGAGCCAGTAGCACGCTCGCCATACAAAATATCTTTGGGTATTCTGCCATCTTGCATGCGGGTAACATGGCCAAGCTAGCGCAAGCGTCTCTTTGTGAGCAGGGCAAACATGCTGAGAGTTCCTGCACGTGCTAGGACGTCCTTGTTGGGGACGTGGTCCTGCCATGAAATGCTAAGAATCCTTCTGAGGCAGCGTAAGTAAAAGGTGTTGAGCCTGCGTTCTTGACGGCAGTATAGAGTCCGGGTCTCGCATACATACAACAGTGTGTTCAGCACGCATGCTTGGTACACTTTAGTCTTTGTCTTGATGGTCAGCATGGAGTTTTCCCACACTCTCTTTGACAGGCGGGTCATTGCTGCTGATGCCTTGCCGATCCTTGAGTTCAGCTCGGTGTCCAGGTTGAGACTGCTGGAGATGGTGGAACCAAGGTATGTGAAGTCTTCCACAACGTCGAGAGTGCAGTCACCGATGAAAATGCGGGGAGCCGAGCTGACGTCTTGACCCAGGACGTTGGCCTTCTTTACGCTGATCGTGAGGCCAAATTCTTTGCAGGCATAAGCGAAACAGCTAATGAGCTCTTGGAGGGCAGCCCTGGTGTGTGCCGTCAAGGCGGCATCGTCAGCAAACAGCATCTCTCGGATGAGGACTTTTCGCACTTTCGTCTTTGCACGGAGGCGTGCGAGGTTGAACAGGCTGCCGTTGCTCCCGGTGTGAAGGTAGACGCCTTCTTCGGATTGACTGAAGGCGTAGCGCAGCAGCAGGGAGAACAAGATGCCGAAAAGTGTCGGGGCGAAGACACCCCCCTGTTTGACTCCGCTTTTAATGGGGAAGGGGTCCTAGGAGGAGCCAACGTACTGGACGCTGCCTTTCATGTCCTCATGAAAGGATATGATCATCCTCAGGAGCTTGGGTGGACATCCAATTCTCTGCAGGAGTGTAAACAGGCCTGTCTTTCTGACCAAATCGAACGCCTTGGTCAGGTCTATGAAGGCAATGTACAGAGGGTGTCTCTGCTCGCGGCATTTCTCTTGCAGCTGCGTCAGAGAGAATATCATATCGATCGTTGATCTCTCAGCTCTAAATCCGCACTGCACCTCTGGGTAGACGCGTTCTGCAAGCCACTGCAGTCTGTTCAGTGCGACGCAGGCGAAGGTCTTCCCTACAATGCTTAGGAGAGATATTCTGCGATAGTTTTTACAATCGCTGCGATCGCCTTTGTTCTTGTAGAGCGTGATGATGTTGGCATCTCGCATGTCCTGAGGCACAGTTCCTTTCTCCCAGCTCTGTAGCAGGAGTTCGTGGGGATGATCGAGGAGGCTGGTATGTTTGCCTGCTATGATGACCTCGGGAGGGATGTCATCGTTTCCTGGGGCTCTGCCGCTGGCTAGAGAGTCGATGGCCATGATGAGCTCCTCGGTGATGGGTGGGTCGTCGAGCTCTTCCATGACTGGCAAGAGGCTCTTGTTTTCCACCGCTGAGTCTGTAACAATGGGCTTCCTCGAGTATAGCTGTTGGTAGTGTTCTGCCCATCTCTCCATTTGCTTTGCACGATCGGTGATGATGTCGCCTTTGGTAGATTTCAGCGGGATGATCTTGATGGCGCATGGGCCAAGGGCCTTTTTCATGCCCTCGTACATAATTACAATATTTATATAGCGCAAAATCTTGATAAAATCAAATCTAAGCGCTGAAACAGACACACACGCACGCACGCACACACACGCACGCACGCAAATACACACACACACACACACACACACACACACACACACACACACACACACACACACACACACACACACACACACATGGCTACAAATGGGGGAAAGAATAAAAGCAATGGAAAATTATAGAGAGCATATTATATACAATTATATATTATAATGTGATTCCCCTCCGAGCGGAGACAGGCTGCAGAGGGGGTTGAGTGAGGTCAGGATTTTATGCAGAGAAGAAAAGGTGAGTTTTGAGAGCGGACTTGAAGGAGACAAAAGTAGGTTGCTGATGGACTGAAAGAGGAAGTTTGTTCCAGGAGAGTGGACCAGAAACAGAGAAGGCTCGTGGACCATAGGTATTGAGCTTAGTGCGTGGAAAGCGAAAAGTCAGAGGATCGGAGGCAGAGCGGAGGGTACGTGAGGGAACATAGATCTCAAGTAGGCTTGACAGGTAATCGGGGGCTGCGTTATTGAGGCTTTTGTAGCACATGGTGTCTAGTTTGTATTGTATGCTCTTTGATACAGGGAGCCAGTGAAGTTGTGCCAGGAGAGGAGATATGTGGTCAGCTTTTTTCTTTTTGAGTACAAGGCGTGCAGCATTGAATGCGCTGTAGGATGTGAATGGTGGAGGCAGGAAGACCAGACAGGAGTGAATTGCAATAGTCAATGCGAGACATTATGAAGGAGAGAACGAGTTTTGCAGTTGTTTCGACAGAGAGATACTTCCTGATCAGGCTTATACGATAGAGGTGATAGTAGCAAGATCTGGCAGTTTGAGAAACAAAGTTGTTCATGGAGAGGGTAGAGTCAATGCAGACACCAAGGTTTTCAGCTGAATCAGAAATTGGGACTGATGTGTTACATAATGGGAGAGAAAGAGGAGGCAGCTGAGAAAGTTTCTGACGGGTGCCAATGAGGATAGCTTCTGTCTTGTCGTCGTTAAGCTGAAGTTTATTGTATGTCATCCAGTTTTAATGTCCGAGTAACACTCAGTGGTGCGAGTCAAGAGGCGCTGTATATTGTCAGGTGAGTCACTGTCTTGAAGTTGGGTGTCATCAGCATAGAAGTGGTGTTTTATAGAATGGGAGTTGATGATGGTGGACAGGGGGGAGGTGTAAAGAGTGAAAAGAACAGGGCCAAGGACAGATCCTTGTGGAACACCACAGGTCAGGTATGCAGGTTGAGAGTAGGTGCCATTGATGAGAACAGTTTGTTTTCTGTTTGATAGATATGAAGTGAACCAGGAGAGAGCAATGTCAGAGATGCCAAAAGTATGATGAAGTCTAGAAAGGAGAATACCATGATCAATGGTATCAAAGGCTGCAGCAGATCAAGGAGTGTGAGGAGAGAGACTTTGCCAGTATCAGCTGCAAGGAGGAGATTGTTGAGAATGTGTAGTAGGGCAGTTTCAGTGCAATGGCAATGGCGGTAGGCTGACTGGAAAGGATTGAGGAGATTGTTGGCAGACAGGTGAGAGTTCAGCTGGTTGAGGACAACTTTTTCAAGGAGTTTTGACAAGAAAGAGAGATTAGAGATAGGCCGGTAATTTTTCAGTTCATTTGGTCTAAATTGTATTTCTTGAGGAGAGGGTGAACAATAGCAGACTTGAAAGAATCTGGGACAGTTCCAGTTTGAAGAGAAGTGCTGATGATGTCGAATGTTGCCACAGTCGGCGGACAGTTGGATGCTTTGACATAGGTTCTGCCAGTAGTTGTTGGCGCACTGTCTAGCAATCCGTTGGGCGTCACTTCTAGCCCTCCTAAGGGCGGCAAGTGTCTTTTCACAGGGGTCTTGTTCGTAGTTGAGTAAAGCAGTTCTCTTGAATGAGATGGCTAGCTCAAGGTCAACAGTTCCGCACACACACACACGCATACAAACACACGCACACACACATATACACACATGCGTACAAGCGCATACACAAATACATACACATTAACAAACTAAAAAAACAACAACATGCAAACACAAACACGCACAAGAACACACGCCTACACACACACACACACACACACACACACACACACACACACACACACACACACACACACACACACACACACACACACACACACAAGCAGAACATATATACAAACACACAAATACACAACACTCAGACATGCACGCACACAAACAGACCCAATCACAAACACTCCTCCCCCCCCCCCCCACACACACACATGCACACACAAACACACACACTCAGACATACATGTACACAAACACACGCAATCACAGACACTCCCACACACACCCATACGCTCACACACTTGCTCACACACACACACACACACACACACACCACACACACACACACACACACACACACACACACACACAAAACACACACACACATATATATATATATGCACACACACTCACACGCACACTCACACATAAACAAATACACACACACACACACACACACACCACACACACACTCACACACACACACACACACACACACACACACACACACACACACACCCCACACACACACACACACACATACACACACACACACATTCGCTTACGCACTTGCTCGCATTCCACATCATCTCGATTTTCTCCTTGAAAGCAATGCATCTGAAAGTTAACACGATCCAAGCCACTCTATGGACGGAAACTAGCTGCAACTTGTGGCTATTTTTCTCTTTCACCACTGAAGGCTGATGGGGCAAATGATCACTGAAAGTTGATATTCCATTAGGTATAACAATCAAGGTTAATGGAAGGTCATATTCCACTAGACTCAGTGCTCAGAACTTTGTCATATGCCACTAGGTGCTGTGATCAGGACTTGTCAAATGCCACTTGTGCTATGTTCAGGTTTAATCATATTACAATAGGTTTAATGTTCAGGACTTGTCATATTCCACTGGGTTCAGTGTTCTGGATTAATCATAGTCCACTAGAGTTTGATGTTCAGAACTGTTCAGAAGGACTTGCTGGCTGCACGGAAGGACGGCTAACTTGGAGTCCCGATCGAGGCATGTCAGACCTTCCTGAACAGCAAAATGAGGTGTGTCCGCAGCATCAAGCCAGGCCACTTTCGCGACCGTTCAAACAACTCCTGCGGTTGAAGTAAGATAAAGTTGGGAGCTTCCGACTGCTAATGGTCGAGACTATAGTAAGGGGAAAGGAGCTGGCAGCTATGCGAGCTGGTGGCAAGGCTGGCTGCCGAAAGAGAGATAGAGACCAGAGTGGGACGAGAGAAGAGTCTTTCATTCTCTCTTGGTCCGGAGGCTGAATTGGACCTGGTTGGTACGCGTTGTGTGGCCATGTCCCGGGGTTTGTTATCTCCCCACCTTGCCATTCGGTTTATAAACAAAGTAACTGATGACTGGGTCCGAATGGGTCATACAACACATGGACAGCTCTTTGTTTGATGATATAACTATCGAGTGGCGTCGGGAGCTTGGGAAGTGATTGTCCAGAAAGTGGTGAGGCACCCTCGTGGTGTTTCTTGTTAACCTCCATTATTCAGAAATGGTCATATTACAATAGGTTCAGTGTTCAAGACATGTTCCAGTAGGTCCAGTGTTCAGGAATAATTATATGCCACTAATTCAGTGTTCAGGACTAATAAAATGAATGACGGCAAAATTCAAGGACATCACTAATCCTTATTCTACGAAACCCAGGCAAAGTTACTTGGGCTGGGAAGGCTACCACCATCTTGGCACAGGGGTGACCATTCCCAAGCCAAAGGGTTGCAGGGGATGGTTGGCGGATGGCCGTCAGATATGGAGATTATCTACGAAATAAGCAAGATTTGCTCAACGAATAGGCAGCTCTTGACCGACAGGAGATGGTTTCTATCAGGACGGGGCGGAGTGGCACTTGTCAAGGCCACACCCAGAAAATATCCTATATGTCCTTTGACGGAGCCATCAGTTGTATAAGGGACATCTATAACCCTAGTTCCCAGAGTTAACAAGAGAGGGTCTTTTGGCCATGAGTTAAGAGTAGGGTTACTACTACCAAAAAAAACAAAAAAAACTGGAGTGCTGATGTCAGAGGTACCAAGCCTGCAGGCGTCTTTGGAAACATTTCGCATTACACATGATCAGATTTTTTTCAGTAAAGCACAGAGAACTCAAGCTGTTAGGCGAGATATCCACATTCTACTATGTTGTTACACAGTCTGTATCTTTAGTGGCGTGCATACTAGTATTTTCATGTTTTCATCAGTCAGCCATTGACATGACTTATAATAGGATCTCTCCTAATGTGCGTATCTGATATCTGCATGCGTATACATACGAAGGGTGTGTAGACATTGGCAGACTGCATACATGTTGACCTGAGAGATCGGAAAAGTCTGCCCCTCTTACACACCTGGCGAAGGAATCTAGGTGGATTGAACCAAGGTCCATGTGATTGGAAGTCCAACCTTTACCCATTTGACTACCGCGCTCGTCATTAGGTCCACAGCTCTATGCTAGTAGAACAAACAAAAACTACAAAGTAATATTTCATTAGGCCCGTTATTAGAGGCAGATACTTCGAAGCTATGTCACTTTAGATCGAGTTATGAAGGCTGATGAAAAACCATATTCCGTGACGTCTATGAACAATGCAAACAGAGAAAATGGACAATAAAACCCATATGCTGTTAGACCGAGCAACCAGAGCTGATTGGGCAGACAGTGGATGTCTGTTATCCATGCTGGCCTAAAAACTGGGCCAAAGGAGGCAAGTTTCTTATTTCATTATTCCAAGTAATTAGTGCTACTAATTGAAAGAGTACCCCCAAGCTCAGTAATAGGCATATGGAAAATGACTTTGCCATCGGCACATAAATCGAAAGTAATAGAAAGCGACTGTACCTTTAGGCCAGTCCTCAAGACTAATGGAAAATGATATTCCCCTCAGCTAAGTATTCAGGGAAGATGATGATGATGATCCCATCGATGCGACGGATGAGTGAGATAATTGTCTTCATACTTGGTGTGGGTCTTTGTGTGAGACAGGAGACCAATCCTGGAGGCACAGGTCCTTCCTCAGGCACTTCATGGGAAGGAGTCTTGGATTCTCTTCTGCTTGTGCCAGTTCCTTCTGTATTGGATAGCAGCTATTTATTCTGCGTTGTGTAAGTCTGATCGTGCCCTGCGTGCACTGCTATCGGCAGCATGCTTTCCTGAGAGCAATGTCTTCCAAATTCGGGATGTTGATGTTGCAGTGTTGAGTTTGTACCTCAGAACATCCTTGAATCCATCGCTCTATCAACAGTGCCAGACGACCCACATGAAAACAATGTAGCCTGCCTGAAGATTGAACCCAAACCCCTTATGTCACAGGCATGGCACTCTAACCAGCCAGGCACTAAAAACGATACAAATATGACTAAACAAAGAAATCTTGTGGCCCATCTGAGGATCAAACTCATGACCCCCGTAAACAGATCAGAATGGCACTGTAACCAACTGGGCGAGCTGGGTCACTTTAAACCTGATTGTTCCACATAACGGAATACAGCTTCCTATGCTATTTGTAGGAGTAGTGGACTTAACAGAATACCAC
>CM060305.1:108661037-108668537 GCA_030674185.1 Monoplex corrugatus
GTGTGTGTGTGTGTGTGTGTGTGTGTGTGTGTTGAGTGTGTGGTGTGTGTGTGTGTGTGTGTGTGTGTGTGTGTGTGTGTGTGTGTGTGTAGTGTTGTGTGTGATGTGTTGTGTGTGTGGTTGGTGTGTGTGTGTGTGTGTGTGTGTGTGTGTGTGTGTGTGTGTGTGTGTGTGTTGTGTTGTGTGTGTACACTTTTGTGTGTGTGCTATGTGTGTGTGTGTGTGTGGTGGGGTGGTGTGTGTGTATGTGTAGTGTAATTGTGTGTGTGTGTGTGGTGGGGGTGTGTGTGTGTGTGTGTGTGTGTGTGTGTGTGTGTGTGTGTGTGTGTGTGTGTGGTGTGCGTGCAAATTTGAACGAGTCATATAAATGTAGTCACAAGCAAATATTGTTCTGTACAGATTTCTTCTTTCTTTCTGTCCGCCCCGCTTGACCTTCAATGCATTTAAAGGACATCAACCTCTCTCTCTCTCTGTCTCTCTCTCTGTCTCTGTCTCTCTCTCTCTCTCTCTGTCTCTCTCTCTGTCTCTCTCTCCTCTCTCTCTCTCTGTCTCTCTGTCTCTCTGTCTCTCTGTTTCTCTCTGTCTCTCTCTCTCTCTGTCTCTCTCTCTCTCACTTTGCGATTTGAAATGAATATGATTTAAAGTAATACTGTGGTATTCAGAAAAGGGAGTTATTTCGCTGCCAGAGAAATCTCGATGTACAAAGGTAGGGTTTTGCCTGTAATTGATATTTATAGATATTTGGGGATTTATTTCTATACGCATTTGACTTTTGCTTTTTTCCTAAAAAAAGATATTGTCAGCAGGGCTAAGAATCCGTTGTTGTGTGTCATGAAGCGATTGGCTGTATACAGTAGTAATCCTATGACTTATTTGTAAAAAATGTATTTAATTTTGAGATACAGCATATTATGTCATATGCAGCCAAACTTTGGTGTCTGCCTGTCTGCCTGCCTGCCTGTCTGCCTGCCTGCCCGCCTGCCTGCCTGCCTGCCTGACTGCCTCTCTCTCTCTCCCTCTCTCTCTCTCTCTCTCTCTCTCTCTCTCTTCTCTCTCTTTCGTAGTTTGTCTTTCCCTGTTTTAAATGTGACTAAATTCAAAATGAATACAAACTCTTCAAACTACACAAAGCAACAAGACATGATATTGTAAACGTATTTTTCATCACACAAGGCAGAAGTTATCGCATAACCTGCAGAGTATGTTGTTGGGCCAACTACTCTAGGAAAAAAGAGAGAAGAAGAAAAAAAAAAAGGATTACCCATGATTATAGCACATCTCTTCGCCAAGACCGTACAGTTACTGTAGAAGTAACGTGACGAAAATGTGACACATGCACCCGTATACTGTTTTGTAAACCAGTCCTTGGGTTGTCGCCTACCATCCTCCAGAAACTTTAAGGCTTACTTCAGAGTATTCTTGACTTCAATTAATTAAAAGAACTATGAAAGCATGAAAATTTGAGTACCAACGAAGGTACACAGGTTATGTTTGACTGCATTGTACATTTTTTACATGTGTTGTATTGAGTTGATTGATATGTTACTGTTATAAAATTAGACATAAGGGTAATAAGAGGCGAACATCAAAGAGTGACAGAGGCACACAGAATGACAGAGGCTCAAAGAGTGACAGAGGCTCACAGAATGACAGAGGCTCAAAGAGTGACAGAGGCTCACAGAATGACAGAGGCTCAAGGAGTAACAGAGGCTCACAGAATGACAGAGGCTCAAAGAGTGACAGAGGCTCACAGAATGACAGAGGCTCAAAGAATGACAGAGGTCCATAGCCTCTGTCTGTCTATCTGTCTTTGTCTGTCTCTGTCTGCCTGTCTCTGTGTCTCTTTCTCTCCCTTTCAGTCTCTGTCTATGTCTCTTCTCTGTCTCTCTGTCTCTGTCTCTCTGTATCTCTCTTTCTGTCTCAGTCTCTGTCTCTGTCTCTGTCTATGTTTCTCTCTCTCTCTCTTTCTCTTTGTCTATCTGTCTGTCTCTCTGCCCCTTATCTTTTTCTTTCTGTTTCTCTGTCTCTCTTCATCTGTCTGTCTGTCTGTCTGTCTGTCTCACTCTCTCTTTCTCTCTCTGTCTCTCTCTTGCTCTCTCTCCCTCTCTCTCTCCCCCCCCCCTCTCTCTCTAAAAAAAACTTTGAACATCACGTCTTAGCTCAGGAGGCAGATTCGGATCCCCACTTCCACATCAACTCACTACCTCCATCTCTTTCCTGGTTTCATAACCCCCTACCACCACCCCATCCCCCCCCCCACCCCAGCCCCAGCCCCCCCCCCCCACCCCCCAAAACATTCCCACTGCGAAACAAAACTGAGATCTCTTCGTGATGTTTTTCGTTTGTCAGGAAACAACAGTTTCCATTGATAAGCAGGCTGTTGCTACACAACAGCAGTGGGAGCCGAATGTCTGTGTGTTGTGTTTTATGTGTACATAGCCCCTAGCTTCTGTGTCAGCTTTTAAAAACATCGGTCGGATAAACACATACACACACACACACACACACACACATTCACACACACACACTCACACACACACACACACACACACACACACACTCACACACACACACACACACACACGCACACTCACACACACACACGCACACTCACACACACACACACACGCGCGCGCGCGCACGCACGCACACACACACATGCAGCGAAAGAGAGAGAAAAGAGAGAGAAAGATAAAATCTAGAGAGAGAGAGAGAATGGAGAGAGACAGAGAGACAGAGAGACAGAGGGACAGAGAGAAGAGACAGACAGAGAGAGAGAGAGATACACACACAAGCACACACACAGACACACACACAGACACACACACACACACACACACACACACACACACACACACGCACGCACACACACACACATACACACACATACATACACACACTCGCGCGCGCGCGCGCGCGCACTCCAACAACAGCCGCAACAAGAGAAATTCCTCCCAAAAATGTTCAAAAAGTCGCCCGCCACAGTGTAAACAGAAAACAGTTCAATAAAATCGATGCTAAGGATATTTATTTCTCTTTGAGAGAAAAGGCTCGCAAGACAAATGAGACAAGAAAGGGTTGTTTGTTTTTTTCTTTTATAGGAAATTCGACCGTGTAGCTTTAAAGAAAACTGTTATTTTCACACAAGAAATACGTTGTAGTAGCATGACACTTACTTAAACTAGAATAAAACGTTCATGTAAATGAAATAAACTAAGCCTAGTTTTAAACTAATTCCAGATTAAATCATCAAATGCAGAGCATGATCATTTCCCCCGTTAGAACGTACGTATCAAACTTTGATTTCTGCACAGCAAATTGAGTTGCTAGTGAGTCTGTGTCTGATCAGAAGGCACAAGGGTCCGATTCATTTTTCGTTCCATTCCGAAGGACTAGATGTTCAGTTTGATTTTCTTACCAGACTAAGGAGAAACGTCGAGGCCTCTGCGGGAAACGAACTCTGGAATCTCGAGTTTAGTTATTGGCAGGCGACCGTCTGAACCATCCTGCCACTCTTCTCACTCTTCTCATCATTTTCATAATCTATATGCGCTAACTTGTTTGTCATAATTGATTTTCCTCCTAAAATAGATCCTAGCATCAGTGAAGCCTGGGAAATGTAAACATCTGCTGTCCGTTCATCAGTAGAAACAACACACTCAAAGTAATGGGCAAGACAGATTTGAAATCATAACCTCCCCACTTAGCACAAAACATACAGACCTCGGGCTTCAGGACGACACTTGCAATGATTTCTGTTTGACCCGATGGGAATTTGAACCCAGGTCCATGTGTGAGAATCAACAGACAACATTAACCAATTATGCTACCCAAGCTGTTGGAAAACTGTTTTTTTTTAATTGCTAAGAAAGTGATGCGTATTATGCATCAACGTTTATGTCGAATCTAATGTTCACGTCCAAAATGTATTACTTCTGCACAAAGTAAACATATGTTTGTACGCACGTGCGTGCGTACGCACATACACGTACACACATACATATATATATATATATATACATATGTATATATATAGATATAGATATAGATATAGATATATATATATGTGTGTGTATGTGTGTGTGTGTGTGTGTGTGTGTGTGTGTGTGTGTGTGTGTGTGAGTGCGTGTGTGAGTGCGTGTGTGTGTGTGTGTGTGTGTAACACATCCTAAGGTCATACATAATCAAAATGCACGACATAACATTAGGAATGACCCAAGGTCCAATCAAATGAAACTGCGTAAAACAATATTAACAGTATTCTTAGATCACATCAAGTCATAAGGCACAGAAGAACAGAGACGACGAACAATAATAACACGAAAAATGGAAAACAAGTCCCCGGTGCTTTGCCTTTAAACAATCAATTTTAAAATCTTCAACCAACTGAAAAAGCCAAAAAGTTGAAAAATTGAAATTCTTTATTTTAGCTTCATCCTCAATATTTCCATTTTCGCAAGGATGAACAGTTGAAAAACAAATTACCGCCAAACTTGAATCCCAAAAGATTGTCTTAAAGTTCAATTTTAGCGCAACAGTAAGCCAGCACTGATGATTACAACGCATCTTCGTTTTCTTTGCATACAGCTCCGAGCTGCTTAAGAAATATTCTACAGATGGTGGGAAGAGAAGGATAAGCCATCTTCAAGAATGCAACAAAATTCTCCAAGTACTATATAAACAGAAAACAGATCAATAATTCTCCAAGTACTATGTTAGCCGAAAACAGTTCAATAAAATCAATACTAAGGAAGAAATATCCTACAGATGGTGAGAAGAAAATGATAAGCCCAAAAAACCCAAAAGATTTGTCTTGAAGTTCAATAACATCAATACTAAGGAAGATAATATTAACGATATTCTAAGATCACATAAAGGCACAAGACACAGAAGAACAGGGGAGACTAACGAACAGAGAGCAGAGGAGATCACTCTGGAATTTTTTCCATGCAAAAACGAAAACAAAAAACAAAACCAGTTGTGTTTCCCAAAATAAAATAAGATAAAATAAAAAGAACGTAAGGCAAGGTAATATAAACTAGAATAAATGTAAACCAAAAGAAAAGAAGAGAGAGAGAGAGAGAGAGAGAGAGAGAGAGAGACAACAACACACACACACACACACACACACACACACAAAGCAAGTCAAGTTTCTAACACTGAGTAACCGCCGAGTCAACAAATGCCAAACACGAGGAGACCTGCGGCTAAACGTGCTTTTTAACATTTGGTGTTCCCGGCTGAAAATTGAGTTGTTAAGTTCGTGATCGGTTCGTACGTGTGTGTGTGCGTGTGTGTGTGTGTGTGTGTGTGTGTGTGTGTGTGTTGTGTGTGTGTGGTGTGTGCGTGTGGTACGTGTGTCGTGTGTGTGTGTGTGTGTGTGTGTGTGTGTGTGTGTTGTGTGTGTGTCCGTGCGCGCGCGCGAATGTGTGTGTGTGTGTCTGTGTTTGCGTGTATGTGTGTGTTGCTTGCGTGTGTGTGTGCGTTTGTGTGTGTGTGTGTGTGTGTGTGTTTGTGTGTGTGTGTGTGTGTGTGTGTGTGTGTGTGTGTGTGTGTGTGTGTGTGTGTGTGTGTGTGTGTGCATCGCACGCGCGCACGCGTGATGATTTGACAGGCGTATTTATTTTCCTTCTTATAATAGCAATAATAAAAAGATCCATCGTTTGAAGAAAACACAAGCTTCTGTTGATTCAGACCATTTGATATCATTGTACACTCATACATGAGCTCGACGGTCAACAATAAAAAAAACGCTTTATTCATTCCCTTGCTCCTGTTCCCACATGTACACAAACATAAACCTAAAAGGACAACAAACAATGTAACGATATGCCTTCAACTAACAAGCACTCTCACATTCATGACTGACGACACAAACATAAATAGTTACAATATGACATATGCACAACACAACACACACACACACACACACACACACACACACACACACACACACACACACACACACACACACACACACACCACACACACACACACACACACACACACACACAAACAAGGCCAACAAAAATGACACTTGAAATAAAAAATATATATAAAAAAAAATTTGAATACAATCCCGACACACAGCGCTGACAACCACAACACAACATGAACATACACACAGCAGGACTGACAAAACTACACAACAAAATGAAAAGATAAGACAGTCACTACACTATGACTGAAACACAGAATACAGACAACACCAACATCCACACAACATCATCATCATCATCAGGTGCCTTGCCGCATGGCTTGGCGATCATGGACTTCCATCTGTCTCTATCTCGTGTTGCCTCAAGCACCTCCCCCACCCTCCCCGTCCTCAGCCACGCTGCAAGTCCGTCTAGTATCTTCTCCCTGGGCCTACCCGGTGCTCTCCCTCCCTCCAGCTTTCCCGTTGTGACCAGGTGTTCCAATTCCCCTTTCCTCATAAAATGGCCCATGAATGTTGCCTGCCTTTTCCTAATCTTCCTTATGAATGATCTACTTGTGTCACATCCACACAACAAGGCTAAAAAAGAAAAAGAACTACACGACAAGGAAACAGCACAACACAGGCACTACACAACGACTGACAACACAAACGACTTACAACCACTTACAAGTACAACATAAACACACACACCGTGAGGCTGACACAAACACAATAATGTGAATAGACCTTAAAAGAAACACCGAACGAACAGACTATTACCCAATACCACGTTATTCGCTAGTACACTGCCAAGAGGTGTGCTGGACAAGACTCTACAAGACACCTAACAGTTTGATGCCTTCTACCTATGGCGAGGTGGTCGTGTTCTCCTATACAAAACACTGACTTTTTTCCTTCTTCAGGCTCTAGGACAAAAGTCCAACCATAATCTAGCTCTGACGAATGTTAGCCTGTCTAACAAACGACTCTTAAGGCTCGAGTGCACACAAAGAGGACATACAAACAAATAACGACATATTATGGCCAGCAAAGTCAAAGGCCTCTGGAGCAGAACTAGCTATACTAAACACATTACCTGCGACCCTGGAAAACAAGAAACAAGCAAATAACAAAAGGCAGGTGACACACAGGAGAACACATGAAGAATTGGGTATCTTACTCGCGCTGCCCAACCAAACGGCCTGCCTACACACCACACGCCTGCCTACACACCAAATTATCTGGCATGCATGACTAGAGAAAATAACACCCAACATCCTCCTCTCCCTCCCAACAAAGATCAACAGAAAAAAGGTTTCTGAATGGAACCTGCGTATGTCCGTCCATAGCAAACACTTATTGTAATGGTGGCCATAAGTGAAGCAATCAACACAACTGCATAACTTGATGCATTTTTTTCTTTTTTTTTTTCCACCCCGATCAAACCTTTAATAAGTTAAAAAGAAAATCATCATGTATGATTAATGTATTTCTTTCTGCCTCTCTCTCTCTCTCTTCTTCTGTTTACTTTTTTATCTGACTCTGCCTTTCCTTCTCTGACTCTCTCTCTCTCTCTCTCA
>CM060305.1:108673537-108678537 GCA_030674185.1 Monoplex corrugatus
TGGTACAGAACAAACCCTGTGCATGTAGCCTACTGTGTAGCTGGCTGTAGATTGGTACCTGACTCTGTTTATGGTTGGGGAGGGTAAAGCAGCATACATACATACATACATACATACATACATATATACATACATACATGCATAATACATACATACATACATCTACATACATACATCATACATACATACATACATACATACATACATACATAACATCATACATACATACATACATACATACATACAATACATACAACATAGACATACTGCATACATATACATACATACATACAAACATACATACATACAACATACAGACATACATACATAGACATAATACATACATACATACATACATCATATATACAAACATACATACATACATTACATACATACATGACATGCATACAACATACATACATACATACATACAACATACATACATACATACATACATACATACATACATACATACATACACGTACATACATAGAGACATAGAACATACATGCATACATACATACATATACAACATACATACATACTTACATACATACATACATACACACATGCATACATACATACATACATACATACATACATACATACATACATACATACATACTTACATACATACATGCATACATACATACATACATACATACATACATACATACATACATACATACATACATACATACATCATGCATACATTCATACAAGAAAAAATATTGTTTTAGAAGATGCAGCAAACTGATATTCTGCCATCCATCCCTCAACAAATTCTAGATAACAAAAAGATCAAGAACAACCGTTTTTTCTTATTAAAAGTATGCTGCAAGTCTGGAACAAAGAAGACGAATTGCATCTTAAAAACAAACCTTTTATAAAAGATGCTCAGGAAAGTGAGTGAACAAACAAATCAAAATGTGTATATGTTACTATATTCCGTGCAGTTGCAACATGCCCATTTGAACAACATCTGAACAAACACCACAGTCAGCTTCACCACAAGTCAATTTTAGCCTCCATCCTTCTTTACGAATGAAAATCCTAGATACTGCTCGTTGACTCAGAGTTCGAGTCTGCGATATCAAATGCCTGCCAAAACTGTTTTGTGTATACTAGCTTGAATATATGACCAGCGAGTATACATGCAGCGAGATCAGCACTCGGATGGGCCTACAGGACTTCCAGCAGCAGTGAAACGACTCAGGCTGCCAGGTTTAGATACATCAAAGGGCGGATTCTCTGGAATAATGCCATCACTGAGAAGGATAGAAGAAGAGGTAAATGGTAAAAAGTATAAGAAAAATATTGGACTAACATCAGCACGCCTGATTGGGGGCAAAATGTGAAAGGACTAACCTCAGCACGCCTGATTGGGGACAAAATGTGAAAGGATGACGCTAATCCTCAGCACGCCTGATTGGGGCAAAATGTGAAAGGACTAACATCAGCACGCCTGATTGGGGGCAAAATGTGAAAGAATTCCGTCCGTCGTTGTGCCTTAACAGATCCCTCCTGCCCCCCTCCCTCTCAAAATACTGAAATGATTCAAGATTATAAGAAGAAAAGATGCACTTTGTGTCAGAAGCAATCCATACAACCTTATCAAATGACAAATGCAAGACATCCTCACCATGACTCCAAAGCAATCATCATCATCATCATCGGGTGCCTTGCCGCATGGCGTTGGCGATCATGGACTTCTATCTGATTCTATCTCTTGTTACCTCAAGCATCTCTTCCACCCTCCTTGTCTTCAGCCACTCTGCAAGTCCGTCTAGTATCTTCTCCCTGGGTGTACCTGGTGCTCTCTTTCCCTCCAGCTTTCCCGTTGTGACCAGGTGCTCCAATTCCCCTTTCCTCATACAATGGCCTATAAATGTTGCCCGTTTTTTTCCCTAATCTTCCTTATGAAAGATCTATTTGTGTCTGCCTCCATCAAGACTGTCTCGTTTGTTTCTTTGCTGTCTATGGAACTCTCAACATTCTTCTTAGAAACCACATCTCGGCTGCCTCAGTCTTGTTCTGGCTTTGCTTGTTGACTGTCCACACCTCACAACCGTACAACACTACTGAGTTCTATATAACATTCAAGAACTCTTCCTGATGTTAATTGATAGGCATTTGTTGGTAAGAATGCTTTTCATCTTCTTGAATGCTGTTTTGGCTTGGCCGATTCTGCTGGCAATTTGTGATGTGTATCTGCCGTCTGATGAAATGATCGTTCCCACGTATTTAAACTTATCAACCTGTCTCAAGGTTGTGCCGTTTGCTGTTATTTTGCATGAGGGGATTTCATGTTTTTACTGATCACCATGACTTCAGTCTTCCTGCTGTTTAGTTCCGAAGGCAATAACTAAATTAAAATGGAACTGGAGAAGCAGCATTAGCACCAAGTTGTTGATAGGACATTTTGCACCTTTACAGTCGTTCATAACCAAAATGGTCTGTCTTGCGGAGGCTGTGCTGCTTCTCTGATGTTTTTTTTTCTTTCTCAAACAAACGAAGATGTTTTCTCGACGCAAATAAAGATGCCAACATCAATGACATGAAATAATCCAGTCAGAAAGTAAAAGCGTGTCGCCATGGCAACTAACCAAAATAATGCCTTGATCACGCTGACATATGGATTGTGAGTTGTAAAGTTATCCATTGACCCACGAAGAAAAGAACCGTTATAGCATGTAAGAACAATGAAAAATAATGCGAAATATTGATGAGAGAGATTAGAACTTGTGGGCATTTTGCTTTTCTTTTATTCTGTCATGAGTTCAAACAAACAAAAATGATAGGTAATATCACTCTTTTTTTATGTTTTAAAATGCCAGAAAGGCAAGCAAAACAAAATGAAATACACATTTTGTCAACTTATGCTCCTAAGAATGATCAAACTTATTGTCATATCGGTTTCTTTTTGTCAGGCTCTGTCAGAAGTAAGAAATAAGAAAACGTGCTTGAGAATATAATTACTCAAAACGTACACTGCATATGTGGTTTTACTCCTATCCTATTCCTCTTCTGTTATATCTTTCTCTTTATTTTATTCTTCTGATTAATAACACACTCCCAAGAGAAAAGCTTTGATATCCGATTATTTATGTTAGTTACAAGCTAAATCACGTTTTACATATCTCTTAGGGATACATGGCTCTACTCTTCTTTCCAGTCTTCGTGCCATTTGGTAATTAAATGGAAAAGGCTAACGTCTAAATCTGTGTCTCTGTTTGAACGTATGATTGCAGCAGAGCAAGAAACATGGCTTGCTACCGTCTCTGAACGTGTACGTTTCATAACATTGATATTGGATTTGCCTAGACGTGATGCAACAGTTCTTTTCCTCACGCGCCACTGGGTAAGATTATTACCAAGAGCCGTACATCAACACGATGAAGGGATTATTTTTCTGTGTTGCCATGGAAAGGAGCCAATAATCTGTGACAAGATTCTTCCATTTCATCAGTTTAGGATCACGTTGCATGCATAAAAATAACCATTTTATTTGGATGTAGGACAGCATATGGCTGGTTGAGGCCAAAGTTGCTTCAGGGTAAAGGAGAGATAACAGTAGAACGATTCACAAATCCCACCCATGGCATGTTACAGGGACTTAGGGATTGAGGCCAAAGTTGCTTCAGGACAAAGGCGGGATAACAGTAGAACGATTCACAAATCCCACCCATGGCACGTTAGAGGGACTTAGGGATTCAGGCCAAAGTTTCTTCAGAACAAAGGCGAGATAACAGTACAGCGATTTACAAATCCCACCCATGGCACGTTAGAGGGACTTAGGGATTGAGGCCAAAGTTGCTTCAGGACAAAGGCGAGATAACAGTAGAGCGATTCACAAATCCCACCCATGGCATGTTACAGGGACTTAGGGATTGAGGTCAAAGTTGCTTCAGGACAAAGGCGGGATAACAGTAGAGCGATTCACAAATCCCACCCATGGCACGTTAGAGGGACTTAGGGATTGAGGCCAAAGTTGCTTCAGGACAAAGGCGGGATAACAGTAGAGCGATTCACAAATCCCACCCATGGCACGTTAGAGAGACATAGGGATGATGGTAGTGATGGGAAACTTTGTTGGAAGGAGATAGGGTTTAAGACATAAACATGCCTAATATATTCAAAATAATAACAATAATTTCACTTCTATAGGCACATAGTCCCTTTGAAACACATGCTCGTTGCACTTTAAAGGAACAGAACAATGTACTGGCACAAAGGCACACACAGGACGCTGAGTTAGCGTACACTCAACCTGCTAGGCGTGTGACCCTTGATCCTAGTTCTTATGTTGTGTCTCTCTATCTAACACACACACACACACACACACACACACACACACACACACACACACACACACACACACACACACACACACATCAGTCTGTTAGGCGTGTGACCCTTGATCCACGTTATCATCCTCACTCCACTCTAGATGTTAACTTCTTGAAAGCAGTTCGTCCGCCCAGTGATGCCGTGTTAGCATCACCCCCTCAAATGCACTGATTAAAACATTATTTGCCCTGACGTGTGTGCGTGTGTGTCTACAGGTATACATACACTCCCTGTGGGGCGTGCAGTGATCTATACACAAAGTCACCCACTATAGGGATGCTAATTAATTTCCTTAAGCTCTTTCTTCTGACGAACTTATAAAACGAATGTCCATATTCCCTGGGCCTTATTTATGCATGGTTCATTTCTTTTAAATGTAAGCGTATGGATTATGAAAATGATGATGGCTTTTTCGATATCCATTATCCTCTTTCTGTCTGGGAATCTAGATCCATAAAGACATGTTCTGAAATATCTGTGCCTCTTTCACTAATCACACTCTGAAGCACGTTCTAAGCAATGATCTTGACATTCGATCCTTTGTCCTTACCAGCCTTCGTGTTCCTTCACACTGCTCCGGACAAGTCAAAAGAATTCTGATCTCTGTGTTGTGTTTGAATGTATGTTTGAATTTAGTAAAGGGAGAAACA
>CM060305.1:108693537-108703537 GCA_030674185.1 Monoplex corrugatus
CACATCAACACCAGAGTACTAATAAAGAGGGTGAAAACAAGCAAACAAGGAGAAAGAGAGAAGTGAAAGGGAGAGAGAGAGGGAGAGAGAAGAAAAGAGAGAAGAGAGAAAAAGAGAGACAAGACAGAGAGAAGAGAGGGAGTAGAGAGAGAAGAGAGAGAGAAGAAAAGAGAGAAGAGAGAGATAGAAGAGAGAGAGAAGAGAGAGAGAGAAGAGAGAGAGAGGAGAGAGAGAGACAAAAGAGGAGAGAAGAGAGAGAGGAAGAGAGAGAGAGAAGAAAAGAGAGAAGAGAGAGACGAAAGAGAGAGACGAAAATAGAGAAGAGAGAGAGAAGAAAGGAGAGAAGAGACAGATAGAAGAGAGAGAGAAGAGAGAGAGGAGAGAGAGAGAGACAAAAGAGGAGAGAAGAGAGAGAGGAATAAAGAGAGAGATAGAAGAGAAGAGAAAGAGAGAGACGAAAGAGAGAGACGAAAATAGAGAAGAGAGAGAGAAAAGAAGAGAGAGAGAAAAAAGAGAAGAGACAGACCGACAAACAGACAGACAGACAGACAGACAAACAGACAGACAGACAGACTACGAACGCTCATTGTTTCTCCAAGTGTAGAGAATGTACAAAATCAAAAGCTTACTTCTGGTAAAGGAAATTCTTTTAAGAAGTCAGGTTTGATTTTGATTCATCAATACGTTCATGTATGCGTGAGGAAAAATAATAACCCATAAAATGAAAGGATAACAGACAGCAGTGAGGGTTGTCTTCATATCTGACCTGAAATTGATAATTCTAACGATGTAATTACGCAAAAACTGTCTCTGGCGCCAGTCTGTCGTCGCTATTATTACATAGTTTCAAGCAGATTGTTTTTTGTTTTGTTTTGTTTTTTTCGTTCTTTCATTCGTTATTTTGTTTCTGTCTTTTTCTTCTTCTATTCCCCTTTTTTCAGTTTTTTGTTTCTTTCTTTCTTTCTTTCTTTCTTTTTCAAATTGTGGCACCGGCATCGGGCAGTGTTTGTTTGTTTGTTTGTTTGTTTTGTTTGTTTGTTTGTTTGTTTGTCTGTTTGTTTGTTTGTTTTCTAAATGATATATTATACTTTAGACTGTTTTGTCTGTTTTGTTTTTGTTTGTTTGCTTAGTTGTTTGCTTGTTTATTTCTAACTTTCTTTCCCTCCTCTCTCTCTTTCTCTCTGTCTGTCTGTCTGTATGTATGTCTGTCTGTGTGTGTGTGTCTCTCTCTCTCACTCTCTGTCTCTCTCTCTCTGTCTCTCTGTCTGTCTGTCTGTCTCCTCTCTCTCTCTCTCTCTCTCTCTCTCTCTCTCTCTCTCTCTCTCCGTTTCTCTCTCCGTTTCTACATTCTTTTCTTGTTTCTTCTTTTGCATTATTTTTCCTTTTTCAAATGTTATTTTGGAGAGAAATTTTCATATCAGCATGGATGATGTGTACCTGTCTGTCAGGTCGGCTGTGAACAAAATTCATTATTAAACATTTCTTGCCTGTTTGTGATTTTATCAACTTTGTGTTCTTGGTTTTTGCGAATCAAGCAAAGACTGTGGTTATGAAAAGCATTAAGACTAGATTAGAATGTTTAAAAAAATCAAACTTTTTTACAGAAAATATTAGAAATGCGTAAACATGTATTTTAAATAAATTTGGAGAAAATATGAGGTGGTGTAAAAATATTCCATTCTGTAAATTTCGTGGAACTCGAATCAAGATTTCAACTATGCTGAACATCTTTACACTGATTTGTCGTGAAGGATTTCTGTGTCAATTATCGACATACTTTTACCACATTATAACCTCATATATCTAGCTCAGCGCATAAAACATAAACACAGTGGATTAATACATATTTTGCAAAAGTATTGATATTCTGGTGAAACAACGTCGATCATATGTGGGTCCTGTGCTTAATGCCAGGAGAAAGATCAGTTTTTGGAAATTCATTGCGATCTGTCAGCTTCCAGCACGAAAACACGCACGCACGCACACGCGCGCGCGCGCACACACACAGACACACACACACATACACACACAAAACACACACGCGCACGCACACACACACACACACACACACACACACACACACACACACACACACACACACACACAATGTGCTGAAGTGTAAAAGCAAATGTGGGAAACTGATAGCATATTGTTTTGATTAATCATAATAATTTTTGTCTGTGTTCATTTGTTTCTTTGTGTGTTTTTTGTTTGTGTTTGTTTGTGTGCGTGTGCCTTTGTGAGTGTGTGTGTGTGTCTGTTATGTGTAAGTGTGTGTGTGTGTGTGTGTGTGTGTGTGTGTGTGTGTGTGTGTGTGTGTGTGTGTGTGTGTGTGTGTGTGTGTGTGTGTGTGTGTGTGTTTGTGGTTGTCTTTGATTTAATGTCTATTCACTTAAGTGATATTCGACCAAAACAAAACAAAACAAAACAAAACCAAAAACAAAGCAAAAGGGGTGGGGGTGAGGGTGGGGGTGAAGAAGATATTTGAAAATTGTCAATTTTGGATCTTGAGAAAAGATGATCCAGAATAACAACTGTTTGGAGGAGGGGAAGGTAAAATTAACAAATAACATTACCATAATTAACGATTTAAACAAACAAACTAACAAAATTGATAAATATCTAGAAGAAATGAATAAAAACAAAACTAAGAATTGACTAACCATAACAGTGAACAAGTGAAATAACATTTTGGAGGTAATTCGCTATAGGACTTTTTGACAGGCTAACAAAAAATTCATATATTTATTACGATGAGGCAAATATGTCAGAAACTATCTTCATATATAGTGTAGGAATTTGTCGTTTTATTCTGACGCAAGAAAGAATATGACTATGTGTTATCTTCTTTCCACACAGACACACTATGTTCTTAGTGTATTTTGTTTTGAATGCATCAAGTTTCCATCTGTACATAAGGGATGCTATAATTCTGCTGGCAGGAAACTGCTTAAGTGCTTTCAGACGTAGGTGTCCACTAAAGTGTAATACTCGTGCAACGAGAGAGAAAGCTGGATATTGTTTGAATCTGATGAGTTCTTTGCTTCCTGTTTGGCAGCCCTGTCAACTTTATCATTATAACGAAAAGAACTATGGGAAGGTATCCAGCAAAAAGTAACATCAGTGCCTTCAAAGGATGAACTATGAACAAGTGACTGATTTCCAGAATCATTTCAGATCTTGTTTGTAATTTTGATAATTCAAGAGCCTGAAGTACTGATTTTGAATCAACGCAAAAAAGTATCTGAAAAATTATCCTAGGAAGACATCATAAAATTTAAAACCATTCATATGAGTATTGCAAAGAGTTCAGCTGTAAAGACAGATTTGTCAAGTCCTATATAGAAAGATTTTTCAATTTTGAGAGCAGGTATTATAAACGCTGAGGCCTGCTTTTCTTTCAGTTATTGATCCATCAGTATAAATTTTCAAGTGATCGGAATATAAGTCGTCTAGATGACATTTAACCTGACTTGCCAGTATGTTTATTTAATCTTCTTTTTTCAAATTAGTGTGATGTACGTCAAATCGGGCTCTTTGGAGTTCCCAACTGGGTACTGGCGAAAAGGAAGGTCATATAGATACAGGATCTACGTCTAGATCTATTCCTGAGCCTTTCATGACGTCAGATGTGTATGTTGCAAGTGTAACTTGTGAGGATGTTGATTTAGCTCTTTTTGGAAAGTCGGTATCTGATCTTAATTTAGTTTCTGTTTTTGAGATGTTTTCTACGGTGGTGTTTCTTAAAAAAAATTTAGTAGAAGCGACTTTCTTTTGCTCATCAAGTGGCGACAGTTTGATTTCATCATATGTGCGAAGACAGGAAGCATGCATTGGAAGACCCAGCGCAAGTCTGAAACCTTTAGAATCTATGCTCTGCAGTTTTTTTTAGTGTTTCGGTGCACTGAAGAAAATTTCTTGGGCATAGGTTAATTTAGATCTGATAAGCGATTTACAAAGATGAACAAGTGTTGATGAATCTTGACCCCATGTCTGTTTGCCAACTATTTTCAAGAAAGTTAAACTTTTTTGAGCATTGGTTAATAAGTATTCAGTGTGCTGATTCCAAGATAATTTTGCTGTAAGGAAAACTCCTAAGAATTCAATCGACTCGTTATACTGAAGAAGAGTATCTCCCAGTTTGAAAGTGAGAATATTTGCCGGGTTAGGTCCACTATTAAACAAAACTATTTTTTGTTTTTTTCAGGGATAGATGCAACCCATTTTCTACCATGTATTGTGCTATTTTATCAAGTTCTAATTGGTAGCATTTGCGTGTATAATTAATACAGCGCAAAGGAGTTTTCCTTTTCATATTTACTTGCATCCACGTGCATAAATCGTGAGTATATTGAGCTAACACTACATGCTTAGATATTTTACTAGGTAAGTCATGCATTAATATCATGAAAAGAAGGGGAGCAATAACGGATCCCTGAGGGATACCCATTTAAAGAATTCGTTTCATGGGATATACATTTTCAATCCTCGTTTGAAATACTGTGGGGTTTTTTAAATACTGTTTTCTAAGAAACACTTAACATAGTCAAAAATGTGACCTGTCAGCCCAGTAGTTTTACATTTAAGTAACAATCGGGAATGCCACACCTGGTCGTATGCTTTACTTTATCCAAAAATGTAGCTAAGACACATTGACGTCTTGCAAATTGTTGTTTTATGTTAGTAATTAGCTTTGTTAGGATTTCTACTGGTGACCTGCCTTTTCGTAATCCTGCCTGATTCACTGGTATTATTTTGTTCTTTTCACAATAGTGCATCAATCTCTTTTAAGATTATTTTCTCCATTAGTTTACATAAGTGCGATGTGAATGCAATTGACCTGTAGTTTTTCAAATCGGTATTTCATTTACCTGGTTTTAGGCATTTTCCCACTATTCCAGCATTTATAAATATGTTATGTAGCAAGATTACAAAATTTTCTGGTAAATTTTTCAGCATCCATATTTAAAATTGCATCTAGTCCAACGGATGTCTTTTTACTTGCAATTGACTGATTGGCATCTTTTAATTCTTGAAATGTGAGTGATGCATTTATGTAGTGATTATTATTGTCAGAGGCAGGATCCTTATATACATCTTTCTTTCCTTCTCATTCCCTATAATTTCTATCAGAGACAGGAAGTCCTTCTACACGACAGGCCTCAGCAAACACGTCTGCAAAAGCTTCTGATTTTTCCAATGAGCTAGGGAAAGGGTTGTTTTCTAGCTTTACTGGAATTGATGGCAACTTGATCCCGTTTTTCATTAATTTTTAGTATTTTTCCAAATCTTTTGCACATCTTTGTGGTCATTTACTTCACATTTACAAAAAGATGTCCGGTGTTGTCTTTGTCTTGCTCTATGATTCTGTTATACTTAATGTTGGCACTTTTCATCGCCGCATGATTTTCAGATGACCTGTTTGCTAAATAGGTGTGTGTTTGTGCGCGCGCGCGCGCGCGCGCGTGTGTGTGTGTGTGTGTGTGTGTATGTGTGTGTGTGTGCATGTATGTGTGTGAGCGTGCGTTCGTCGTATGTATGTGTGTATGTGTGTGTTTGTATATGCATAGTGTATGTGTGTGTGTGTGTTTGTGTGTGTGCGTGTGTGTCTGTGTGTGTGTGTCTGTGTGCGTGTGCGTGTGTTTTCATGCATACTTTGCACCCTTTGCAATTTTACTCTTTTTTCTTCCTTTCTCGCTTCGTTCTGTCTTTCGTTGCATCTTTCCCCAGTTTATTCTTCACTATTTTTTTTTAGCTCTGTTGCCCCTGTTTTGTTTTCGTGCAATCATTGTCAGAGACCCTCGATCGATGCTAGAAGGAGCTGTGTAGCAAAATATTGGCAAGGAGTCCATGTTTGCCGTGTAAACCGATGCCAGTGAGGGGCCTGCAAGCAAGAATCAAATCGTCTGCTCCCTCATGTTTAGACTGAAAGCCTGCGAGACAACGCCTTGTCCTGGTTTGTGGTGATAAAACCATTTCTTTCTTTACTACTCGTTTTGTCTGTGCTGGTTTGTCGGTTTGTGTGTTTGTGTGGTTTGTTTGTTTGTTTGTTTGTTTGTTTGTTTGTCTCCCTGTCTCTGTCTCTCTGTCTCTCTGATTCTCTCTCTCTCTCTAACACACATACATAAACACACACACACACACACACACACGCACACACACACACACACACACACACATACATACATACATACATACATACATACATACATACATACATACATACATACATACATACATACATACATACACACAGACTGTCTCGTTTGTTTTCTTTGCTGTCCATGGAAATCTCAACATTCTTCTTAGAAACCACTTTTCGGTTGCCTCAGGAATTTTCACTGCTTCTCTAAGTTTTCGTCCTACAGTTCTGGCATCCAAAAATCACATTTGATGAACAGGATAGCCACGCCACTAGTCACCTAGCTTGACAAAGGTAGAAGTAGATGAAAACGTCGCCATCCCAGCAATTTATTAATTCGGTTGAGGATATTTCTTTTATACATAGCACTGCAAATTTGAATATTTTTCTACATTCTTAAATCGGTGTCTTTTGCTCAATGTACAGCGAGAGTGATATATTAACACACACACACACACACACACACACACACACACACACACACACACACACACACCACACACACACTATACATACACACACATATGCATAAACGTGTTTATCTAGCTAGCTAGCTAGCTAGCTATCTGTCTGTCTATCTATCTATCTATCTATCTATCTATCTATCCATCGATCTATCTATCTACCTACCTACCTATCTATATCTCCTCGCACACGCTTTCATCCGTTCACATAAACATACATATAAACATACACTCTCTCTCTCTCTCTCTCTCTCTCTCTCTCACACACACACATACACACACACACACACACATATATATATATATATATAATATACATATATACATATACACACATATATATGCACAAACACACGCGCGCGCGCACACAGAACATACACACACACACACACACACACACACACACACACACACACACACACACACACACACACACACACACACACACACACACGGTATGCATACAGTGATTTATGACAAAACAAACACATGAAATCAAGATCTCACCAAATATTATCCGTCGACTTGAAGATGTCCCTAGAGTTCTCGTGATGCAACCGGTAGGTCCTCTATGTTGTAAAACCGAGAGGCTGCACAGCGTATATGGCTTGTCTCACTTACACCAAACAACTGAAACAAGATGGTCAAACAAGTTTAACGCACCCTCAGGCAGTATAATTACTTTTGTAAGCCTACATGTTTTTGTATTTGTATTTGGTCATTTTTCGTTATCAACCATTTCTAAAATCTACTTGATAATGCTATTAAAAAAGCAAACGTAAGGCAATGAATAGGAATAGTCATAAACACTTAGTTACTAACCTGGCGTATTTTCAACGAACAAGCATTACATATCAAAAGAAAATTGCAAACATACAAGTCAAAATCGTGAATACACTGGTCTACAATATGACCATCACTTACAAAACATGGATGTTTCATGTGATGCTGATTTCAGTATACACTTTGGATACACCATTGTGCACTGAATCGCTACCACAACATTTTTGTGTGATAATGATTAATAAATAGTATGAAGATTCCTTCTCTCTCTCTCTCTCTCTATATATTATATATATATATATATTATATATATATATATATATCTTTCTCTTTCTCTCTTTCTTTCTCTCTCTCTTCTCTTTCTTTCTTTCTCTCTCTCTTTCTCTTTCTTCTCTCTCTCTCTCTCTCTCTCTCTCTCTCTCTCTCTCTCTCTCTCTCTCTCTCTCTCCCTGTCTCACTCTCTCTCTCACTTTCTCTCTCTTTTATTTTCTTTATCCGACCACAGTCAATTTCATTTCTCTTCTATAATGAAGATAACTGCATATGCAGCCTATCGCCAGGCACAATGATTTGTAGCTGTATCTTTCTAGGTGTCCACTCTGGTATCAGCAGACTTAAGGTCACATGTACAAAACGTCGCTATTCCGCAGCAGTGGGCGCCCTGCTGGTCGGGATCCCGTGGCAAGATATCCATACAAGATATCTCTTGGGTAGAGACCATCCTGCATGCGGTGGACATGGCCAAACCACCATCCTGCATGTGGTGGAAATGGCCAAACCACTATCCTGCATGCGATGGACATGGCCAAACCACCATCCTGCATGTGGTGGAAATGGCAAAACCACTATCCTGCATGCGGTGGACATGGCCAAACCACCATCCTGCATGTAATGGACATGGCCAAACCACCATCCTGCATGTAGTAGACATGGCAAAACCACCATCCTGCATGTGGTGGACATGGCCAAACCACCATCCTGTATGTGATGGGCATGGCCAAACCCCCATCCTGCATGTCATGGAAATGGCCAAACCACCATCATGCATGTAGTAGACATGGCCAAACCACCATCCTGCATGTGGTAGACCTGGCCAAACCACTATCCTGCATGTGATGGACATGGCCAAATCACCATCCTGTATGTGATGGGCATGGCCAAACCACCATCCTGCATGTGATGGACATGGCCAAACCACCATCCTACATGTGATGGACATGGCCAAATCACCATTCTGCATGTGATGGATAAAGCCAAACCACCATTCTGCATGTGATGGAAATGGCCAAACCACCATCCTGCATGTGATGGACATGGCCAAATCACCATTCTGCATGTGGTGGATAAAGCCAAACCACCATTCTGCATGTGATGGAAATGGCCAAACCACCATCCTGCATGTGATGGACATGGCCAAACCACCATTCTGCATGTGATGGACATGGCCAAACCACCATTCTGCATGTGATGGACATGGCCAAACCACCATCCTGCATGTGATGGACATGGCCAAACCACCATTCTGCATGTGATGGAAATGGCCAAACCACCATCCTGCATGTGATGGACATGGCCAAATCACCATTCTGCATGTGGTGGATAAAGCCAAACCACCATTCTGCATGTGATGGAAATGGCCAAACCACCATCCTGCATGTGATGGACATGGCCAAACCACCATTCTGCATGTGATGGACATGGCCAAACCACCATTCTGCATGTGATGGACATGGTCAAACCACCATCCTGCATGTGATGGACATGGCCAAACCACCATTCTGCATGTGGTGGACATGGCCAAACCACTATCCTGTATGTGATGGGCATGGCCAAACCCGTATCCTGCATGTGATGGACATGGCCAAACCACCATCCTGAATGTGATGGACATGGCCAAACCACTATCCTGCATGTGGTAGACATGGCCAAACCACCAATCTGCATGTGATGGACATGGCCAAACCACTATCCTGCATGTGATTGACATGGCCAAACCACCATCCTGCATGTGATGGACATGGCCAAACCACCATCCTGCATGTGATGGACATGGCCAAATCACCATTCTGCATGTGATGGACATGGCCAAACCACCATGCTGTATGTGATGGACATGGCCAAACCACCATCCTGTATGTGATGGACATGGCCAAACCATCATCCTGCTGTGGTAGACATGGCCCAACCACCATCCTGCATCCTGTACTCTATTATCAGATGGCCTGAAAGTGTACAATAGTACGAGGGAAAAGATATCAAAGAGCATCAGGGCAAGGATGGAACCTTGCTTCACTTCGCTTAGAATGGGGAATGACTATGACTATGAACCGTCAATGCCGTCATGAAAAGAGGCGATGAGGTTCAGCAGCTTTGATGGGCATGCAGTCTTTTTCAGATGTGTGAAGACGCCTTTTCTGGTAATCAGATCAAAAGCTTAGGTCAGGTCAATAAAAGCAATGTATAAAGACTGATTCTGTTCCTGTCTCAATTCATTTAGATGTCTGAGTAAGAACACTGTGTCGATGGTGGATCTTTCTGCCCTGAAGAACATCGGGATTCGGGATAAAAGCTATCTGCTAGTGTTGGCGCCTCTTCAGAACCAAACGGGCAA
>CM060305.1:108708537-108711037 GCA_030674185.1 Monoplex corrugatus
ATAATACTTTATTTTTTAGCACTGCAAATTATTTGCGAAAAGCCTTTTAACGAAATTCCAATTGCTCAATTACAATTTTTATCTAGAACTTAAAGCGCTTCAAAAAGGGAGAAATATCATTAAATCATTAACATAAGATATGATACATACGAAAGGCAGAAAGAGACGTAGAGGTTGAATTGATAATGTTGAATATGTATTGAATCACAGACTTGAAAAATATGGTAGTATTGATGCGAAGAATTGATTCAACTGTAATACAATATGTTACTAGAGACAGGCTAAAGAGTGAGTGAGACATATGCAGATAGGCATGACAGTGACTGGATTTGGTCTTCATCATCATCATCATCAGGCGCCTCGCCACATGGCATTGGCGACTATAGCCTTCCATCTTTTTCTATCTCTTGGTGCCTCAAGCACCTCTTCCACCCTCTTTGTCTTCAGCCACTGTGCAAGTCCGTCCAGTATCTTCTCCCTGGGTCTACCTGGTGCTCTCTTTCCTTCCAGCTTTCCCGTTGTGACCAGGTGCTCCAATTCCCCTTCCTCATAAAATAGCCTATGAATGTTGCCTGTCTTTTCCTAATCTTCCTTATGAATGATCCTTTTGTGTCTGCCTCCATCAAGACTGTCTCGTTTGTTTTCTTTGCTGTCCATGGAACTCTCAACATTCTTCTTAGAAACCACATCTCGGCTGCCTCAATCTTATTCTGGCTTTGCTTGTTGACTGTCCACGCCTCACGACCGTATAACGGTATTGGTTCTATATAACATTCAAGAACTCTCTTCCTGATGTTAATTGATACGCATTTGTTGGTAAGAATGCTTTTCATCTCCTTGAAAGCTGTTTTGGTTGGCCGATTCTGCTGGCTATTTCTGATGTGCATCTGCCATTTGGTGAAATAATCGTTCCCAGGTATTTAAACTTATTAACGTGTGTCAAAGTTGTGCCGTTTGCCGTTATTTTGCATGAGGGGATTTCATGTTTTTTACCGGTCACCATGACTTCAGTCTTCCTGCTGTTTAGTTCCAACCCCTTACCTTTGCTTTCTATTTCTAGTATATTCACAAGGTTTTGTAGGTCCCTTTCATTTTCTGCAACTAGCACGATGTCATCTGTGTATCGAATGCTGTTTATCATTTTTCCTCCAACCTTTGATCCAGGGTTTCCTCTTGGTTTCTCATGATGTTTTCGCTGTAAAGTAAAAACAGATCTGGTGACAAAACACAACCCTGTCTGACTCCTCTTTCGATATTTTGGAAAGAGCTTATATCGTTTTCTCTTCTCATTGCAGCTGTTTGTTCCCAATACATATTTCTGATTATTCGTAGATCTTATCCATCAACATTGAGTCTTTCTAGTTGCTTGATCAATTCTTCGTGTCTTACCCGATCGAAAGCCTTGGTATAATCAACAAAGCATAAATAAAAATCCTTGTGCATCTCGACTGACCTCTCTGTGATAGTTCTTAGGATGTATATGGCATTAATATTTCCTTTCCCTTCCACAAATCCACACCATTCTTCTCCTATTTCTCTTTTGATTCTATTCCTTGTTCTCATCATGATTATTCTTAATAGGATTTTTGTTACATGACTCATCAAACTGATTGTGCGATGGAGTTTGCATTCTATAGCCCCTGTCTTCTTTGGAAGTGCAATGAAAATTGATTTTGACATATTTGGGGGGATTTTTCCAGTGATAAATTTCATTTAGGAGGACTGTTATTTTTTCAATACCAAATTTCTCCAGGGCTTCAATCATCTCTGTAGTAATGTTGTCTGGTCCCGGGGCTTTTCCTGATTTCATCTTTTTTAGTGCTGCTGTAACTTCATCTTTCACTATGGGTGGTTCTTCAAAGTTCTTTTTTATAATGTGTTCTTCGTTTCTGTCATCTTCAAAAAGGTCTTTAATGTGCTCTCCTCATCTGTCTAATATTTTGTCTTTTTCCATGATAAGCGTGCCATCTTTCGATTTTAAGCAACCAGTTAATGTGCATGTATTTTTCCTGTGCATGGATTTGGTCTTAGGAAAACTTATTCTATGGAATAATGATTGAATTCTTATAAAACTGGAACCTGTTGTGGGAAAACGGGGTCAGTTTTGTGAAGTAGCTTTGGTTTATTTGAAAATGGATCAGTTTTACAACATTAGGACTGATTTCATAACATGTGTTTTGTTAATCAGAAACATGGTTAAGTTTCCCATAAGTGGAAGATGTAAATCTCGAAATGGAAATATGACTTGGTTTATAAGAAATAGTGAATAAGCTTTTCTATAAATGTGGATTCAGTTTCTTACGGGTTGATTAGTCATAATAAAGATGTTACCATTCATGAACTATGACTCATATCATAAAGTTGGAATCATTGTGATAAAAACTGGTTCCATATTTTTTGGGGGAAAACGTTTTTTCTTCGTGTTCCCTCGAATTCACAAGGTGGTGTGATAATATCTAAAACGTAAAGTGGATATCTGTGTTCTACAGCGTAGAGAAAC
>CM060305.1:108718537-108731037 GCA_030674185.1 Monoplex corrugatus
CTAAAGCGTATATAAGACATACGAGTCATATATTACGATTCTATCGTGTTCATCTGACAAGCTAGCAGCCATGTCAGTAATTCAATAATCCTCTCTCTTCAAACCAGCTAAAGTTTACACATCCGAAATTTCAACAGTGTGTGTTCAAAAAGCTCTGGTCAATCTGCTGGACAAACATTGTCAACTTCCTTTTCAGACGTGGCAGAGAATATGGTGATCTTTCTCGTTATTTTGGTGGTTTTCATCACTGTTGTTGTTGTTGTTGTCGTTGCTGTTGCATTATAGTTGTACTAACATTTTTACGTAAAGATGTAAAACATGCAGACTTATCATGTTTTGTCTGTGACCACACCATACCATTTACAGACACTTCATTTTGCTTTAAGATCAACATGATGTATCTGTAATAATATGAAACAATTGCGACAGGCAGAGGTGCTATCATATTGTTATGCTGTGTACAAAGAAAACACCGTGTTTCACAT
Organism: Monoplex corrugatus; assembly: GCA_030674185.1. Classification (NCBI taxonomy): domain Eukaryota; kingdom Metazoa; phylum Mollusca; class Gastropoda; order Littorinimorpha; family Ranellidae; genus Monoplex; species Monoplex corrugatus. The sequence continues at coordinate 108,719,023 of CM060305.1, forward strand.
CGCTTACAATTAATCATTTTCAAATAATAAAGTTTAGAAGAAGTAAGTTGTAACACAGGAAAGCTGGAGGGAAAGAGAGCATTAGGTACACCCAGGGAAAAATATTGGACGGACTTGCAGAGTGGCTGAGGACAGAGAGGGTGGAAAATGTGCTTGCGTCAACAAGAGATAAATGCGTATGGTGGGCCATGATCGCCAATGCCATGTGGCAGGGCACTTGATGATGATGATGATGAAGGAGTTGTAACATATAACAAATTGCTGTGTTTTAAACTGTAGGCATTGCTCTCGCAAAATCTGAAGCAAATCGTTTAGTAAACAAAAAATGCATTGGCGAGATACAAAATGTACTCCCACGTCAGATAGTACGCACAACGAGGACAATGACTGATTGTCAGAACAATGCAAACAAAACTGAAATATTGTCAGAGGTTGTTAAAGACATGCTGCTTACCCATTTTAAAAAAGTCCTGATTTTAAGCTACTTTTTGGTTCGTGTGACCTTGATCTTAGTGTGTTATTTTCCAAACTTATCCTGCCGCAACTCCTCAACAGTCCACCTGTTTGACCAAAATTTGGTAAAGATCCATCCTGTACAGAGCTGAGAAAATCGTGTCGGCACATGTTTTAGTCACAGACACACAGACACAGACTGAACATAGACACACACACACAAGACAGACACACAGACACACACCTTTATAGACACACACACACACACACACACACACACACACACACACACACACACACACCACACACACACACACAACACACACACACACAGACCTTTATCCGATCTATACGAAATAGTTTCTTTATTTTTAAAGGGTGATTACAAACGAAAGAAAGAAAAAAAATACAAACAAACAAATGACGTAATAAAGCGCATTTCGTGCAAAATGTAGAACCAAAATGATTATACAGAAGGAAAAAAAATGGGTTAAACATGAAAACAAACAGTGGAACATCTCACAAGTCGTGCGCGTAGCAATATTGTGGTTCTATGGCATTAAGCTAAGAAGCCAGAAGCCACGCTGGTAACTCAATCACCCTCCCTCGTCCACAGGCCCGCAGTGTACACATCCGAAGATTCAACAACAGTCTGTATTCATAATAGATCAGGTCAAGCCTTTGGACAAACAGTGCAAACCTCCTAGCGGACGTGGGAGGGAATAATATTATGTTGATCTTTCTCAGTTTATTTGATGTTTTTGTTCCTGTCGTTGCTGTTGTTGTTATGAGTTGTTGAGTCTGCTATGACAGCCAGACAGGTCTAACAGTTAATGCCTTTTGTGATACACCAGCCTAGCTGTAAGCCATTCCATTCATCAGCACATTTTCTTCACTTTTCTCGTCGTTTGCATAGTCAAGCAGTCAACTTTGCAAAATGGTTTCACGCAACGGATGGGGTTCGATGCCCCAAGATATAGCAGCAGCAACAACAACAACAGCAGCAACAGCAGCAACAACAACAGCACGACAACAGTTTCAGTTTCATTAGATAACGTCTTCGCACTCAGGGTGAATTTCATATGCAATGTCGCCACTGGTGCATGTGATGAAGAACATCCAACATGAATAAAGGCACAAACTTCAGCCTACACATAAATCCATGAGCTAGCCAAAAAAAGAAAAAAGAGATATAACTATAGAAAACAAGTTTTCTTCTGAGACTTATGTAGAAAGTCATTCTACGAAATTTCAACAACTTTTCTTTCAACAGTGTACTCATGAAGATACAGATAATCTGGAATAACTTCGCTGTGATCCCGAAAAGGCTTCATGTTAAAGAAAACGTTTTTGACATATAACCCAAATTTGGTAAACATTCATCCACAAAGAACTGAGAAACTTTGTGTCCACACATTTTTGTCTCAAACACACACACACACACACATACGGAGAGAGAAAGAGAGAGACACACACACACACATACGGAGAGAGAGACACACACATACAGACACACACATACACATACACAGACACACACGCACGCAGAGAAACACACATACACACACATACGCACACACACACATACACACACACACGCACACACACACACCACACACACACACACACACACACACACACACACACACACACACACACACACACACACACACACACACACACAACCACACACACCGCAAACTTCTTGTCTATCTTAGATAATCTCTCTTTAAAAAACACAACTACAATTACAGACAAGACAATATCATCATTGCTGACGGTGTTATTTTTGATGTGCATCACCAGTCAAAGTGGCTTAGACATGGTGCAGAAAATAATAGCAGGCTTAGTGCACAGAGCAGCAGAAGCAGCTCGCACAACGGAAAAGTTGACAAATAGATTTTGCCCACTGTCTGACGGTGAATACACAAGATCAAGCTTTCACCCTCAGGATTATGCTGATGATTCCCATACCCTCAAGAGCGTGAATTTTCCCGAGAGCATGCACACACGTATGTACAAACATCTGCACGTGTTATTTGTTATTAAACAATGAATTAGAAATGTTATCTCAAATATTAACATACTATTTACTTTATATTCGCAACTTTTTAGGGATTGTAATGCAGATTTCGAATCTACACATGATAGGAAACTAAACAAAGTTATGAGTAGATCCACTATGTATTTTAATGCCGTTAGGATGGCAACTAATTCAGAAGTGAAGATTGAATGTCCCTGTGCTAAAGAGTAAGCCTTTTCTACTTTAGATTTTGGAATTAGAAAGCCAGCGCCTGCTTTACCATCATCCAGAACAGAGCCATCTGTAACTATTTTTAAGCAATGTGAATATTTTTTATGTAGATGTGACAGAACATCAATTGCTAACAAGTGTGGATTAATATCTTTTGTCAAGTCAGTATCAGTGTAGTTGATATCAAAAGTAGCATTGGACAATTCCCAGGGGGGGGGGGTAGAGGATAACATTTCATTTTATGTGAAACTTTGTTAGGTACTACGTGAGAAATTTTGAAGAATTCATTTGTGTAAGTGGATATTGTTTCTTGTGACTTAATTGTTCTTGCTTTCTTGGGGAGATGGATAATAGACCGAATTTTTAAGTTCCGTATTGACATAATTAGCTACTGCATTCGCTCTAACTATATATTTAGCGGTTGATAACTTCCTCCAGTCTTCCAAGATTAATACACAAGTTACTTTTTGTTGGATCCCATCACACTGTGGCATCCTATATAACGATCGGGTCGACAGAATAGCAAAAACTGCAGCACTGAATAGGGCTGGCAGTATCAAACTTGATTTACCACTCTCTGAACATGAAATGAACGCTATATTAGAAAACAAAGTAAAAGCGCAATGTGACCTTCGCCCCTTCTGGGTAAATTACCAGGGTTTTACAAGACAAGAGATAACTTTAGCTTACAGATTATCTCTCAATTCACTTCGAACTAAATTTAGTAAAACCACCAAATGTGTCTGTGGTGATTTTATAACAGTTAATCACCTTTTGTGTTGTCAGCGAATGCGACCTTATTTCTCTGCGTCATTTACAAACTTAAAACAGAAACATACAGATTTCACTCCGTATTTACACATTGCTAGGCGTTTACCGCACAGTCCCGTAGGTCGTTTTCTTTGATTCAGCCCAGTTGTTATATACCTGTAACTCACCCCCCCCCCCCACACACCTTTTTGTTTGTTTGTTTGTTTGTTTGTTTGTTTTGTTTTTTTACAAAGCTTTTCATTCGATAAGACAATCCTCTGCTCCCCCTTGTTCCTCACCAGATCATAACAGATTATTTGTCATACGCCAGCACAGGACCTTACATGCTCGTAGCACACAGACACACAGAGAAAACATACATAACACAACACACACACACAAACACCCCACACACACACACACACACACACACACACGCACACACACGCACGCACGCACACACACACACACACACACACACACACACACACACACACACACAACACACACACGCATACATACACACATACAACCCTGAGCAAACCGATGAAGCCTGACCGATATGATGTTCTGAATGTTTTTCTCTTGTTCGTTAAATTGTTTGATGTTACCTTAATTGGTACAATGCCTTCATGATTCCATAGATTCATTCATCCCATAGACACCTTTTTTTCGTCTTAAAGCACGTATGTGAATAGACGTTAAAAGAAATAAAGAACGAACATCACGTACACACAAACACAGACACACATAGACAGACACAGACTCGTACACAAACACACAAACAGACATAAACAGATACAGATGTGCGCGTGCACACACACGCACACGCACACACACACAACATGTACACAGATACACATTCACACACGCACACACACATATACACAAACAAACACACACACACACACTTGCATGCACATACACACACATTCACAAACACCACACATATACACAAACACACACGCGCACACTCGCACACACACTCTCACACACACACACACACACACACACACACACACACACACACACACACACAACACACACACATACACACACACACCATGAACACACACACACACCATGAACACACACATAACACAAACACCACACAACACACACACACGCGCACACACACACACGCACACACACACATGCACACACACACACACGCACACACACACACGCACACACACACACACACACACACACACACACACACACACACACGCACACACACACACACACACATATACACACATACATATGATAGTACTCACATCATACGAGGGTTACCTTCCAGAACGATGTCCAACAAGAGGACTAAAAAAGGCAGATACATCGTTATGGTAGATAATCCTCAAAGATGATATACACGCACACGTACGCACACGTCTAAAACTGTCACAAAATCTCTTTTACTATCTCGAGAGTTCAAGCTCCCTTGGCTTATCCACTTTCTAGCAAACGAAAAAAAATTTAACTGATCTTTTAAAATTGTGTCATTTATTTTCTTTTCAAGGTTCCGTTCATTTCTTAGTATTGTTGATACTATTTTCTTCTCCATCACATGGCATCTGTGATGTTAGTACATATGGAATTCGTTCCGAGCGCGGAGACGTCGTCTTGAGAAACTGAATTTGAAACTGAAAACTGTTGATGGTGGTAGTGGTCGTGGTTATTTGTTTGGTTGTTTATGTTTTAAATTGAATCATTCACCACAAAACAAGTTTGTGTGCGGTTCGTACTCCCTCTTCTTCCTTCCCCCTGTCTACACAGAAGACACCTGGCGATGACTGTAGCCACTTTTACCCCTAATTCCTGAAGGCTGCCACGGAGCTTGGAGCGGTATTATGGTTTCTCTCCCGTGTCCCATGGCGCGACAAGATGGACGACAGAAACCTCCAGCATCTAAGGTTGGATCCTGTTGAGGGGTAGGACCTGACCTACTCCAAGCTCAGTGGGAGGACACCATTCTTGTCTGATGTAGATGATTGTGCAGATATTTGCGCTATATTGTGTTGATATCATGAACTGTTAGAAGGCGCTTGCAGGCCTAGTTCTTACGATTCCAGCCGTCTGGGTTTTCTGTAAAGGGATAATGTATTTAGCTCATGACCAAAGGACCTGCCATTGAACGCGTGTGGCCAGCATTTATCAAGCTGATGCCTCCGTCATAGAACGTCATTGTAGAGTACTTGCTGGGTGTGACCTTGCCAAGGACCACTACCACCAGCCCTGTCTTGATGGCCTCGGTTCGGGTTGAATATAGTCATTCATTGTAAGCGACCAGTGATGACTGACGTTATGATAAGACTTTTGAATCACCGCCGCCATGATGATGATGATGATGACGATGATGATGATGATGATCATAATAATGATAATAACAACAACAATAACAGTGTTATTACTATCAGTGATGATGATGATGATGATGATGATGATGATGATGATGATGATGATGATGATGATGATGATGATGATGATGATGATGATGATGATGATGATGATGATGGTGATGGTGATGATGATGATAACAATGATGATGATGATGATGATAATGATAATAATGATAATAATGATAATAATAATAATGATAATAATAATAAGATGATGATGAGCGAGAGAAAGAGAGATTGACAGACAGACAGACAGAGACAGACAGACAGAAAGACAGAGAAAAAGACAGAGACAGAGAGAGGCAGACAGACAGAGAAAGAGAGAGAGACAAAGAGAGACAGGGAGAGACAGAGGCAGAGACAGAGACAAACACAGAGACAGACAGACAAAGAGAGAGAGGCAGAGAGAGAGAGAGACAGACAGACAGACAGACAGACAGACAGACAGACAGACAGACAGAGAGACAACTACCACAATAATACAGGGCTGCAGAGACAGGAACGGTAATTTCGGGCTTCCCCCTCCAAGTCTTCCGATTTAAAGTAAAGACGATGAAGCCACAAGAAAAAAAAATGGAAGGGGGCGGGAGGGGGGGGGGAGGGAGAGCAAGAGAAAGAAATAGAAGTGGACGGAAATAGAAGACAAGCCAGTGGAACATCAAATCTGTCGGGCTTTGACATTTGCTGAAAACTCCAACGCAGTAATTTCCAAAGAGCCGGTCTTGGGAGGTCATGTGCCTTTTTTTGGAAACGGCCAGTCAGTTATGCTGCCATGTCACTTTTAAAATAAATCCTGTCGCGGGGGGTGGGGGATGGGGGAGGGGAGGGAAGAAGGGTGGGTGGTGGATTGTTTCAAACTTATCTGTTGGATACAATCCCCCAATGATTTTGACAGAACCAGTGGGATTTGAACCCACATCCTTCCAGTCGGTATTTGTTGCACTGACCACCGGACCACGGTAACTGATTTTGTCGGATGCTTTATATTGTGGCACGTCCGCGCGTATGTCAGTGTGCATGTGTATGAGTGTGTGTGTGTGTGTGTGTGTGTGTGTGTGTGTGTGTGTGTGTGTGTGTGTATGTGTGTGTGTCTATGTCTGTCTGTCTGTGTGTCTGTATGTGTCTGTGTGTGTGTGCCTGTGCGTGCATGCATTATGTACGCACTTGTGTTATCGTTGTATTAAGTTTCAGTTGGTGTTTATATTAAAATTGTTATCAAGAACTGTGTAGTTTCTTGTTATTGTAACAGATTTAAATGTCTTTCTCAGGTTTTATTCACAATGTGCTTGTTTTAATTGTCTCCAAGTTGAATTCTGTCTATTTCTAATATATCACATCAACTTTTATGTTAACCTCAAAACAAATGGTTTATGACGATGATGATTGTGTGTATGCATGTACATGTGTGTGTGTGTGTGTGTGTGTGTGTGTGTGTGTGTGTGTGTGTGTGTGTGTGTGTGTGTGTGTGTGTGTGTGTGTGTGTGTGTGTGATGTATGTCTTCCCGTGTACGTCTGTGCGTGTGTATTTGTTTCTATCTTTTCTTTTCTTTTCTTTTGTTTGTATTGTTTTGTTTTGTTTTTGATCATGCAGTTTCTACGTGTACTCGAATATACGAATGGGCGTTTGCGTCTTTCCCCTTTTTTTCTTACCCCGTATTTAAGGGTGCCATACTCTCTTTTCGGGGAGGGTGTGCATGCTAGGTGTTTTCGTGTTCTTATAATCAAAGACCATAGACATGGTTAACAGGATTTTATCGTGAGTGTTTGTTTTTTTTACATACGTATGCATACAAAGGGAGCTAAGCACTAGCAAGTTTGCATCAATGCATATGAAGGGAGTTAAGCACTAGCAAGTTTGCATCAATGCATATGAAGGGAGTTAAGCACTAGCAAGTTTGCATCAATGCATATGAAGGGAGTTAAGCACTAGCAAGTTTGCATCAATGCATATGAAGGGAGTTAAGCACTAGCAAGTTTGCATCAATGCATATGAAGGGAGTTAAGCACTAGCAAGTTTGCATCAATGCATATGAAGGGAGTTAAGCACTAGCAAGTTTGAATCAATGCATATGAAGGGAGCTAAGCACTAGCAAGTTTGCACCAATGCATATGAAGGGAGTTAAGCACTAGCAAGTTTGCATCAATGCATATGAAGGGAGTTAAGTACTAGCAAGTTTGCACCAATGCATATGAAGGGAGTTAAGCACTAGCAAGTTTGCACCAATGCATATGAAGGGAGTTAAGCACTAGCAAGTTTGCACCAATGCATATGAAGGGAGTTAAGCACTAGCAAGTTTGCACCAATGCATATGAAGGGAGCTAAGCTCTAGTAAGTTTGCACCAATGCTTTTGAAGGGAGTTAAGTACTAGCAAGTTTGCATCAATGCATATGAAGGGAGCTAACTACTAGCAAGTTTGCACCAATGCATATGAAGGGATCTAAGTACTAGCAAATTTGCACCAATGCATATGAAGGGAGCTAAGCTCTAGTAAGTTTGCACCAATGCATATGAAGGGAGCTAAGTACTAGCAAGTTTGCACCAATGCATATGAAGGGAGTTAAGCACTAGCAAGGTTGCACCAATGCATATGAAGGGATCTAAGTGCTAGCAAGTTTGCACCAGTGCATATGAAGAGAGCTAAGCACCAGCAAGTTTCCACCAATGCATAAGGGAGTTAAGCACCAGCACGTTTGTACCAATGTATATGGAGTAAAGCACTAGGAAGTTTACACCAATGTATATGGAGTAAAGCACTAGCAAGTTTACACCAATGTATATGGAGTAAAGCACTAGCAAGTTTGCACCAATGTATATGGAGTAAAGCACCAGCACGTTTGCACCAATGTATATGGAGTAAAGCACTAGCAAGTTTGCACCAATGTATATGGAGTAAAGCACTAGCAAGTTTGCACCAATGTATATGGAGTAAAGCACTAGCAAGTTTGCACCAATGTATATGGAGTAAAGCACTAGCAAGTTTGCACCAATGTATATGGAGTAAAGCACTAGCAAGTTTGCACCAATGCATATGAAGGGAGTTAAGCGCTAGCAAGTTTGCACCTATGTAGACTTAGGGGATCGGAAATATCTCCGCTCTTCACTCCCTATAGGATATCCAAGCAGTTTTGAATCCAGACTCTTCGGTTGCAAGACCAGTGTCCTAACCTCTGAACTATCAATAAAATCAATTTTTCTCAGAGTCCAGGCTTCACAGCCAGAAATCATGACAGGCCAGATCAAACGTTTTAAAAGTCTAACTTTCAGGCAATTTGGTATGCTCTCTGTCTTACCACATGTTTTTGAGTTGGATTTTTTTTTTCTTTTCTGCTTGAGCTATCACGGGAGTCGTCTATATGTGTAAAAGATCATGAGAGTCTTTAAATAATCACTAAGCAAAATTGCTGCCTTTCCCAGTCTCCATTATCTGTTTCAGTTTCAGTTTGGTCAAGTGGGATCCATCGCACTCGGTCAATCCCATATGCGCTGCACCCACGTCTACCAATAACAGTCTGGAAGGTTCGTTTAGTCAGCACAAAACTCCACGCTATGGCAATTTTTTTTAAATGGAAGCAGTCACTTGCAAGGAGGAGGAAGGGATCTGTGAAACAATACACTGGCATCGTCAGAATGACAGGACATTAACCCTTTGACTCCCACATCTTGTCCACCAGCATCCTGCATCGTCAGTCGTGTTAGCAAAGCAAAAACTCAAGCTTTTGATTCCCTCACCTTATCCACCAACTTCCACTCATAATCGGGAAAAAAAGCAAGCAGAAACAAGCAAACGAAATAAACATTTTACTCGGTAGAGTAAACTGTCTGCTTCGAGATAGAAAACAAAACAGACAGCTTTAAGGAAGAGAACGCTGTTTAAAAAGCGCTGGGAAATATTGATAATGCGGTTTTGTTGTTGTTGCTGCTGCTGTTTGGTTGGTTGGTTGGTTGGTTGGTTGGTTGGTTGGTTGGTTGGTTGGTTGGTTGGTTGGTTGGTTGGTTGGTTGGTTGGTTGGTTGTTGGTTGGTTGGTTGGTTGGTTGGTTGGTTGGTTGGTTGGTTGGTTGGTTGGTTGTTGGTTGGTTGGTTTGGTTGGTTGGTTGTTTGGTTGGTTGGTTGGTTGGTTGGTTGGTTGGTTGGTTGGTTGGTTGGTTGGTTGGTTGGTTGGTTGGTTGGTTGGTTGGTTGGTTGTTTGGTTGGTTGGTTGTTTGGTTGTTTTTTCTACAGCGGTTTTTTTTCCTCTCCCTGAAAGGTTTCTGTTTCATCTTGTGTTTCAGACCGGACAGTCTGTTCTGTCCAGTAAATGGCCTGTTTTCTTTCTGGTTTAGGGCTTCCTGGTGCAAAGTAGACAACCCTACTTTCCCTCTTTTAGAGCTGCAGAACGTACCTGTATTTACTCTGCTTGGCAATGGAGTACCTCGAGTCCTTTCCTTCTTTGAATACAATAACACAAGTATCATGTGTATGTTACTGGAGTTCTTTCCTTCTTTCGGTCTAATAACACAAGCATCATGCGTATGTTATTATAGTGTGCGCGTACGTTTGTATCAAGGGAAAAAAGTGTTAGCAGTGATTTCACAGCTGTGAGGATGGCATGGTTACCATGTTTGGGTCATAATATGGATTTTCAAGGAGACACGAGTGCGTGCATTTTAATAAACATGACCCAGTTTATACAGTTATCCAACTCTATTTATGATCAGTGCAGTTTGACAATCTCCAAAGGTTTCAAGCTAGAATCTCAATTTATAAGCGAATTAACCACAGACTGAATCACAAAAAGATGACATTGTTTGTATGGCATAGCTGTCCCGTTTTCTGTTTTCATTTCCACAAAAAACTTGGTAAAAGGAGGCTACTTCGTATCGATTGGAAGGAATGTCTGTGTGTATTGTGCGTGTGTGCCTGTCTGTCTGCGTACAAAATATGTCTAAGGAAAGGTTACACGGTTATTTAGGAACCAACTGATGTTCTTAAATCATGTCTGGACAAAGAAGTCTAGCCCAAGGAGAAACCCTGAATGCAGAATACTTTAAATTGGCATCATTGATTGTGAGATCACCGTGGTCGAATTTGTTACATTTCTCTCTCTCTCTCTCTCTCTCTCTCTCTCTCTCTCTCTCTCTCTCTCTCTCTCTCTCTCTCTCTCTCTCTCTCTCCTCTCTCTCTCTCTGTATATATATATATATATATATGTACATATATATATACATTGTATATATATATATATATATATATATAATATGTGTGTGTGTGTGTGTGTGTGTGTGTGTGTGTGTGTCTTTTGTGTGTGTGTCTTTTGTGTGTGTCTTTTGTGTGTCTTTTGTGTGTATGTGTGTGAGTGTAAAGATGTGTGTGTGTGTTTGTGTGTGTGTGTGTTTGTGTGTGTGAGTGTGAACATGTGTATGTGTGTATGTGTGTGTGCGTGTGTGTGTGTGAGAGAGAGAGAGAACATAGTTTAGTAAGCTGAGGGACATGTACCAAAATTGGGGATGTAACTGGATAATTTTCAAAAGATTGAAGCATTTGTGCTCAGGCCATGATTGTACAACAGACCTTAGGGTGTCCTAGGCGCGCGTATCGGTAGAAATGTTTTAAAGGGAGGAAATAGGTCAGCATAGCCATGCTTACCTTCTGAGTGTGTATGCGCCAAGTTTGTCTTTCCTAAATTTGCTTAGTGCCATAGCAAACTTACCATTTGAGATCGGCTATGCAATCGTACAAATAGGGATGTAACTCGCTCGCAAGTGAACCAAGATAAAGCTTATGAAAGGTTGTTAGGGTCCGTCCGCGTGAAATTGATATCTTGATGGCAATTTGTTCTTTGAGCTTTTCTTTAAGTGTACGATAAGTTTCACAATGAAATTCGCTCTAAAGAGCAATGACATTGAAAAATTACGATCATTCCCATCGACGATGCTTCGATAAAATTACTTATATCTAAATTTGGGTTTCCACACTGCTACCGCAATTCGGTCCTGTACAGAATCCCTAAAGTCCACACATTATTTTAATCTCATAACAACAACTTTAGACAGCAGCAAAACGCAGTTGAAAACAACTCGGAATTCACAAGAGAGCATTCACATTGGTTGCAAATCAAAATATGACAGTTAACAATCTGAAACGTTCTCTTTCGTTTTCTCAAAGCAAGTATTATG
>CM060305.1:108738537-108741037 GCA_030674185.1 Monoplex corrugatus
CACACACACACACACACACACACAGAGGCGCGCACACACACACACACAGGCGCGCACACATACGCACGCACGAACACACATACTGTGTTGTGTGTTCTGAATTTATACACACATACAAACACACACGCGCACGCAATAGTGATATTAATTGTGTTTGTATGTGCGTAGTTAGTAGTTTATTTGTTTCTTTGTTTTTCTTATGGTAATTGTACTATCATAATCAGTTTTAATATCTAATTCTTAACCTTGGCATGTAAGGAAGTATCAATGTTTCATCCTAAGTATGACTGCATATTTGTACAAAGCGCATATTTCTTTTGTGATATGGCGATATGTGAACATGACAAATGTTTTTCAACAACCATTGCATGATTATGGAAATGTATACATGCAACAATTTTTTTTTTAATTTCTGTTTCAAACGCTTGTATCTTCACTATAGATTTATTCTTAATCAATGATAGTGAACCCTGTGACTGAAATACTTTCTACGAATCGACAAAATGGGATTCGGGTCATGTTTCGAACAGGGACACATCTCCGCGCCACCCACCCCCCTCCCATTCACTTGATCTTAAGTGCTGATCTAGGTGCCACATGTCGTCTTTTGCATGAGACGACAAACTGTAGTCTCGTGTAGCAGCAAGCACGTAGCGCACGGTAAAGACCCCACGGGAACAAAGGAGTTGTCTCTGGCAAAATTCTACAGAAAAATCCACTTCCATAGGTAAACAAAAATAAACACGAACAGAAAAAATAAATGCCTTGCACTGCATTGGACGACACGCTCTCTTCGAGGAAAACAGCCCGAATTTCAATAGTTACTTGTGACAAAAAGAAGAAAAAATAGATTTTAGAAAATCGGTAATCACATAAACTGTTTCTCAAAGCGATGCATATGTGTGGTTTTCATATTCGTGTATTCGTGAATTTCACATACTTATATCTACATGAGGTCTGTCTGTCTGTCCGTCTGTCTGTCTGTCTGTCTGTCTCTCTCTTTCTCTCTCTCTTTCTCTCTCTCTATGTATATATATATATATATATATATATAAGTATTTTGTTTGTGTGTGTGTTGTGTGTGTGTGTGTGTGTGTGTTGTAGATGTGTTTTTATTTATTTATTTATCTATTTACCTATTTATTCATTCATTTATTTATTTATATTGATATGTATATATAGGTTTATATTTATATTATGTGTGTGTGTGTTTCGCGCGCGCATGCGTGTGTGTGTGTGTGTGTGTGTGTGTGTGTGTGTGTGTGTGTGTGTGTGTGTGTGTGTGTGTGTGTGTGTGTGCGCGCGCGTACGTCCGTCAGTATGTCCTTTTGTCTGTCTGCATCAGTGTATTTCTTTGCAAATGTACATGCGTGTATCTGTGAGCATAGATCTGAACTCAGAACCCAGAACTCAGAACACATATATTAGCTGTAAAACCCCAAGACAGCGCTATAAGACACAGATCGGTTTAAGAAGTTGACATAACAGCCAGTGATTTCAGGTCACTGGTTTGACATTTCACGTTGTCTTCATCATAATCAATGCGGATAAAAAATAAATGTATGTGTGTCTAAAACAGTGTGTGTTGATGTCTCTGGCTTGTCGGAGCGGTATTTGCCTAGTGTTTGTATGTGTAATTGAATATCATTACCCAGCGTTTGCTGTGGCAAAGGATAATAGCCGAAAGACACACTGAGGCTGGAAGGGGAGTAAGGTCGTGGAGACCTCAACTTCTATCTGGGACATTATGAGTGAGGTGGCAATCCTCTCTTCCTCGTTGTTTTATTATCTCCGACCATAAAGAGGGGCCGGTGATAACAACACCAAGACGTCAATTTCTAAAGTAAGTAAAGTATACACGTGTCGTCGGAGAACAAATATATATATACATATATATATACAATAAAACAAAACAAACAAAAAATCTACTCAACTGGCTTTTATCTACCATTGATGGTGCTGTTAACACGAAAATAGAATCAGAACGCATATTTAATGTAACAGGACAAGACAGGCGCAAATTTTCGGCCGACTGGCCTTTGTCAAGCGTAAATGTAAGATCGTAAACGAACAATCACAAAAAAAAACAGAAATTAGGAGAAAAACACTCAAATTTCCCTGCTGTTTCGTCCAGTAAGAGAAAAGAACTGCTGTTATTGTTGAATCATTGATATGTCTGGGACAACAAGTCGAATCTCATGCGTTCTTCAGGTTACTTACTCTTTAAATCCTCTGACAAGTACTACAGATGCCCGTATCTCTCGGGCCTGGTTGAGACCAGGACATGATATGAAAGTAAGCGTAGAGTACAGCCATGTCAGGCATCCTCAATCGAGAATGGAACTCCATAGCGTCATGATAATCATTCCCATCGTCATCATCTTCATAGCCAGGAAATGGGAAAGCAAAACGAAAAACAAGAACAAGTAAACAAACAAATACCCCCCCCCCTCCCGCCCACAAAAAAATACAATCTGAAGGTTTCCGAATTACGTGTAAC
>CM060305.1:108743537-108753537 GCA_030674185.1 Monoplex corrugatus
GAATGTTAGGGTGGGGATATCATAGGGAGGATGAAGAGAAAGGGGAAAACACACATTGTTGCTGGTGATTTCTATAACAGGTATCTAATCCTTTCAATCCTTTCCAGCATCCCCCAACTTCCAACACAATCCTGCAGGAAGTTGTTAGACAAAGTAAGGGAGTGAAATTATAAAGTCTGACCACATGGGTAAAGCAAGATGGAACGTTTGATGTGTGAGTGGGGTGTGGGGTGTGGGGTGTGTGGGGTGTGGGGTGTGGGGTGTGGGGAGATGTGTTGGGCTTGAGAGCTTGAGCATCTGTGGATAGGGGGAATGGTAATCATCACCTTAAAGAACCGATGGAAGGAAAGAGAGAGAGAGAGAGAGAGAGAGAGAGAGAGAGAGAGAGAGAGAAAGAGAGAGAGAGAGAAAGACAGACAGACAGACAGACAGAGACAGAGACAAAGAGAGAAAGAAAGAGACAGAAAGAAAGAGAGAGAGAGAGAAGAGAGAAAGACTGACAGACAGACAGACAAAGAAAGAAATATCTAAATAGACAGGGAGGGACAGCGAGAGGGAGGGAGAGAAAGAGAGAGAGGGGGGCAGGGAAGCAGAGAGAGAGAGAGAAAGAGGGAAAGAGGGAGAAAGAAAGAGAGAGAGGGGGAGAGAGACCAGGAGACAGAAGAGGAAGACAGACAAACAGATACAGAAAGAAATATTTAAACAGAGAGAGAGGCAGAGAGAGACAGAGTCGGACAGACAGAACAGAGAGACAGAGAAACAATGATAATGATAGTAGTAAAGATATTTTTACCAACAATAGCAGATATGGTTGGCTAAGAGACTTTTTTCAAACTTGCCATTACTTCCTTACTGGATGTTTCCATGTTTCTGTGGGCCAACCACTAACATGACTTACAGGATCTTTAATATGCATAGAGAGACAGAGAGAAAGATAGAGGGAGACGTACAGACTCCAATCAATTCAAATTACTTTTTTTTTTCAGAAAAAAATGAAACTGAACTGTTTTAACCAAAACACTACTTACAATGACACGAATATTTTGTGCACTGTCAAATACATTCTGAGCAGCAGCACCAATCCAAATGAAACAACAATGATATTTTCATTTGGAGGCTGTTGAATCACAACGACCCCCACTCCTGAATCGGCCCTCGAGCAAACCACGAAACAGCGAAGATGACAAGGAAGGTAAGAAAAAAATGCGCAATGCACACGCGCACACTGTCTCTGTACTGTAACTTGTTGCTTAAAATTTTATGTCCCTCTCTCTCTCTCTCTCACACACACACACCACACCACACTCTCTCTCTCTCTCTCTCTCTCTCTCTCTCTCTCTCTCTCTCTCTCTCTCTCAAATCAGTGGCACTATACATTGCGGAAGCACAAAAAATAAGACATAAACACTTACAAGCCCGACAATAGTGCTAGACAATATCATACTGGGATTAATTTAATCTCTTTTGACTGATGTGGGCTATATCACGTTAACTCCAAAGAAGCCGCTTTATTATAGACTCTGTTTTGTAAAGAGCTGTTTTCATTTGCTTTATTTTGCTTTGTTTGCCGATAATTTAAGAGTAGCTAATAATATGAAAATAATGGTATATTTGTAGAATATGTTAGAAGTGGATATTGAAAGGGTATATAGACACTTAAGGGTCTACTATACATGTTAACAAAAAAAAAAAAAACAAACAAACCAAAAAACAAATAAATAAAAGGCATAGTGATGTCCCTTGTTAACAGAGTATTTTGGGGGCAGTTATGTGAAGATATATATTATTATCACTAAATGTAAGGTTTGGGTGGTCTAGCCCAGATGTTTCATCATATTACAGTTTTGATGTGTGTGTGTGTGCGCACGAGCGCGCGCCCGCGTGTGAGCGTAGTATGGATGCGTGTGAGTGGGTGTGGGTGTGTGAAAAAGATTTTGGTTTGTCTAAACCTAGACAAATTATTGGCCTGAATGTGGGAACACTGTTCTGATATTTTTTGTTGTTGTTTTCTTTGCATTATGTAGTAGTGGTAAAATGGATGATTGTTCATTATATATGATTTGAATATGTTCGACTGTTCAAGGAATGGATGTTCGATATTTTTTTTTGATTATGTGTGAAGAATTTGCGCACATACAAAGAGTGGATTATGTGTCGCACTACTGGAAAATTGTTATCCCCCTTGTCAAAAGACCTTTTCGGGTAATGACAATAAACAGTTTCAGTTTCAGTTTCAGTTTCTCTCTCTCTCTCTCTGTATCCTCTTTCTGTGACTGTCACATTACTGAAGTCGGCTCTCAATCAGTTCACCAGAGTACAGATTTCTCCACTTCATTCTGATCAATCTTAACAAAGGAACTTGCTGAGACTGAGAAAGCTGGAAGATCGCCAAATCAGTTACAAACCAAAACATGGGGAATGACGGATGGCGATGGCGATGGGGGAGAAGACGGGAAGGCAGGAAAAAGGAATCAAAACTCTGAGGTGTGGGGAGGTGGTGAGAAATAAAAATCCCTGCATAGGAAAGGCGGAAGAAGACTGGCCAGTGGAGAGGGTGAATATGCGTAAAAAGTTAGGGCGTGATTATTTGAGGTAGGGTAGAGAAAGTGACCATGATATGTGAGTTTGTGCAGAATATTAGGGTGGGTGTGTTACAGCGAGAACGGAGAGAAGGACACTAATCAATGGTTGTTGCTGGCGATTTCCATGACGGGTATATAACCCTTTCACTTCTTCATCCTATGCACCAGCTACCAACAGCGTCCTGCATAAAGTAGGTAGATAGAGTGAAGGATCGAATGGGTAAAATCTGACCAAGGTCAAATGATAAGGCAGGAAGGAAAGTTCGGGGGGGGGAGGTTGTAGAGTGTGTGGAGCTGGGAGATGCTTTGGCTTTTAGAGATGGGGAAGCTGCAGAAAGGGGGCGTGTCTTACCTGACTGGCAATCATCACGCTATGAAACTGGTGGGAGTGGAGAGAAATATCGAGTGACAAGAGAGAAAGACAGACAGAGAGACAGACAGACAGACAGACAGACAGAGAAAACGAAAGAAAAAAGAAGGGAACAGACAGACAGACAGAGACAGGGAGACAGACAGGCATACATACAGACAGAGAGAGAAACAGAGATACAGACAGATAGACAGGCAGAGACAAAGACAGACAAACAAACAGGCAAACAAACACAGACAGAGAAAGTGAGATGTAATGATAATGATTATGATAATGATAATGACATTTCATATTCCCACAGTGGAAGTTATTAGCTAAAGGACTTTTTTGTTGTTGTTGTTAAATCTTGCAATCACTCGCTTGCTGGGTGTTTTCATGTTTCCATAAGCCAGCCACAGACATGACTTACAGGATCTTTTAATATGCACACAGAGACAAAGAGTGAGAGAGTGAGAGCGAGAGCGAGCGAGAGAGAGAGGGGGGGGGGAGACAGACAGACAGACAGAACGAGAGACAGAGACAGACAGACGGAGACAGGGAGAGACAAAGCTAAGACAGAGGGACACGGAGAGAATTGTATTGATTCCGTTGTTTTTTTTCCAAAAAAAAAAGGAAACTAAACTTTTTTTTTCAATCAAAACTTTACTAACTATGACACACGTGTCTCGTGCACAATCAAACCGAGGAACATTCTAAGCAGCACCGTCATGAGAATTAACAAAACACACATCGATACAAGCACTTACCAGCTGTTTGAATCAGCACGACTCCAACCCCACAAGCAAACCGCAAAATGATCAAAATAATATGAAAGAGAAATGAAAGAAAACACTCTATGCAGGCTGTCTCTCTACTAAAACGTGTTGCAGAGGTCCCCTACAAGTCAATATGTACGTGTCTTCTTTCTGTGGCTGTCAACACCAGTAAAAGCGGCTTTCGTCGCTTCAGTCAGAAAACGAGTTTCTTTGCTTGAACCTGATCTGTCTTGACGAAGAGACTGAGAAAATTGGAGGTTCGCCAAATCTTTTAATAATCAGCGTCTTGGGAAAAGGGGTGGAGAGATTGAGGGAGGGGGCAGTAGGAATAAGAACACTTGTCAATCAAAATCCGACTGTGGGACATGGGAAGGAGGGATACTGCTGGGGTGGGAGGGCATGTGCACAAATGTGAGGATGGGGGGGGGGTGTTGGAGCAATGATGGAGAAGGTGGTTGAGAAAAAGATAAAAGTGGGAAAGGATCTGCAGAATATTAGTGTTGGAGTAATAGAAGGAGGGTGGAGAGGACTGTATAGGTGAAGACTGGGGGGTGCTAGTGTATGCACAATCTTAGGTGGAGGTGTCAGGTGGAAGATAATCAACACAGGTTTGCTGCTGGTGGGTTTCCTGAAAAGTAGTTAACCCTATTAGGAAGCTGGTGGAAACGGTAGGGAGGTGAAAGGGTTAAGCCTGACCAAGCTCTAAAAGCATAGGCCTATATAAAGCAGGATGGGAGGATCTGGTGCATGAAGGGGGGAAGAGAGGAACACATGAGGGTTGGTGGGGTGGGTGGGTGGGGGAGTTGACAGATATTGAAGCTGCTTTTAGAGGGCGTGTCTTGCTGATTCGCAAATGTTACGTTGCAAAAGTGATGGGGCAGGGAATAGAGAGAGAGAGAGAGAGAGAGAGAGAGAAACTCCTTTAAAACAGCAGTGTGTGTGTGTGTGTGTGTGTGTGTGTGTGTGTGTGTGTGTGTGTGTGTGTGTGTGTGTGTGTGTGTGTGTGTGTGTGTGTGTGTGTGTGTGTTTAGAGGAAGAGCGCTCGCGCGCTCGACAGCGTGTTTACAAGAGAGAGACAGACAGACAAAAAGACATTCAGACAGATAGATAGACAGACAGACATAGACAGACAGGCAAGCAGGCAGACAGACAGACAGACAGGCGGACAGACAGGGTGAGTTAGAGAGAGATTTCTATTACACTTTCAGTGCCGTAGGTATTTTCTGTAAAGGACGGATATTTCCTTCTAAATTTAGGTTAATACAAGTTTGGAACTACTCGTTGGAGAAAAGTATTTAAGACATGCCCCAAGTAGAGACACAGGAAAAGTCGGAATAAATCAATGACGTCAGCTGACGTCCTGATGACACTGGAAAGCAAAGCGCATAGGACATCGGCTGACCTCCTGAAGACAATAAACAGATTGTGGATATATGAATCCAAGGAACTGGCGAGCTTGTGCCCACACTGTGAGAGAAATAGTTAAATTGGAAGTGACATTTATGCACAATCATGAGAAGAAACTTATAATGGTGGTGATTCGGCAATTGTAGGACATAGGTGGGGAAAACCGTGATACGCAGTTTGCAGTGGTGCTGTTGTTTTGTTTTGCTTTGTTTTTTGTTTTGTTTTGTTTTTTCACAGCACTTCGTGTTTTTATGTATCTGTATCTCTCTCTCCCTCTCTCTCTCTCTCTCTCTGTGTCTCTGTCTCTGTCTGTCTGTCTGTCTGTCTGTCTTTCTGTGTGTGTGTGTGTATATGTGTGTGTGTGTGTGTGTGTGTGTGTGTGTGTGTGTGTGTGTGTGTGTGTGTGTGTGTGTGTGTGTGTGTGTGTGTGTGTGTGTGTGTGTGTGTGTGTGTGCGTGCATAGAGTTTTGAAACCAGAAAAAAACACGAAAATAAAATCAGAACGCATATTCAACACAACAAGACAAGACAGGCACACAGTTCCGGCCAACTGGCCTTTGTTGTATTAAATACGTGTGCTGATTCTATTTTCGTGTTTTTCTGTTCCTTTTTATTTTTTTTTTTTTTTTTTTCGTTTATGTATTTATATATTCATTGAACGCAGGCAGTTACACTTGTCACAGAAATTAGGGTTTATTCAAGAGGTATTTCATCGCACATTGAGACAATTCTATGTAAGTTTCATCCACTCTGCTATACGTTATCTGATAGACTCTCTGAAAAGGTGCAAAATCGTATGTGCTTGGAAAGGCTTGAAGTACAGGGGATGTAGATAACGAGGCGAGGTGGGTGGGTGACACAACGCGTGAAACAGTAATTTGATACCTCTAGAATGATTGTAGCATTAAGACAGTCAGCGAACAGGCCAGATTTCATGTTGCGGGTTGGGGCTGAATCTTATATAAGATCTTGAGTCCAAGGCTCCATCATAAGAACCACTCAGCCTATGTGTTTATACGTGTGTGTGTGTGTGTGTGTGTGTGTGTGTGTGTGTGTGTGTGTGTGTGCGTGCGTGTGTATGTGTGTGTGCGTGTGCGCGCGTGTGTGTGCGTGTGCGTAAGAGAGAGGGAGAAAGACAGAGAGAAAGAGAAAGACAGAGAAATAGCGAGACAGAGAGATAGAGAGAAAAGAGAAATGAAATGAATTGAAATGAAACTATTATCAAAGGATATAGATATTAGTGTATTGTCCGACTTACATATCTGCCGTTGCTAATTTACTTGTATAAAGATAACTGAAAATAGAGAAATAGAGACTTCAGACTTCAGATGATTTAATCATTTAGGCCATTGCCCCTCATGAAAAGGGGTGAAAATATGGAAAAAAAAAGAATTCAACAGAAGTATGACCTGAGAAAAGATCTGTTTCCACAAGGATACTGTGAGTTTCCCTAAAGAATAAAATTAATTCAACTTCTCTCGACAAAAAAAAGACGAACAAGTGATGAGAAACGTTTAACATTATTTTTGTACAAATTTCTCAAAAAGGTAAAAGATATTCTATAAAGAAAGACGGACAGAATCAGAGAAAAAAGACAAAGACAGAAGTTACAGGCTTTGTGAGTTGCAGGATACCCAGCCTTGAGCCCAAAACCTGGTCTATACGGTCAGAAAACGATAAGATGATAAGAGCATGCTCAATTTGCACAGCAGAACCAAACTGTGGCAATGAATTCACTCTCTCTCTCTCTCTCTCTCTCTCTCTCTCTCTCTCTCTCTCTCTCACACACACACACACACACACACACACACATATATATATATATATATACACACACACACACATACAAACAACACACACACACACACACTGTATCAATTCATACAGTTGACAGCGCACTAAGCATCCTATATACATATGTACAAGGACTGGCACACACAGAGGAATGATAATAACTAATTGATATGAAAACGTATGGAAATGCACAGATGGTCCAGTCAGTGGACAGATGTAAGGCGAGAGTTATCTACCGGGCAAACATTCAGACAGGCAGACAGGCAGACAGGAAGACAGGCAGGCAGGCAGGCAGGCTGGCAGGCAGGCAGGCAAACACACAGACAAGGAAAATGCATGAATATTTTCAGTGTTTGCATGAAGAGATGTTTACGATATGCACATGTGCCCAGCTTTATGAGGATCATAACAGCGATAGCTGTCCTAACGAACGCAGTAACACCAGAGAAGACGAGATCATCAACACAAAAATATTACTGTAATTCACAAACAAAATCATTTCAGAGGCGTTGAAATTCTGCCTAGCTTCGAGTTGCTGTTAATAAAAGTTTGGAACGTGTTATTCCCTCTGATTAGAGTAAGACAGAGTGTTTTTCTGTCTGACTGTCCGTCTGTCTGTTTGTATGTGTCTGAGATCTGTATGTAATTGTTTGTTATATTTTTCACGCCTTATATCGTTGAAAGCCTGACAAACATATTTTGTTTCTGTATTGATCACAACATCTTTCCAACAGAATTCGCAAACACACAATTAAATTCATTGAAGAGCGTTCATTGTTTTCACCCACTTCAGTGAGGATGCTGTTGACATCATTCATGCAAAACTGCTCTTTCAAACATGACAAACTCAAGATAACAGCCATAAATGAAACGAAGTTATAATGGATTCTCGTCTTAGATTTTAAAAAAGCATTTGACCTCATTCACTGACACACTTCTTTCAAAACGTAATGTTTAACTGAATATCTCATATTTTCTCTATTCTGGTCATACCTCAAGGAAAAGCTACACTGGGTATGTGCTTATGCTGATTTCTTTTCTAAAAAATGTAATATTCTGGTGGATCATATGGATCAATTGTAGGTACAATCTTGCTATGGATATGCATCAGCAACTTAGACTTTTCACATAACTTCGTACTCTGCGGAATGCCAATTTTGTGCTGGGGACACAACTCTTAATACATGAGAGAAACCGACTGACTGACTGACTGGTTGACTGACTGACTGGCTGACTGGCTGACTGGCTGATGGTTGACTGGCTGACTGACTGACTGACTGATTGACTGATTGACTGACTAGCTGGCTGGCTGGCTGGCTGACTGGCTGGCTGGCTGACTGACTGACTACCTACCTACCTGCCTACCTACTTACTACCAACCAACCTACCTACCTGCCTACCTACTTACTACCAACCAACCTACCTACTTACCTACCTACCAACCTACCTAACTCCTCCCTACCTAACTACCTAACTCCTCCCGCGGGGATGCCGGGGGCTCTTTCAGAAATCCAAGAAACATTACTATAGTATAAATGAGACCTCTTTTATTTGGGCTAGCCGTTTGAGGGAGCGTCTCACTTTTTCCTTGCTGCTTTACTGTCAGTCCCAGCCTACAATTTAAAATCTGGTCTGTTTTCTGCTCATTTAATGCTCAGTCATTCTGCTTGTGTCAGATTAGTGTTATAAGCCATCACTCCCTGTTCCGCACCATTATCAGCTTCCATCTCATAGAGTTTTGTGCAGGCTGAGGAAGTCAGTCTGTCAGATAATCACGAGCAGATATCGGAGGACCGAATGTGCAACTATCTGACTACTATGAAACCCAATAAAAAATATACTCAAACTGTTTTTACTTCTTCAATGCTGAACAAGGTCAGGTAGTTACTAACATTTGCATTTTTTTTTCCTTCTTCTTTTTATAGACTCGAATGTATGCAGTCAGATATGAAGGCCAGAGTTCTACTTCTTTGCCAACCGTACCTCGCCATAGAATTAGTCTGTAAAATCTAACGTCAAGCCTTCTGCCATTCTATCATGTAAATTGATAGGTTTTGTTTGTTTGTTTTTTAGTGTTCTGATTTTTGTGTGATGTGTATGCGCGTTGTTATTGCCCACACTGTACAGGTTGTGTGTTACTGCACAGTCTGCATAGTACTCCGTCTTTAGTGGGCATGCATGCTGGCTGCTTTCATACTTCCATAAACCAGCCACTGATATAACTCACTAGATCTTTAACGTGCATATCTGGTATTCTGCAAAATATACACATACCAAAGGGGGAGGGGGTTTTGGCACTAGCGGGTCTGCACACATGTGGCTCGAGGACACAGTCACGCTAATGTTTTAATGCCTTTTAAAAAGAAGACTGATAGAAATTTACATGTTAATTAGATTTTGATGTTTAAGTCCATTTTTTTTCAATAAGAAGTGTAATTGAAACTCGATATCCAAGCCTGGGTATTTTGTGTCTGTCTGTCTGCGCTTCTCTGTTTGTCTGTCTTTTTATTTGTTTCTCTCATGTCAATAATCCACTATCTTTTTTTCTGTTACAATTCCAGGGTTACAAGGCAGAATACGGTATATGTCTTCTTTATTTCTTTTGTGATTCACCATTCTGGTAGATAACTCTCGCCTTACATCCGTCCATTGATTGGACCATCTGTGCATTTCCATACGTTTTCATATTAATTAGTTATTATCATTCCTCTGTGTGTGCCAGTCCTTGTACATATTATATATTTTGTTTGTGTATTGTGTGTGTGTGTGTGTGTGTGTGTGTGTGTGCATGTGTGTGTATGTAGTTTGTGTGTGTGTGTGTGTGTTGTGTGGTGGTGCGGTGTGTGTGTGTATGTTGTATTGAGTGTGTGTGTGTGTGTGTGTTTTGGTGGTGGTGGTTGTGTGTGGTTGTTGCGTGTGTTGCTGTTTGTGTTTGTTGTTTTGTTGTTGTTTGTTTGTTTTGTTGTTGTTTGTTGTGGTGTTGTTGTTGTGTGTTGGTTGTTGTTGGTGTGTTGTTGTTGCGGTTGGTTGTTGTGTGCTGTTGATTGTTGTTGTTGTTGTTGTTGTTTGTTTTGGTTGTTTGTTTGTTGGTT
>CM060305.1:108758537-108766037 GCA_030674185.1 Monoplex corrugatus
CCTGTAGGCTCTTGACATCATCACCAGTAACCATACCCCTACATTGTCACACCTGCCATATGTCCCTGTAGGCTTTTAACATCATCATCAGTAACCAGACCCCTACACTGTCACACCTGCCCTGTGCACCTGTGCGATATTGACGTCATCACCAGTAACCAGACCCCTATATTGTCACACCTGCCATGTGCACCTGTAGGCTCTTGACGTCATCATCAGTAACCACACCCTGCTATCACATCAGTATGACGCGTTACAGGCAGTAGGCGCCACAATATTAAATGATCGATAATAACCGCCATATTAAATTAAATCTGCCATATCCACCATATCAATCTTGTGAGAAAAGGATGAAAAGCTCTAAATCAGAAAAAGAACAAGAGCAATATCAACAACATTAACAAAGGAACAACAACAACACCAAAACCGACAATGAAAAACAAAATAAGCAAACAATACAAACAAAGGCAAACAGGTATTACGATCCACCCACAAAGCTGAATAACAAGAAAGCGTTACTGTCTTTTGTTATTAACACTCGCCCAGTGGAGACAAAATAACTGATTCCTCTAAAGAACAATCTCTAAATATATGCACTGTCGTTGTTTTATCAGCTTTTTCTGGGTCATGATGTCTGTTTTTATTTCGTAGTAGCGTGTACAGCACTTTTAACCTTCACACCAATAGCAATACATTTTTCAGCATACCGTACACAAACGCGGGCTGGCTCCTCCAATGATAGAACAGCGGATTCAACATTTGATGTTTCAAATTCAGTCCCAGTCTGTAACACAAAAATTGGCTTGATCGTTGTCTGTCGTAATGCTTCAATCATTCTTGGGGTGTCGGTGCTTCATAGATCCCGTACTCTTTCCCCATTTCAAGGCCTTGTTAGCGCATAGGCTTTCTTGCATAATCAAGAAGTCCGCCAGATGACTGCTGGCAGATTTATGTGGAGCGCATATGGCAGTTGTTTCAGTGTGATGAATCCCTCTTCGATGAACTCCAGTTCCAAACTTTTACCCAAGCCCTCTCAATCAACTAGATTTGTGTCACTAAGTGTCAAAAGCAAAGCACTGAACTCAGCTCCTTCAAGTTTCCTTTGGAGTCACTTTCAGACTAGAAAGACAACGCCGAAAAACAGGAAACGCACTAAAGAGGCAAATAGACACCTGCTGTCAAAACTGATTGCTGTTATACCGAACCCAGTAGAAAATAATGACTGATAATCGACAAGGGAGGAAGCATACTATCAACTCTTGTAATTTAGAGATGATATCAAATCAAGGACAAACAAGAGCCAAGGAGAGGAGTGGGGTAGGGGGGTTATCACACCGTACCTCCTCTCCAAACATGTCGCCAAAATCACCAGAAAATATTCACTGTCACTCATGTTTGTTAGAGAGACACGACACGCCAATTTATGAGAACATCCGGCTGAAGCAGCCTCTGACATCCGGGCCTTTCTGACAAGGTGCGTCTATTTGAGAACATTCTTTCCTGTGCCCAAATAGTGGACGTTAGTTGATGTAGTGGCTCATCTTTCGCCCCGATTCGATTTCCGCTCTAAATTAGGAGATGAAATCATGTACATACTCCCCTTGCCTCGTAACAATATTGTTTGCCTGGATTTAATACACATAAAAGCATTTTGGACAGCTGACGGGCGCGGTAGTCAAATGGCTAAGACGTCAGACTTCCAATCGAAAAGTCTGGGTTCGATCTTCACCAGATAGCTTTTCCCCTTAACCAGCCCTGCCTATGCTTCTGCTCTCCTCACCGTTTATATTCCTAGAAAGTTCCGGTCATCATCAGATGTGAATTCATTTACTTTCTCCATGTAAAAAAAATAATAATATGTTCGGCCAACGTTCATCCTCTTTCTGTGCACCTCAACAGTGGAATGCACTTCCTGTAGGCATTTTCCATTTACAATCTTTGTCCTCTTTTAAGAAAGCTTTACAAACTACTCTCTTTAAGCAATGCTACCAGTCGTTTTAGTCCTACTCCGTATTGTCCTCGTTTGAAGTGTTAAGCGAAGTGTTCTCTCTCTCTCTCTCTCTCTCTCTCTCTCTCTCTCTCTCTCTCTCTCTCTCTCTCTCTCTCCTCTCTCTCTCGCTCTCGCTCTCTCTCTCTCTTTATCCCCTTTCCCTCGCTCTCTCTCCCTATCTCTTTTCTCCCTTTGTCTGCCTTTCTTTCTCTGTGTATCTTTCCCTCTCTCACTCTCTCTCTCTCTCTCTCTCTCTCTCTTCTTCCTGTCCCTCTCTTTCCCTCTTTGTTCTCCCACTGTTTGTCTGTCCACCAGTCCTTCTGTGTCTATCTGTCTGTCTGTCT
Organism: Monoplex corrugatus; assembly: GCA_030674185.1. NCBI lineage: Eukaryota > Metazoa > Mollusca > Gastropoda > Littorinimorpha > Ranellidae > Monoplex > Monoplex corrugatus. The sequence continues at coordinate 108,760,872 of CM060305.1, forward strand.
ATCTGTCTGTCTCTCTCTCTCTATCTCTCTCTGTCTGTTTGTCTCTCTGTCTCTCTGTCTGTCTGTCTCTGTCTCTGTCTCTGTCTCTCTCTTTCTCTCTCTCTCTCTCTCTCTCTCTCTCTCTCTCTCTCTCTTTCTTGTATATGAACATGATATGAAGATTTGTGAATTCTACATCTTGTTGACAGTTTACTTGTACACTGTGCACATATTCTAGCATATCTAGTTAATATGGTCTTTAAGAGGCGTGTGTATGTGTATGTGAGTTTAATGGGATGGGTCCTTTATGAACCTTTCTCTTCTATAAAAAAAAAACATACCTGGGAGTCATTAACGTTTGGGATACATTTCACCAAAATAACCTCTTAATAGAATTTAACATTCTGTCACCATAGACGTTTGAGATACATTTCATTAAGATAACTTCTTATAAATTTAATATTCTATCACACCTTTTCAGTTTCCCTCTCATTTGTCTTCCTCACTCCAACAGAAATGTAATGTTGGGATCATGTTGTGTGTGTGAAAACTTTTGCTTTACATGTTTACTTTTAAATCCATGATTCAAACGTATCGGTGCAGTTGGCAAAAACATCATGTAGGCTGGATTTATATAGGATATATCTGTAAGACATGTCAGACATGCCAGACATATATTAAAGAAATAGAAAGAGAGAGAGAATAGCATAGACTGTCTGTATAGAGCTTGGAGTCTCTTCAGGAGGGATTCATTCCACTTAGAAGGTTTCATATGCGCTCCATGCAAAATTGCAGTGCCGTTACCTTAAAACTCTTTGATTCTGATCAAAGCCCTATGCGCTGGAAAGGTCTTATAGTACACAGACACACATCCTTTTCTTCCTCTTCTGTATCATCATCATCATCATCATCATCATCATCATCAACAACAACATTGTTGTCGTCATTGTTGTCGTCGTCTGCATCATCGCCATCATCATCATCATCATTATCATCATCACCACTACCACAACTACCATCATCATCACCAACACCATCAAACCTCACACTCTTTCCCTAGAGAGACCAGCTAAAAGAAAAGCTTGTACAGGTATTAAGAGCTTTACAACAATGAAATCTGCTGTGAGCTTGTTTGTTTCCTTGTTTTGCTCTCTGGGTTATATGCTGTTTTGTGTTTGTTTTGCTGTTGTTGTTGTTGTTTTGGGGATTGTTTTTTGTGATGTTTGTTTGTTGTTTGTTTGTGTGTGTGTTTGTTTGTTTGTTTGTTTGTTTTTGTAGAGTTTGAACGATCAATGTTGCTTTGGGTTGTTTGCTTGCCTGGTTGTTGGCACCTTGTCCCTTTGTTTTATACTTATTTGCTTGTTTGAACACTTGTTCGTTTTTGTTTGCTTCTGTTTATTGAAGGAGGTTGATTCAAGCTCATTCTTGTGTTGGTGTGTGTGTCTCTATGCCGGTATGTGTACATGTGCTTGTCTGTTTTATTTAATGAGTGTGCCAATGGTGGGGTTAAGCAACTGTGAGTGTGTGTGTAAGAGAGAGAGAGAGAGAAAGGAGACAGACAGACAGATAGACAGATGGACAGACAAAGCTGAGGCAGAGACAAAAGACAGAGAGTGAAATAGGGAGACAGACAGACAGACAGAGAATGACACAGTACGTACACCCAAAGCTGTACTAAAAAATCATGCATGCAAGCGGTTGGACACATGTTATCACAGCATAACAACAATCCAGTAGTCCACAAAAAAACATGTTTACCAATATAGCCTGACCATCGTGTATCCTTAACCAGGAACAGAAACCCAACACCGTCACATCCTCAGTGGAAGAGAGCACGTGATGAGCAGAGCTTTTAAGACAGTGTTGTTTTCCCCACACTCTCCCCACGGAGAAAGTAGCGAGGCACAAAGAAAAGGATAATTATGGTCAGTTTCTAGTGTAGGCCAATTTTGCTTTCTATGTGTGTCCCTTTGGAGTGCCCCCCCCCGCCCCCACCCCCACCCCCACCAGCCCAACCTCCTTGTCTTTTTAATAAGCGGTAAGTTCATAATGTAGTTTGGTGGCTTATGCATTGCAAAGTCATTGAATCTCAGCGTGTTCAGTGTTTTTGTGTTGTTTTTTGTGGGTTTATTTTTTCGATTGGGATGGGAGTGGGTGGGAATTAGGGCAAAAAGAAGCTGACGCATGTGTGTGTGTGTGTGTGTGCGCGCGCGCGCGTGTGTGCGTGTGTGTGTGTGTGTGTGTGTGTGTTTACATGTCAAGTGCATTCTGCTAGCGATGAGTGAACTGACCTTCTACAATATAAAACTAAGAAACAAAAGCACATTGTTTAAAACATGGATTGAAAAAGCAGTCCGCCTTACTGGTATATACCATCTTCTACCAGCCAGTGTACTGTTTCGATGCTGAAGAAATTTAAGATTAAATCTTTAGTCAACTTAAATTTCTTATCTATCAAGGCCGAGTTCGAGCTATAAACAAAAGTTAAACTTCTTTTACCTTAAAAGCCAGAGTGACAGACTTAGTTTGGGATTTGAACAAGTTGCTGAGGATCTAATGCTAAGTTTGACCTGCAGCTTACCACTGGTTTCAGAGAATTCAACCTGATGTCTGCATGTAAAGTCGTGGTGACAGCTCAGAAATGCAGCAAACTTTGGGATCCCTCTGGAGGAGCATGTCAGACGTAGCTGAAGAAACAAAATAGGTTGTGTCTGGAGCATCATGTCTGACCGCTTTTGCCATTTTGATAAACACCCCTTGACGTTTTGGTAAAGCAACTTTTAAGAGTTTCAGACCCCATGGTGTTTCGACTACAGTGGGGGAGTTGAGATGGCAATTGTGTGGGTTGCCTTATAGAGAGACGAAGGATCTAAGTAAGGCAAAGACGGGCCTTTTTATTCTCTCTTGGTCTGGTGGATGGGCTGGACCTTGCTCGTGTGTTATGTGGCGATGTCCCAGAGTTTGTTATCTCCCCTCCTTGCCATTTGGCGTGTAAATTAGATGACTAATGACTGGATCTGAATGGGTTATGCAGCGCATGGAGCCCCGCTCCCCTCTGATTATTTGGTGAAAAAACAAATGCGTGGCGTTTGGTGTCTGGATCGGGGGGATGATTGGCCTGTGGCAATACATTGTTGCTCCAAGACCTACTAAGCGCCCTCGGATGTTTCTATTCAAGAATATAACATAAATAGAACTATGAAAACATGACCGATAATAACAGGGAAAAATGCTGTGATCATTGGAACATTTAATGATTGTCAAACATAAATGTGGATATAACTTTAAACAAAATAGAAACGTTAATGAAGGTCATGTGTCAATGAGCTGCAGTGGATTCATACCCCAGTTGTTCATAGAGTCATTACAACAAGGAGCCTTTAAAAGAAAGCACGCTGCTGAGTGCACTGTTAGTAAGAAGGACAGTGAAGATATACAACATCCATTTTTGAAAAATTGTTCAGTATTTCTGATCAATTCTTGAACTCAGTCCTAACTGGGAAAATGTCAACATGTAAATGATTTCAAACTGACTGACATCAAATTGATATGTAATACAAAAATTTTAAAATGTGTTGTATCTTAATATCACAGACACAATAACCCTGTCGCTACTTCCCCATTCCAAGTGTAAATGGTGTATATTTTACAGATTGTTTCAACTATATACATATACACTATATATACATACATATGTATGTATGTGTGTTTTTACATATATATACATATGTATGTATGTACATTACATATGTATATATATATATATATATGTATGTATGTACATACATATGTATATATATATATATATATGTATATAAATGTGTGTGCGCGCGTGCGTGTGTGTGTGTGCGTGTGTTTGTGTGCGTGCGTGTGTGTGTGTGCGTGTGTCGTGTGAGTATGCATGTGTGTGTGCATTTCCGAGATGTGATTTATTGGATTCTATGACACATGGTGCTATACCCTGGTTTCACTTGATAAATGAAAATCTGTTGTGTGTCTGTTCGTCTGTTTGTCTGTCTATTTGTCTGTTTATCAGTCTCTTTCTCAGTATGTTTGTGCTTGTTTGTTTATCTACCTGTCTGTGCATGTCTATCAAAGGTTCATGTAATGTGACGTTGTGTCATCCATTGCATCATTTGGCAAGAGCAAAAATGTACACGGTGGGATTGTTTTCCATCATCCATGTGTTTAAAGATTATTTTGCAGCTATATCCTGTAGACGTTTAGAGTTCAGAAATGAACAAAACCTTCAAGGCAATCGGGAAAGGGGAGGAAGGGAAAGAAGGAGGAGAACAACAATTGTTTATTACATGGAAAAAATCGTTTAACAGTCATGGAGACAAACAGTATGGAAGCTTAGCAATACAACAAGAAAGTCGTCCAACCTTCTAGATAAACAGCTTTTACCAACTCTGCCTGACTGGCTAGTGACTTGTTCAGACAGACACCCAGCACTGTCACGTCCTCAGTGGCAGAACGGAGCAAAGAGGACATGATGAGCAGGGCTCTTAAGATAATGATGTTTCTCCCAGACCCTCCCCAGGGAGGCGGGTAAGAGGCACAGAGAGGCAGGGGATAACCACTTCTACTTCCAGTGTGTGTCCCCTTACAAGGTCCTTGTTTTGCGTTGTGTGTGTGTGTGTGTGTGTGTGTGTGTGTGTGTGTGTGTGTGTGTGTGTGTGTGTGTGTGTGTGTGTGTGTGTGTGTGTGTGTGTGTGTGTGGTTTTTGTGTGTGTGTGTGTTTTTTTTTTGTTTTTTTTTGTTTTTTGTAGGTGAGCAGCAATTTTAATGTGGTTTGGTGGCGTCTTCATTGCACTTGTCACTGAAATGCTCATATAGATAGTGGGGTGGGTTTTGTTGTCGTTTATTTCTTCTTTCTTTATTTCTTTCTTTTTCTGTCTTCGTTTCTTTCTTTGTTTTGGTGTCGGGGTGGCAGGAAGAGAGCGGAAGACATACAGCACAGGGCTAAGAGAATATCACATCTATTATTGAATTAGTAAACGAACACGAAAAAGGGTGCTCCCTCATTTACAAGCACTCTGAAACAAGTCACAATACAAATAGCAACGTGTTTCAATCTTGTGTAGTTTATTCGAGTTGTAACAAACTACAGTGGGAAACCCCCACACATAGTATGAGGCTGTTCACTTCTTGAATAAGGTAAGGCTGCTGGTGATAGGAAAGGTG
>CM060305.1:108773537-108778537 GCA_030674185.1 Monoplex corrugatus
GGACTATAATTTTTTTCAATCATGGGTACGCCTCAGCTAGTCAGTCCAGTCGTCTGGTTAAAGGGTGTGGTCTTCATTGATTCTTCTGTGTTGCCCCATAGCTCTTCGTGAGGAGTTGCCTAATTAGGCCACTTCTCGTTTCTTTGGTCACTGAACAGTGGGCAACTCTGTCAAACGTACTCCGGAGACTATGGCATTGCCTAGCACTGACATTCACCTGTGTGAGACAGAGATTAAAGTATAAACCCTATGCACTGGAGAAGTGTTGGACTTCTACGTAATTTGTGGATTGTATATTTTGTGATACTATCTATCCTCAACTAGCAAGTGGACTGTACGGCCTAAAGGATGAAAAGCGTAGCTACGCTGCAAAAAAACAACAACAAATAAATAAATAAAAGAAAACAGAAATGAAAAAGAAACACACCTCAGCTTCCATCCACAGTAATTCATGGGATTTTTCTTCCTCCTACACTGAATTCTGAGTAGTGGTCTGGGTGCTAGTCTAACGGATTAGACTGTCAGCAAAGGTCCCGTATTTCATGGGGGAAATGGTCCACATTTACATGGAAAATACATGTGTTACAAAATAATCCAATCCAGTTTAATCCATGCACTTAGCGCGAGTAAAAACACCACGGCAACAAAACACTTGTGTCAGGTAAAATTCTGTAAGAAAAATCAACGTTCATAGGAAACAAAATAACAAGTATAAAAAAAGCAATGGCGACGTGCTTTCCGTAGGGAAAACGGTCCCCACTCTTTACGTGGAAAATAGCTGTCGTGCAAAAACTTCCGATCTATTTTGATCCAATATCTGTAGTACAAAAACTTCCAATCCAATTTAATCCAATCCATTCCAGTCCACATACAGATGAGACTTATTTTGTTCATTTCTAAAATCCAATTTGATCTTAAGCACTAGATCTCAGCAATCCCGAGGAACTATGCGTAGGCTTATGCATTTGCCACCTCATTTTGGGATCTCCGCCGTATTACATTTGACATGTAGTGCATATGAAATCATTCCATTCACTGTATTTGCTTTGCGTGTGTCCCTCTCTGGCACTTGTGCTTTTGTGAAGCGTTTAGGGACTGTTCTGAGATGATGCCAGATCTCCTGCCTCAGCGATCGGTTGCTCTCACAGTCCAAAAAGATGTGTTCTCTGTCTCCTCAGCTTCTCCAGCTTCTTCTTCTTCTTCTTCTTCTTCTTCTTATTTTATTATTATTATTATTATATTATTATATTATTATTATTATTATTATTTTATTATTATTATTATATGTTGTTGTGTTGTTATTATATTATTATTATTATTATCATTATTATCATTATTATTATTATTATTATCCTCATCATTATTGATATCATTATTAGCAGTAGTAGTAGTATATTAATATTATTATCATTATCATTATTATCATCATTCATCATTATCTCCATCCTTTACCAAAAGGCGAAGGCTCCCAGACCGGATCGAACATCAGATCTCCCGACTGGAAGCCAGACGTCTTACCCACTTGACTACCGCTTCCCTCTATCAACAGTATCCAATCCAGCTCCTCCATGTCACTCCTTATGTCAACTCCAGACAGCTTGGAGAACAGGAGACGGCAGAGAACTCAGCACACTACATGCTCTCCAAACTGATTGCTGCCATACTGAAACCTAACAGAAAAATTATGACAGATATGGGACGAGGGTGGAAGATGATATCAGCTGTCCCAGTTCAGAACTGATATTGATTCCGAGAGAAACAACCAAAATCGAGTGAGGATAAGCACACTGTACCTGCACTCCAAACTTGTTGCTGAAATCAGCGGATAACTTCTGTGTCAATCAGGTCCACTAAGAGAGAGTGCCGGACACGTTCAGTTACAGACCTCTGTCGGGTATCCGGCGAGTGGCATCTGCATGTGGCCTTAGCGTCATTGTTTGTTATGTTCTTTTGTTTTGTTTTTTTTATTTGGTTGTTCATTTGTTTTGATTTTGTTTGTTTTGCTTTATTTTTTTGTTTTTTGTATATATGTAGTTGTTTTGCTTATAAGTGGCGTATTTATTCTTGAGCTTCCGTCAGTTGTTATGTGGGGGTTATGTATCATGAGTAACATTTAATTTTTTTTATAACCTTTGGTGTACAACACGTTTGTGACGCATAGAGGTGAGATGAATTTTTTCCCACAGATTGGTGGGACCGGAGTAGAGTCATGTTGCCGAATATTAGAGTGTTCTGCACTCTGTCTGTCCAGAGAAACCGTTCTTCATGCTGGTTGCAGTACCGAAAGCAGTGTTCGTGTGTTCCAATAGTGGTTGGCCCTTGCTACACATGGTCATGGGCCAGTAAGTTAGTAGATAGAATTTGTTGATGAGACTGATGACGTATGCATCGGGGGGAGTATTATCAATTAATGTGGCGGATTGAATGCTGTACGTATGGTGGAGACGAAAGTGGATAGAAGTGTTAGATGATTGGTTCAGTGGTTGTGTCAGTAGATGAATACGTGCGGTTGATGTGAAATGTGGTTTGATGGCACCAAATCGTGGTCATGACTGCAACAACAAGGCATGGTTGCAACAAAGCGAATCGTGAATCGTCGTAATTTATGGTTGTGAAATCATTATCGATTTTGGTTAAGGCTTTACCACATCATTTAAATTCCACTCATCTGGTCGTCAGATGTAGCGTCGCCGGTTCAGTCTGGCCGCTTGCACTCTTTGAGCACACTCTTTATCTCAGGTCGCTCGTATTGACTTTTTGTGCACAACTTCCTCGATATCGAGCTTCTGATGGAGGTATGTTTCGATGTATGAGATGGAGATTTGCCGTTTCTGTGCCTGTTTGACTGTTTTTCCTGGAAAGCTGTTGCCATGAAATCCAAGTTCATTGTATGATGACACACGGAATATGTACTTTATGCTCTCTTGTAGATATTGCTAGTGAGTTTTCTTGTGATATCAAGATTCTCCGGACACTTTATTAGTTCCTCTATCTGCTTTCAGAACCTATAGTCTCGATAAGAAACATTCGCTCTTCAAATCCTCTGCAATCAAGTTTTATCAGAAGTCCAGATTTTTTCTTCCCAATCATCCCCCACCCCAAAAGTCTGCGACGGTGGCCCACGTACTAATTTCGTAAGTTACTTGCTAGTACTAACCAAACCAAGTCTACTAGAAAGAGTTAAGATCTAGCCCAAGGTAGACAGAGCGCGTTATTAACCCTCTCACGGCAGTCCGTCTAGAAAAGAGTTTCACCTGTCTCACCTGTCGGTGTCACCGGGTTCAGTGTTGGCCCGTAATTTTGATACCACCATCTCTTTCCAGGCCGCTCTGTCTTGACTTTTGTTGATAATTTTATTGAATATTTAGACCACTGATGATTGTTATGTTCTCGATGTATGAAATTAGCTGAAAATAATATTGATTTTTTTCACGAGAATTCTTCGCACTCGGACAATTCTATTACGTCCGCTCACCAAAGTCTGCCAGCAATTATCTGGCAGACTCCAGAGCCTGCACAAAATCCTATGTACCGAAAAGTCTTGAAATGATTGAGTGCGCCCCATCCAAATCAGCCAACAGTTCTCTGGCAGACTCTCTGAGCCTACGCAAAATTCCCCTGCGGAAAGTCTTGAAATGAGGAGGACGACACGGACCTTTGAAACATAAAGTGGACACCACCAGAACAATGGAAACATCAAGACGGGCAGCAAATTAGCCAGTTTTTAATGTTGCAAGCTGGAATTGAACTCAAATAACAGATCTTGAGTCCACGGCTCTATCAAAAGAAACAACCAACCCGCAAATAAAAAGAGGAGGGATAAATCGAAAACTCCAACCCCCCCCCCCAAATTCCCAAATCAAGAGGAGAATCCATCACAGGAAGACTGATTTTAGCCACTGTTTCGTCCATAGTATTCAATCGGTGTGGGTCCTTTTACAGAGTGACAATGAGACTCAGTGTTGCGTGGAATTCTGTTATAAATACCGCATTTTACAGGCACCAATGTAATGTAAGCCTATAAGACAACTTTCGTTAACCACTATTCCCCGTATTAATAATGTAATCAGAAATATCCGTACATTTCTTTCAAGCGAAACATTTTTCGTTCGTTATTGTGATACTTTCTGTCATCTTTCGATTTTAGCTTTTTTTCAAGACATCGCTTCGGCACTCGAAAATTATTTCATATGCGTCAAAACTGGATATGTTATATGATGAAAAAAATCCAAAATGATCATGGCATAAGCCTTAAGCCTGCACCTAGGCACTATGCGCTAGTAGACGTAAAGTCTTGAGATTTTACCTCATATATGGTAATACATATACATATATATACATATATGTATATATATATACATTATATATATGTATATATACATTATATATAAGTATACATATACATAATATATATGTATGTATATATATTGTGTTGTGTGTGTGTGTGTATGTATGTATATACATAACCATCTTTGGTTGTATCAAAAAGTTATGAAAACAAACTTTGGCTATCTATAAAGCCCCTTAAAAATACACATGTTATTAGTTCGCCAGAAACAAACTCTACATATCAACCACGTATCGGAAGCCTTGAGTCTCAACTAAGAATGCAGACTCCATCTTTCTACCCCTCACCACAAAGTGCCACCCTTCATCCCCTCTGCCCATCGTCAAAAATAAAAGCTATGTTGAAATAAGTTTTCCAACAAGGGATCTGTTTCCATGTAATCTGGCTGTGACTCCACAAAGGTAAAAAACCCACTGTATTACACACATCAATGATCTGAAGTCAGTAAGAAGACTTGCAGTGAAAAGTTGAGGAACCTAATTCCTGCAACAGTCTGTCAAACCTAAACCCATTTCAACTCCTACGACTGTGTGCTCGGATCAATTTTTGTCGGATTTAGAACGTCAGATTAGTGAACGGTTGATCGATAGGGAAGACACTCATTTTCCAGTTCCCTCGGTTCTTTCGTCTTCTTCTTCGTCTTGGTTTTATT
>CM060305.1:108783537-108786037 GCA_030674185.1 Monoplex corrugatus
ATTGATGATGTCTATTACTTTCTGTTTTAAATCAGCAAACACAAGCTTTCACCATGCCCCCATACTGAGGATAAAATGATTTCTCTCGTTACAGCATTAAATGACTGACACCGCCTTTCCTGTTCCACAGAATGGAAACCACCGTCATATCACTCCATCGAGAGGGTCATATAAGTGCCAATGAACTTGGCATCAACTTTTATGATGCATGGAGGAGTAAAGACAAAGGGAAAGGAGGTCACTATAAAAGCAGAACACATGATGCCAGAAGATCGAAGCCAATTTTCACTCACGTAGTTACGATCGATGAATGATGATATGATGAGGACTATTGATGTTCCGACCACTCTTTATCGTGGAATTTTATTTAGTTTAGTTTAGTTTAATTTAAATTTATTTTATTTTACTTTTTTAATAAAAATATTTCTTCAGATCATCTTGTTGTCATTTACCCATATTTGGAAAACCAAATAAGTCAACAAGGATGTTCTTGGCAGCTTATCAATAGCAGTTACCATTTTTGTGACGTTTCTAAACCTATCAGGAAATCGCGATATTCGTAAGTACGATCAGTTGGCTATGACCTTAGCCTTGTGTGTTTAGATTTCAGGATCAATGTGTAAATATTTCACTGAGAAATTTTTACTTACAGTTGTTCACAGGCAAATTCAACCCTTCGACTTCTTCAGCCTATTCATCATCTTCCTGCAGGAAGCTGGCGGATATGCTGAGGAAGTCAAAGGGTTAAACTAAATGTGGGACATATGTCAGAGATTTACATAAACGGTACGTCATGATTGTACAAGTGAATTCGCAACTGGTCTATTTCCAAGGTCTCAGTTACGGTCACGATCAATCAAAATGAGCTTTAACAAGCGTGAAATACAAACGCTGCTGCTGCTGCTGCTCCTGATGACGATGATGATGATGATGATGATGATGACGATGATGATGATGGTGGTGGTGGTGGTGGTCGTGGTGGACTTTCGTGTAAATTCAAAGGATGAGATAAAGACGACGTTGATGGTGAAAATGGACTTTCATGTAAATCCGAAGGATGAGATAAAGACGACGTTGATGGTGATAATGGACTTTCGTGTAAATCCAAAGGATGAGATAAAGACGACGTTGATGGTGATAATGGACTTTCGTGTAAATCCAAAGGATGAGATAAAGACGACGTTGATGGTGATAATGGACTTTCGTGTAAATCCAAAGGATGAGATAAAGACGACGTTGATGGTGATAATGGACTTTCGTGTAAATTCAAAGGATGAGATAAAGACGACGTTGATGGTGATAATGGACTTTCGTGTAAATCCAAAGGATGAGATAAAGACGACGTTGATGGTGATAATGGACTTTCGTGTAAATCCAAAGGATGAGATAAAGACGACGTTGATGGTGATAATGGACTTTCATGTAAATCCAAAGGATGAGATAAAGACGACGTTGATGGTGATAATGGACTTTCATGTAAATCCAAAGGATGAGATAAAGACGACGTTGATGGTGATAATGGACTTTCGTGTAAATTCAAAGGATGAGATAAAGACGACGTTGATGGTGATAATGGACTTTCGTGTAAATCCAAAGGATGAGATAAAGACGACGTTGATGGTGATAATGGACTTTCGTGTAAATCCAAAGGATGAGATAAAGACGACGTTGATGGTGATAATGGACTTTCATGTAAATCCAAAGGATGAGATAAAGACGACGTTGATGGTGATAATGGACTTTCGTGTAAATCCAAAGGATGAGATAAAGACGACGTTGATGGTGATAATGGACTTTCATGTAAATCCGAAGGATGAGCAGGCGCACTGGTCCTCATTACCTGTGTAGGTCTTCATATGGGATACAGAACGAATACTGGAAGCACATGTTCTTCCGCAGGGAAGAAGTTCTACGATCCTGGATTTTGCTTCCGCTGGTCCCTGTTCTGTTGAATAGTGGCTGGTCTGTGCTCTTCATATGTAGTCATTGCCTTCCGTGCTCTGCTTTTTGCCAGCTTGCTCTGTTGCGGGAATTGTGTGTCCAGTTAATGTAACAATTATCATAGAACCTGATAATTTCGTTTTCTTTGTCCTAACTAATCAATCTTGCCGACCTCAAACCGTGGCAAACACATTTATCATTATGTTATAACTGAGAACAAGGCCTCAGTGTAAGTTAAACACTCGTTTGTTTTGTTTTACGAACACACACACACACACACACACACACACACACACACACACACACACACACACACACACACACACACACACGCATACACACACACACACACACACACATGAGTAGTCACGCGCTCGCACACACAACACACACACACACACACACACACACACACACACACAGATAGAGAGATAGATAGATAGATAGATAGATAGATAGATAGACAGATAGATAAACAGGCAGAGAGACAGACTGACAGACAGATAGATACATACATACATACATAGATACATAGATACATAGATACATGGATATATGG
>CM060305.1:108798537-108803537 GCA_030674185.1 Monoplex corrugatus
AAGCAACATTTACAGGACATTTTAAGAGGCAAAAGAAAACCGAGCACCTAGTCACGCCAGGAAGATCTGGGAGAAGACATTAGACGAGTTCTATCGTGGATCATGACAGAAAGGGTAGGAGATATACTTGCAGCGACGAAAGATAGATTTGTGTGAAGGGTCATGATCGCCAAAACCATTTGGCATGGCACATGATGATGATGATGATGATGATGATGATGATGATGATGATGATGATGATGATGATGATGATGATGATGATGATGATGATGATGATGATGATGATGATGATGATGATGACGACGACGTCGCCTTTTCTGTTAATCTCAACGGCAATAAATTCTGTTAGCCTCTGTGTCCCTTGTGCATTATGTCATACATTATCGATTTATTGATATATTTCTATTCTTTTTCCACATTTTCGGTTCTTGGCATATACGTAGATTAGAAACGGCAAGTTTGAAAAATGGCTTTTGGCTAATAACTTCTACTTTTGGAAAATAAAGTATCATTGTCATTCTCTCTCTCTCTTTGTCTCTCTGTCTCTTTCTTTCTTTCTTTCACTCTCTCTCTCTATCTATCTCTCTTTCTATCTATCTATCTGTCTCTCTTTCTCTCTCTCTCTGTCTGTCTCTTTCTTTCTCTCTCTCTCTCTCTCTCTCCTCTCTCTCTCTCTTCTTCTCTCTCTCTCTCTCTCTCTCTCTCTCTTCCTCTTGTGTGAAGGGTCATGATCGCCAAAACCATTTGGCATGGCACATGGTGATGATGATGATGATGATGATGATGATGATGATGATGATGATGATGATGATGATGATGATGATGATGATGATCTTTCACAAATAAATAATTACAGGCCAATTTCTCTTCTCTCTGTCCTGTCAAAGCCTTTAGAAAAACATATTCATAAACATCTTTCAGACTACCTGGAAACCAAAAGTATTCTTCACCCACTGCAATCTGGTTTCCGTCAGAACCACTCTTGTCATACAGCCCTAACACGACTTGCTGACACCTGGTTATTAGCCATGAATGACTGCAAATTAACTGGAGCAATATTTCTAGACTTTAAAAAGGCTTTTGATCTCGTTGATCATGATATCTTACTAGCTAAATTACGAACGTACCTTGCCAACGACTCAACAGTTTCATTTTTCAATTCCTACTTTCATGAACGCAAACAAAAAGTACATCTTAATGGATCATATTCATCCGAGGGTCATTGAAATGTGGCGTTCCCCAAGGATCAATCTTAGGACCCATTCTGTTTTCTGTATTCATAAATGACTTACCACTTCATATATCTGATCCCACAGTTCACTGTGATATGTTCGCTGACGACGGAACAATCCATACACAAGACACAAGCATAGCGACTGTAAACACACGTTTACAAAAGAGCCTAAATGAAATTTCTGATTGGTGTGCTAAAAACGCCATGGCTTTGAACCCTACGAAAACTGAATGTATGGTTATATGCACACGCCAAAAACGGCAGCTTGGCCCTCTGTCACTCAATCTGTCTTTGAGAGGTAATTCTATTGCACAAATACCTGAACACCGTCTACTGGGAGTTCTCATTGATCATAATCTTACCTGGGAAAACCACATTGATTATTTATGCAGGATTATCTCCAAAAACTTATTTATTCTGTCCAAATTAAGATATCTAACAGATACAAACACACGCCAATTATTTTATAATGCTCATATTAAATCGCACATAGATTATGCCTCTACACTGTGGGATAGCTCATGTGAAGTTCATCTAAAAAAATTGAACACCTTACATAGGAGGGCAGCAAAACTTATCATGCCAGATCCCACTTTAACAACAGATGAAAAACTTAAACAGTTAGGAATCCTCCCTCTAAAGTCACACTTAATGTTCAATAAAGGTATCACAATGTTTAAAGTATCAAAAAGGAATGTTCCGCAATATCTTCTCAATTTGTTTAATCAGAATGTGCGATCATACTCAAACTCAAGACAAAATCAATTCAAAATTATCCGTCCAAGAATTGACATATATAAAAATAGTTTATCGTTTTCTGGAGCACAACTATGGAACACCCTCCCCCCAAATATCACAAACACTCAATCACTCTCTTCCTTCAAAGTTACTTTATTTAAATACCTTACGTCAGTGTCGTAGATTACCTCAGTTAGCAACAATAACGTCAGCTGCCTTTCAACCTATGACATCTAATCTAGTCAATGTGTGTGTGTGTGATTGTGTGTGTGTGTGTGTGTGTGTGTGTGTGTGTGGTGTGTGTGTGTGTGTGTGTGTGTGTGTGTGTGTGTGTGTGTGTGTGTGTGTGTGTGTGTGTGTGTGTATGCACAATGATAATTCGTGTTCTTTTTTTTTCTTTTTTTTTTTTCTCTTTAACATTATTGATATTTTAACAGTTCAAACAGCCAACCAGTATTTATTTCTGTATTATATGCGATGATTTGTTGATGACTCTATGACGTGTTTGATTCTGTCTTGCTTCTTCTTTATTTCTCATTGCCTTTGTTCATTTTGTTTGTTTGTTTGTTTTTTGCTTTGCTTGCTTGCCCATCTTATCTGTTAGCCATTTTATCTGTTTGTTTGGTTGGCTCTTATCTGCTGTCTGTATTTGTCACTTTTCTCCAACTGTTATCCATATCATGCTTGTATCTCTCTTCTCCTATCAAGAAAAACGGCGCTTGATTATGGTTACTATTCTTGATTTATTTATGTCTTATTACATGAATTATTGATTTGTTTACACATGTATGATATTTCTATTATACATATGCGTTTATCATTACTGTAATTTCCTATTGTCGAAAATAAAATTTACTTTATTTATCTATCTATACATTTGTCTATTTGACTTCATATCATCTGTTGATTTTCTGTCTCCTGTAGAATTTTATGTGTTTATGCCTTCAATCGACCCAATGTTTGCTACTCCCCCCCCCCTCCCCCCCCCCCTTTTTTTTTTTTTTTTTTTTTTTTTCCTCTAATCATCCTTCTGAACTGCTCTTTTTTCTACCTCCATTTATTATCTTTGGGTTTAGTAGTAGTAGTAGTAGTAGTAGTAGTAGTGGTAGTAGTGGTAATTGTTGTTTGTAGCAGTGTTAATATTTTTTGTGTGTAATCAGAAAATTGATTTCATCTTCTTTGATTTAATTATAAGAACATTAGTTTATTTGACGCTTGATTTATCTTCTATAAATTTGTCACATGTAATGTTTCTTCTCCCTCTATTTCATTTTATTTTGTTTTATCTTATTACTATTTTGTTTACTGTGTTTTCCTCTCCTCCTCCTCCTCCTCCTCTTCCTTCTTCTTCTTCCTCTTCTTCGTCTTATTTTTATTATTATCACTATCAACATTATCTTTCTTTCTTTATTTATTTATCTACCTGCTCATCTGTCTATCTATCTATCTATACTATCTACCTCTCTCTCTCTCTCTATCTATCTATCTATCTATCTATCTATCTATCTACCTATCTCTAAGTGGTGACTGTGTACGTTTCTTGATTTCATTGTATCTTAATTTTAGTATTCAACATGTATTTTCCTTAAGCTGTACTTGTTACTGTAAACAAATGTCATGTGTATAGAATAGCAACGGCAAGTTTGAAAAAATGGCTTCTAGCCAATAGCTTTTACCGTTGAAAAATAAAGCATCATTGTCATTGTCATTGTCATTGTCATTGTCTCTCTCTCTCTCTCTCTCTCTCTCTCTCTCTCTCTCTCTCTCTCTCTCTCTCTCTCCACAAAAGGAAACAATTTAGCATATAGAAGAGCTCAGAATCCACCTGCTTTGATTTGAAGAAGTTTGCAGAATGTTGCCTCTAAGGAAAGTTTCAACATCAAGGGCTATACAGATCATTGCGGTAAGGAAAGTCTCAAGTCAAAAATAATTCAATTTAGACTGTCGACTTGTGAAACTGTTTCAAGGAGCATAATTTCATTCAGCCGTTTCTTTTTTCCTTTTACTTTCTTGAGCGTTTTTTTTTTTAAACCACGACCGAGCTTTTGGTGTCATTATATGCACTTTTTGGCAAAAAATACTTCAGGTGGGTTGACATTATCTTCCTCAAGCACAGTGCACGTACTGCGCAGGTGTCCTGGCCATTGTTTCCTTGGAAATCCTCTGCCCGCGACCGTGGAGTAGAAGCCAATAGTTGTGCAGTACTCTGCCTTCGCCTCCTAATTCATCCGTCCTCTGCTTCCAGGACTTCAGTGGTTATGACGCCCCTGCTCGCCTGACAGTATTCATCGTAGGGTTGTGGAGCTACTTTACAGAAATATAGGTACCACCCTATACACCAGCCTCCCCTAGAATACTGACGCCGTTTGGTCCGCGGCTGCATATCGGGTATTCACAGCTGGCCCCCGTATCTGAGGGTCATTCCCCTATCCGCCACCTGGGGACACGTTGGGTCGGGGATGGTCGCCCCATGATTTACCCAAAATCAGTGGCCTAAATAATATTTAAAAAATTGTCCACAAAAGTCAAGACAGAGAGGCCTGGAAGGAGGTGGTGGTGTCAAAGAGTGCAGCGGCCAACACTGAACCAGTGACGCCGACAGGTGAGACGACCAGCTTGCAAGATCTGTCGTACATTTACCAGAGTCCCGTTAGCAGGATGACCCGTTCCCATCTCCCTCGATGATTGATTAATTGATTGATTGATGATTGATCGATTGGAGTTTTACGTCAGCACCCACCTCAGGTGATATGGCCGACGGGGATAACCATCCCAGGGAAGTGGGGAAAGGGGAACCTATCTAATCCTATACCGACACCACCAGAACAACAATGATGTTAATATGGGACAGTGAGAAGGCCAGTTTTAATGTAGCGCACCGCGGAATTCGAACCCACAACTATTAACATGTGAATCCGACGCTCAAACCAATTGAGCTGCTTTCTCCCTCAATGAGGACAAGGGGTTGGCTTTTAAAAGCCATTCAGTCATCAGAAACGACATACTGGGAAGTTTCTGTTTCCGTGAT
>CM060305.1:108808537-108818537 GCA_030674185.1 Monoplex corrugatus
GATAGATAGACAGATAGATAGATAGATAGACAGATAGATAGATAGACAGATAGATAGATAGATACATAGATACATAGATACATAGATAGATAGATAGATACATGTAGATAGATAGATAGATAGGTAGATAGATAGATAGATAGATAGACAGATAGATAGATAGATAGACAGACAGACAGACAGACAGGTAGATAGATAGATAGATAGACAGATAGACAGATAGATAGATAGATAGATAGATAGACAGACAGACAGGCAGGTAGATTGATAGATACATACATGTATATACATACATACATGCATGCATGCATGCATACATACATACATATATACATACATACATACATACATACATACATACATGCATGCATGCATACATACATACATATATACATACATACATACATATATACATGCATACATACATACATACATACATACATACATACATACATACATACATGCATGCATACATACATACGTAGAGATACAGATATAGGTATAGGTATAGATGTATAGATATATATACATACATATAGATGAAGATATAGATACACATGTATAAAGGATTTATTAACTCGCAATTGACGATGATTTTCAACCACATATTTTTGTTTTAAAATGATTTTTCCAATGCATGCTTTACTTTTTTTACAAACCTAGCTAACTGTGGTAAACGTATTCGCAGAAGAAAACAAACATCGTTGGTATGATTTTTTTTACTTTGTTTTAATCTCCATTACAAGGAAATGAGAGAAAGGAACTAAAAGAAAGAAAGAAACAAAGACGTATAAAAACAAAAACAAAGACAGAGAGAGCAACAAGAAAACAAAGAGATGCTGGATCAGAACAAGCACTGTTGAACTCAACAGGATTACGTGATAACATTGCAGTGCCTCTTCTGCTGGATTGCCTCATGGTGACTTGTCATCAGTTTCAGTTTCAGTTTCAGTTTCTCAATTTGTTGTCTCCGCGCTCGGAATGAATTCCATATACACTAAAGTCACAGGTGCCATGTGATGGAGAAGATCCAGAATGATCACAGCACAATCCTTAAGCCTGCACTTAAACCCACGAACTGGCCAGGTCCTGAGGTCCTACCCAGATAGTTCCATAACCCTGGGTTCCCAGGGGAATGAGGTGGCAGAGATCTCAACTTTTTCCGGGGGCCAGCACCACGAGGGCGGCGCCCATCCCCTCTCCCTCGCTTCAAATTCATATTCATGTTCACAATTTTCTTTTACCAAGACTTCAGAAAGGCAAGAAGGCTAATTGATCCTCAAAGGGTAAAACCTGGGAAAACAACCTATCTCTTCACGATTTTCATCTGCCGTGGGATTTTTAGCATGCGCGGCCATAAGGCACACGGGTCCGACTCGTTTTTCGTCTCCTTCCGAAGGACTAGACTTTCAGTTCGATTTTCTGGTCAAACAGGAGAAAAGTCGAGGCCTGTACGGGGAGCAAACCCTGAAACCTGGAGTTTAGTTATTAGCAGGCGAACGTCTGCACCATTCTGCCACTCTTCTCCTTGACATCGCTGATTCTGAAGGACTAACTGGCATTTGGACTTTGATTAAAACACCTGGGCTGGTGGTGTGTTGAGGAGCCAGAAATGAGTTGCATAGCATCGAATCCAATAAAACAGTGCAGAAAATGAGTCAGAAAAAAAAGAAGGCGGGGGGAGAGGAAAAGAAGGCAGAAAATGCAAAAGAAAGAGAAAAACAGAACAGACTTTTTTTTTAAATATAGGGGTCACGAAGTTTATATGGAGTCTTCTGTGGATGCGTGTCTGCTTTCATACAAATTAGAGGTTTGCCTGGTAATGGTGTGTATATAATTTACCTCTCATCTTCATGTTCATCCCGAACTTGTTCCCCGCCACTGATGGCAATGCACCCACTTACCAAGCCTGCTCGTCATTATCAGCATCATCATCATCATAACATAATCAACACAGTCATTATTATCCCCTTCATAATCATCATCATCATCATTATATTCATCAGTGCTTATCGGCAACAGCACAAGAAGCATCACCATATAGTGCATGTTGAACTCTTGGCCAAAATTGCCTGGAGCCTCTTTGATGGACTGAAAACTGAGCTGGGACAGTTCTGGGTGGGGTGAAATTGTGGCGTGTTACTGAAGACTACTAACTGATAACAGCAATTTTCTGGCTTTTATCCTGTGCCTCTACTTCCTGTGTCGTGTCCGGAGGCCGACAGTGGCCAATTAAAAGTAATGACCTGCAGGCCCGGTGTCTCTCTCTGTTACCTGGAGCTTGGTTCACTTGATGTTGTCGTGCACCTGAAATCTGCCCGGATGTACTGCTATACACAAGATAAACACGGAGAGGAAATCTGTCCTTGTCCATTACATTGTAGCTCTATTTGCTGTAATAATTCCATCAGGATAAGGTGAGTAGTTTCATAAACACTCACACACACACACACACACACACACACACACACACACACACACACACACACACACACACACACTCTCTCTCTCTCTCTCTCTCTCTGTCACTCTCTCTCTCTCCCTCTCTTTCTCTCTCTCTTTTCTCTCTCTTTCCCTCTCTGTCTGTCTCTCTCTCTCTCTCTCTCTCTCTCTCTCTCTCTCTCTCTCTCTCTCTCCAATGTTTGTTTGATGAACAATGGCTCTCGGTCTACTTTTTATATTTTAAATGATTTTATTTCTTTTAGCAAGTACACACGTACACATACATGCACGCACCTACGCACACACGCGCGCGCAATCATGCATTTGAACATGTGTATTCACTGTTATATTCACCTCCATAGGTACCTGCCCGACCTCTTTGTTCTGCTTCTTGATACACATGTTCCACAGTCCATCGCCACTCTTCTTCTGTGTCCGATCCATGCAACGAGAACGAGCTTCCCATGTCTTTTCTACAGTCACGAATTTTGTCTTCCTTCAAATCTAACTTGAAGACATACCTTTTACCTGTCTGCTATGTTTATTGTTAATTCTTTTACAGTATTATGTTTTGCATTTTATTACAAATAAATTAGCAACGCAGACATATAGGATGACCTACTTCCTATCACTATGTCCATTTTTTTTAAAGTGATCAGTGATATGATGGCCTTAAGCCTGTCCACCAAGCTAGCATTTAATGTTCCTTATGACATCTGATCTTCCTACACAAAAATCGCTTTGTCTAGCAGGTTATGTATATGGAAAAGTTGTTTGACCATTTCTGAACTGGCTGTAAGGACAACTCTGATAAGCTTTAACTCAGCGTAGTCTTGTCTGATACAGATTTTTGACACTGTAACTATCACGTGAGATATCATGGTGGAAGGATTCGTCTGACAGAATTTAAAGACATTTCTTATGTGTACCAAAATCAAAGGGAATTTATCCCGATCCTAGGACCACCGACGCAGTTTTGTAGCAAATCCTTTCCTTTGAAAATTGTATTGTTATTTGGTAGCACTTTTATATGAGTTTGAATTAACCCACTTCGACTGAGTTCCAAAAATGACAGGCGTCTAAACATAGCAAGTGACGGTGAAAGTTTCTCAGTGATGTATTGATTTGGTGCTGTTTTTGTGTTTGTTCCATATCCAGTATTCCCAGTCCTGTCAGCTGTCTGTGTCACTGGGTTCAGTGTTGGCCGCTGCACTCCGTGACACTGCTATACGCCTCCAAATGACTCTGTCTTGACTTTTGTGGACAACTTGTTGAATATTTAGGCCACTGATGTTGGTTATGTTCTCGATGTATGAGATTGGATGTCAGCCTTTCTTCCGTTTTGCCTCTGTTTTTTTTTCCAGTGGAGCAGAAAAAAATGAGTACTTGTGGTACTGAATCTCCTTGGAAGGATTGTTTATGTTATGGACGTGAATTACAATGAGCCAATAAAGCCTTTGCTTTTTGGCCTTTGCATATCCATTTAGATCGCTTCTAGCAAGGAAGCTGATAATATTCATTCCAAGTAAGATTATTTTTTAAAAATTAAATTCGTTTTTTTTTTCCAGTGGTGTTTGTTTTTCATGTGCTGTTTGTGGTTGATTGTGTGTGTGTGTTTGTGTGTGTGTGTGTGTGTGTGTGTGTGTGTGTGTGTGTGTGTGTGTGTGTGTGTGTGTGTGTGTGTATGTGTGTGTGTGTGTGTGTGTGTGTGTGTGTGTGTGTGTGTGTGTGTGTGTGTGTGTGTTATTTTGAAAGTTTCACTCAAATGGAAATGTTTTACCTGTGGAGACTCCAAGCTGAAAACAAAATGCTCAGGTCTGACATGCGGGAATGTCTCTTCGCAGATGACTGAGCATTGGCCACACACCACACTAAGACATACGGTGCATCATTGACCACTATGCTGTGGCTGACAAAAACTTCCACCTTTAAATTAGTTCTTGGCAGGACAAAGGTTATGTGTCAGTCGACACAGTCACAGACGTCTGTCAGTACCAAATAAGTCCTTCATGTTTTACAAAAGCTTAATTCAGGCCTAAAACTCAACGCAAAGAAGACCAAGGTAATGCATATGAGTGGATCCATGGATGGAAACATAACAGTCGATGGAGAACCCCTCGAAGTTGTCCAACGCTTCAAATACCTTGGGTCATATAAGTCAGCTGATGCCACATGTAGCAAAGACATCAAAGCAAGAATTGCCCAAGCCAAACGAAGAATGGTCCATCTTACTAACATTTGGAAAGACAGATATTTAGGAAATGAACTCAAAACTTCAAATACTGCGAACACTAATTTGGCCCCTTGTGGTATATGGAAGTGAAGGATGGACTCTTAAAGCTGCAGATGAAAACATAATCAAAAGTGCAGAGATGTGGTTCTACAGAAGACTCCTAAGATTAAGCTGGACTAAAAGACGAACAAACCAAAGCATTCTGGAAGAACTGAACAAACAACCTGAACTTTTAGGCCTGGTTAGGAAAACGAAAATGAAATACTTTGGACATGCTATGAGACATCAGAGCTGCCATGTAATGAAGACTGTGGCCCTGGGCAAAAAGGAGGGCAAGAGACGACAAAGAAGACTTCCTATGTAGAGAACATAGCCAACTGGACGAAGTTACCGAAAGATGAAATCTACAGAAAGACTGTAGACAGAAGGGGATGGAGACAGCTGATGGGCATGCATCAGCGGCTACCATCGAGAATGATGTCACCGACAGGTGAAATACAGGTAAGTGGCCCTCAGCCTCTAGAGAGTAAAAGGGGAAGAAAAGTAAATGCAGTGCCTACCAGTCATTTGCTTGTCTGATTTCATTGTCTTTACTTTAACACGTTAACTGACCTATAGACCACACTTTCCAATCGTACCACAGATTTGTACATTTGAGATATAATCAGCACTTGAAAATGCGGTCTGTTAGCATGTTGACAAAACCATGCAGGCCCTTTCATATCGTTCATTGTGCGGACAGACAGACAGACAGATAACAGGTTATATTAACACGGGCACTACATGCTTATTGGGGTGTCACTCAGTATGAAAAAGACATATAAAAAGGGCATGCATTTGTATAAATGAAAAAGAAAGACAGAACAAAGAAAGAAAAAAGGTGTTTTATATAACTGTATGCAATCAGGTTCTTGAAAATAAAACCTTGTAGATTAATAAACCAAGTATGATGATGACAACACCAACACCAGTAACAACGTTAACAGCAATAACAATAGTGCCAGTATGTAAGTGTCACAACACACAGTTGATATCATGTAATGAGGATCCAAAATTAGTATGAAAAATGCAATAAACCTGCACACAAGCTATAAACGCTAGCCAGGTCTAGAAAATTATGCTTAAATTGCATATTCTAAATTTATTATCTTATATCAAAAGTTAATATTGTATTCCATTTCTAGTCATATGTGAAACCGTACAGACACAAATCTACATTCACATTGTCATCAATAGCTCTATGGTTCCATCCAGTGTCAATCTCTGTTAAGGATCACTATACCCCTGTTCTAGCTGATCTGATGGTTTGGCCAATCTGACCAGGAAGTCTCTTAACCAGGTAGCCCTTCATCCCTACACACGATATTTTTGGAATTTCTGAGCCAGACGGAGACTAAAGCAGTATCTGATAGATAAAGCGACAGACACATTCCACACCTACAACATGGCGTTGACCCAGGCTTTCCGTGTTGTTGCCATACCAGCAGCTTCTCCTTGTGACATCTCCTGGTACGAGCAGATCGATGACACAAAGCAGGTGCAAACTGTCAAATAAAAGAACTTACATTTTAAAAGATAGGATGTCATAAAAAATCATTCAAAGCTGCCTTCTGAAGAAGCTCAAGGCAATCACCCAGTTGACTGTCTTGAAGAAAATCGCATAGCGAGAAGAACCAGCTGTGTTTCAGCCTTGAAAGACAGAACAAAGGCCATTGTCATTCAAATGAATATTGAAACTGTCTCAAAAAGAGTATTCTGCAAGCTAATAATAATGTAGAATAGCGATATTGATCTTTCGTCTTTTGTGATTCAGACATAAACAGAGAAATAGTACGAAGAAGAAAGAGGAAGGAGGAGAGAGAGAGAGGGAGAGAAAGTGTATGTGTAGGAGAGTGGGGGTTTGTGTGTGTGTGTGTGTGTGTGTGTCTGTCTGTCTGTCTCTCTGTCTGTCTGTCTGTGTGTGTCTGTCTGTTTGTCTGTCTGTCTGTCTGTCTGTGTCTGTGTGGGCGCGCTCGTATGCAATCGCATCACTTTCTTATTAGAATTATTACAGTAAATAGACCCACAGAACATGAATAAGGACAAGTTTCATTTCTGTGTTTATCTCTGTAAATAGCAGCTCAAAGAGAGAGATTTCTTTGCACGACAACGCCAAATCAACCAACACAGGTGACAGAGAGACACAGGCCTGCTGGTCATTCATTACCTTTAATTGGCCGGTGCCAGCATCCGAACACGACAACGAGAATAGGGGGTAAAGGTAAAAGCCCAGAAAATTGCTGTTATCAGGTATTAGTCTCCAGTAACGCGCCACCATTTTACCCCATCCATATCTGTCCCTGCTCAGTTTCCACATCTGCCGGTGAGACTTCAAGCAATTTTGGCATAAGTTGAATATGTTCTACACGCGTCAGCTTCTTGCTGATGCTGCTAATGTGGATGATGATAGCAAAATATTATGATACTGATCAATATGTTGATAATGATGATGACACCAAATTTATATAGAGCAACAGTATATGTTTCGTCGGCAATATGCTCAGACTGTGTACAGAGATGATAGAGTGAAAATATTCTGTACATAGTATTAGAGGACAAACAAACCTCTCCAGTACTAGCAAACAACCCAGGGATCATTTGTGTTCCTTCTCATGTGTGTATTTTTTTTATTCATTTATTTACTGATTTCTCAAATGTTCTTTATTATCATGACTGTCATTTTTGTAAAAAAAAACGACTAAGAACAGGAAACAAGAAAATTGGAATGCAAGTTCTAAGACAGAGGAAGATCAGGTCAGTCTTTATTTTCAAGGATAATAAATAAGCGCTGTGTGTGTTTTGTTCATCTAGTCCTGCTCCGTAGGGGACAAAGATATGTAATGTAAATGACTAAACATGGGAACACGCTAACCATGCGTATGTCATTAGACATATACACAAACAGAGGCCAATCACATGTGTAGAAATAATATTCGTTTTGGAGGTCATATACCTAAACTGCCTCTCATCCAGGGAAGTAGCTTGGCCAAACAACCCAACAGCTCTGGACTAACACTGTGTGTCAAGTCATGTCAAGTCAAGTCAAGTCAAGTCAAGTCAAGTCAAGCACCTCAGCTATCAGTAAAGGGGAAATTACATTGTAGTCTTCTACAAAAACGCAATTTACACACGTAAAACATCCACATTAAAAATATCATCCCATGCAAAGACAACTTAATCTCATAAGTAAAATAAACTGATTTAAAAGCAAATATGCACATCCTTCACACACACACACACACACACATACACGCACACACACGCACGCACACACACACACACATACACACACACACACGCACGCACACACACACACACATACACACACACACACACACACATACACACACACACACACATACACGCGCACACACGCACGCACACACACACACACATACACACACACACCACACACACACACACACACACATACACACACACACACACACACACACACACACACTTAAGAGTTCCATGGACAGTAACGAAAACAAACGAGACAGTCTTGAAAGAAGCAAACACAAAACGAACATAAATGGAGAAGATTAGGAAAAGACAAGCAAAGCATATTTATAGGACATTTTATGAGGTAAGAGAAGTTTGAGCACCTAGTCACAACAGGTAAACTAGAGGGAGAAAATATTCGACAGTTTTGCAATCTGGGTGAAAACGAAAAGACAGGAGAAAGCCATGATCACCAACGCCATGCAGCAAGGTACATAACAACGATGATGATGATTCTCACAGAATACAATACTGGTCAAGCATTGTTTCAAAGCTCGTGGTCACCGTCTGTATCACAAAAGAGTAATCAGTTAATTGATTAATAAATTAAATTTATCGATAAATGGACAGAGAGTTTACTAGATAGGAAAATATATAATATTAAAACAATCACATATAAATTCACTACCGTAGCAAAACGCAAAGTACATGATTGTGATGATGTACAGATCAGGCATCAGCTCTAATTTCTTGCTATGGACCTTTCATCACATGATCTTCGTGATGTGAGTGCAGAAGGAACCATTTCCTGCAAAAACGCAGTCTTGATCAAATAAAACCTGACTATGACTTGTAGATCTAAGTTAATGTCTGGAAATAAATTAGTTGGACAGGATGCAGCGTGTATGGAATTGCCCGTGGAAAAAGTCACCGTGCAAACAAATCCCACAAATAACCCAGAGACTTCAGCCAAGTCAGCAAAGGCAGCATACTCCCTGTGCAATAAAACTGGACTACGAGGAGACAGCACTGAAGATTGGTTCTTGGCGTTTAGCGTCTGTCCCTGGGGACATATACTTCGTCAAGAGCGCAAGTCCAGTCCTTGACTTCTTTGACTCAGAAAAGATCAGGCAATGGAAAAGATTCAGATTAATTTAAATGAAGAGTGTAGAACTATGCTCCTTGCCTCAGGACGGAATGAAACGTTCTTATTTTCCAGTGAGTTCATTCAAGGGATGTAAATCACACGCAGTCCCAAGAGTGTCACTGGAGTACACCACAGGAAAGAGGGCGAGAGAGAGAGAGAGACAGAGAGAGAGAGAGAGAGAGGCAGAGAGAAAATGAGAGAGACAGACAGACAGACAGACAGACAGAGACAGAGAGAAACAAAGAGACAGAGAGAAGACTGAGTGAATGAGTGAGTGAGTGAGTGAGTGAATGAGTAAGACAGACAAACGGACAGAGACAGAAAGATCCAGAGAAAGACAAAGAGACCGAGCGGGATAGAGACAGAATGAGAGACAAAGCGATGAAGAGAGACAGACATACAGAAACACAGAAAGACAGACATACTGACACACAGAAAGACAGACATACAGACACACAGAAAGACAGACATACAGACACACAGAAAGACAGACATACAGACACACAGAAAGACAGACATACAGACACACAGAAAGACTGACATACAGACACACAGAAAGACAGACATACAGACACACAGAAAGACAGACATACAGACACACAGAAAGACAGACATACAGACACACAGAAAGACAGACATACACACGGGAACTATGAGACAGAAAGGGGGAACAGAGACAGAGTGAGACGCAGACAAGCAGACGGACAGAAAAAAAAAGAGATAGAGGGGGAGAGAAAGAGAGACAGAGACAGAGACATAGACATAGAGGGAAAGGGAGACAGAGACAAAAAGACAAGTAAGTAGACGTTTGTGTATAGAATAGAAACACACAGACAAGGACAGATTGAGAGAGCTAGAGAGAGACAGAGACAGAGAGACACAGAGAAAGAGAGAGAGACAGAGACAGAGAGACA
>CM060305.1:108823537-108858537 GCA_030674185.1 Monoplex corrugatus
CGAGAGTCATGGTGTCTTTTGTGTTCATTAAACACTGGTGGGGGGATCTGCTGCAAGTTTTGCCAGCCAGCCTTCTGACGACAGTGGTTGTTGTTGTTGTTGTTGTTGTTGTTGTTGTTGTTGTTGTTGTTGTTGTTGTTGTTGTTGTTGTTGTTGTTGCTGCTGTTGTTGTTGTTGCTGCTGCTGCTGCTGCTGTTGTTGTTGTTGTTTGTTGTTGTTGTTGTTGTTGTTGTCGTCGTCGTTGTTGTTGTTGTAAATGTTGTTGTTGTTCTTATACAAATTTGTAGAAGAGCCGGGCACAAAAATTGCTTGAAATTTGACGACATTTGAAGCTATCTGAACTGAAGTTGTCCTACCACGATCAGTATGGAAATCATTGTGATGATATTTTGAAGTTCAATTTTGAATAGAAACAGCGTGACAAGGGTGTACCTTATGTTCCGTTCATAATATATGCTGGCGTCAACCAGGCCCAAGAAATACCGACATCTGCAGCGCTGGTCAGGAATTTTGATCGACACCCTCACTGACGTATTCTTAAGTGGATGAGACCGTTGTTG
The DNA here is from genome assembly GCA_030674185.1 of Monoplex corrugatus. Classification (NCBI taxonomy): domain Eukaryota; kingdom Metazoa; phylum Mollusca; class Gastropoda; order Littorinimorpha; family Ranellidae; genus Monoplex; species Monoplex corrugatus. The sequence goes on from CM060305.1 coordinate 108,824,098, forward strand.
TTTTTTCCCCCATTTTCAACGCCACCTTATTGGCCATAGCACCTGGGACAGGGTTTTTTTCCAATACGATGATGATGATGTCGTCGATGAGGATGATAATTATGATGATATGGAGTTCCATCTAGGATTGAGACAACTTTACAGGGATGTACTCTACGCTTACTATCATAATATATATCCTGGCGTCAACCAAGCACGAAACATACAGACACCTGCGGTGCTGGTCAGAAGATTTCAGCAACACCCTCAATAACGCATCCGTGAAGTGGATGAGACTCGACTGTGTGGTGCCAGTCTTCCCAATGAGCCCATAGCACGCCCAACTTTAGGCAGAAGCCGGGTAGGGCCGAAAAATCCCTCAATGATTTTTGAAGGGACTAATGGGGATTCGAACCCACAACCTTCCAGTCGGTAGTCCGTTGCATTAACCACTACACCCACTGCGACTGGTCCAAGTGGATGAGACTTGACTTTGTGTCCCATCTTTCCAAACGAACTTAAAGCATGCTTAATCCAGGTCGCGGCCGAAAAATCCCTCAATAATATTTTGGACTGAGGGGTGGGGAGGTTTTGAAACCATAATCTTCTAGTCTGTTGTCCATTGCACTAACCAGTTCTCCATTTTGACAGGCGCAAATTGTCGGCCATCTGGCCTTTGTCAAGCGTGAATGTAAGATCACAAACAAACACCAAATACAAAATTAGGAGAAAAAGACTGAAACTCCCTGCTGCTTCATCCAGTGGGAGAAGTTTCAGTCTTTTTCTCCTAATTTTGTATTTGGTGTTTGTTTGTGATCTTACATTCACGCTTGACAAAGGCCAGTTGGCCGACAATTTGCGCCTTTCGTGTCTTGTTGTATGAAATACGCGTTCTGATTCTATTTTCGTGCTTTTCTGGTTCCTGTTTACTTGAACGCGGGCAATCGCACTTGTTTTGGATTTCGTTTACGTTGAGTTAAGTTCAGAAAACAAAATCTTCCTGATTGTAGATACATCCTTTATTTAATTACTTACATCGTATTTTGATACACTACAACTCTGCTGTTTGTACATGAAGCAGTTATCATACTCTAGTGTAACAGTCCAACCCATTTCCTCTTAGGAGCCAGAGTGGGTGCGGCCGGTGATCTTGAGTGTCAAGCGTCGCTAATGTCGACACAAGAATGTTTATGTCAAGTTGAGCTGAAACGCAATGAGTTTTCGGGCTTTTCCAGCCACTCATTTTAGCACAAAATGTACGAGCAAGCGAGCGAGCAAAGTGCCTGTGTGTGTGAACAAAACGTATCAAACAGGATTTTTCGACTATCTAAGAATGAATGGATCTTTATCAAATTAGGACTTTGTCACTCAGAGCAAGAAAAATTCGGGAATTTAGGGAAAGAAACTGAATTCAAAACAAGTCATTAATCAATTGAAACACTGTATAGTAAAATAAATCACATATATACAACGAATTAAGTTAACGAAATGTAACTGGGAAGATTTTCTTGTCTTCAAAGACTAACCATCATTTAGTAACTATACTAATGGTAATACTAGTCAGAAAACTGTTTCCGCTAGCAACAGCACATAAATAAGACAAGAGAGTGGTAGACTTGTAGACTAGGTTCTTTCATTTCTCTGCGTACTGCACATGTCCAGATTAGCAGGCTACAATGATATTTTGAGAAATTGAAGATTACATTTATTCAAAATTAGAAACAGCTGCAAAGACAACTATATAATCGTCAAAGTGTCCATAAACAGTTGAACAGTCCTGCAGGACTGCATGTGAAACGATAAGACCAGAGTTCAGATCCTCTTTTCAACGCTTTTCTCATCCCTCAGACTCTGGGTCTCAAGCCGCACACTATGTATAAGCCAACGGAATATTGTGGAATCTCACTTAACACAATACAAAATGGAACATACTTTACCACGTGAACAGCGCGTGTCATGTCCCGTCTTGCCCTTTGTAAAAAAGGACACGATCATGTCATTGCTTTACTTCACTTTCTCCACCCGTTGCCCGTTTCTCATAGAATATCATACAAAATCAATACATCACGCTACAAGTGTATCAATGGTACTGTACCTATTTATCTTTGTGACCACCTCAAAATACACACCACTGCCCAACCTCTCCGTTTGCTTCTGATACTACTTGTTTACAAATTGCTCGATACAGATGTTCCACAGTCGGTCGCTGCTCCTTTTCGGTGTCTTGCAATGGGAACGATATTCTCCCATCTGTTCGGCAGTCACATAATCTGTCTTCTTTTAAGTCTAGCTTGAATAGGCTACATGCCTTTTTGTCCTGAAGTGATTTGCCCCTGTACGTGCCCACTCATTTGCCCCATTCCACTCCTGTCCTTCCCTTCTCTGTTTGCGTGTTCTTTGTGCCCTGAGTTTTGGTCGCTGTTGGGCGATTGTTTTGGTGAATAATGAGAGTGCGATTTGTTTTGATATTTATCAAAATTTGACGCCTTCAGAATATTATTATTATCATTATTATTATTATTATCATCATTATTATTATTATTATTATCATACAATCTTACAGAAGCACATGGAACGCACTGAACCAATTTAAACTCATGAATAGAGTATATTTAGAATATTTGATCATCAGATCATCATTTTCATTTTACAATCTTCGAGAAGAATGCTGCTCAGAATGAATGTATTGAACTAACTTACACATGAGAACAGCGTCATTGAAATCACAACTTAAAACGAAATTACATGAACGTTAATGTAAGCTAAAGTGATCATGAGAACAGCGTATATTGTCATCATTTCATTCTAAATTTTGACTGAAAGTCGTGGATCAGAATGGAAATCACTGGACTATCTCTGACATGTGAAAAATGTATATTTACTTTACTTAGTCTGAAATATGAGAAATTCATTCGACATACAGCTTCTCTCGTTTGCTTTCCAGTGTGATTTGTAACAGCTCAGCCTAATAATTTTTACATCAGGGAACGAATGACCGGACCACACATCTTTTTATTGACAATACGAAAACCTACATTTTTTCATGACACTGAGGAATCGTCGTATAGTAAACGTGTAATGCACTTGTTTTAAAGAAATTGAAATGTATGAAATTGGTAGGAGGGAGTGAAAGTGTTGGTTGTGGAAAATACGAAACAGTGAAGCCGCTGAATGCCTTTCGGGAATTATCGAAGTTAATCTAACCCCTTCACTCCCGCACCTTATCCACCGACTGCAAAAACATAACCCTTTCACTCCCTTCACGCCATCCGCCAACTTCCTGCAGGAACATGTGGATAGGGTGAGGGAGTGAAAGGGTTATGTTTTACTTTGCTAGCATTGTTGACAATGCAGGATGCTGATGGGCAGGCTGTGGGAGTCAAAGGGTTAATGGTAATAGTGGATGGTAGTATTTACAGGTGTGGTTCTGGAACAGAATGTTTGTGGAACATTTAAGTCCATGGCTCCGTCAAATGAATCAGCTAACATGTTGGTGGGAGATGCTTTTCAATATGGATGGATGTAATAAAGACTGTTTTGGCGACGGGTTGTGGGAACGGGCAGAGGTTTTTGTACAGAAGGCATGGAGCCCGTAAGTTGGGTAGAACCCAAAGGCTTTACTAGCGCATAGGCAACCTTTTCCAGTAGACTGAAACTAGTGGAAGAGCTGCTTGGTCAAGTTGGCAGCATTCACTGTAGTTTTCATGGAGACGGCGGAGAGACTGTCATCATCATCATGTGCCCTGCCGCATGGCACTGGCGATCATGGCCCTCTATACGAGTCTATCCCTTGTCGATATAAGTACATCTCCCACCCTCTCTGTCCTCAGCCACCTTCTCCCTGAATCTACCTGGTGTTCTCTTTTCCTCCAGCTTTCCTGTTGTGATCAGGTGCTCTAATTTCTCTTTCCTCATAAAATGTCTTATAGATGTTGCTTGTCTGTTCCTAATCTTCTTTGTTAATTATCTTCTTGCGTCTGCCTTCTGCCTCCTAGACTGTCTCGTTTTTCCTCTAAATATTCTTCTTAGAAACCACATTTCAGTTGCCTCAGTTTTGTTCTGACTTTGTGTATTGACTATATTGAGCTCAGTTGCTGATGGGGAGATGTACTTCATCATAATGTACTCTCAATTGTGAGTAGATGTCGCGCCAGCAGGCAGCAAAAGTGTGTGTGGTGTTTTACAGTGATTTTATCGTGGTTCTATTTGGTTTTATGCATTGAATTTTGTATCAGTTTGTTGCTTTGAAATCCTGACACGGTGATGTAAATATTTTTTTTAAATTTTGAATATTTTACCAGATAATCTGATTTTAAAGTTTTTATACCTACTTTTCATCATTTTAATTCAGCCGCTCAAGTCGGACATTTTATCTGTGAACTGTGTTTACATCTTAGCCTACTGTGTTCGCCCAACGCTACAGCTTCCAAGTTCTCTGGATTTAAGTGTTGTGAACTGACCAACCCAACACACCAACCTGCAAGTATCTTTCTCTCCTGCCTGGCTCGCAATTATGGACCCGTATTTTATAAAACAAATTGGACTGACACTTTTTAAACACAGCAAATGCTACCTCGGTGGAGGCGTTTACCAGCGAATACGAACACTGGGGCTGTGTCCTAAGCCCCGCACTGCGCGATCCTGTCGTGGTGGACGTCTCCACCGTCTTTGGCACAACCTGCCTCCTGCCCGACGCCACTTTTCGTCTCCTGCTTCTTCTTCTCCTCCACTGCCCCTGCCCTCGACCTCGCTGCTGCAAGCTTCGTCTCCTCCTCTGCCGTCTTCGCCTTCGCCTTCTGTCCTGATGGTGCCGCCTTCGCCTTCTGTCCCGCCGGTGCCGCTTTCGCCTTCTGTCCCGTCGGTGCCGCTTTCGCCTTCTGTCCCGTCGGTGCCGCCTTCGTCGCCACCTCGGCCGCCACCATATGACTGTGATAGGCTGAAACTATGCCTTTTTAATGCTCAGTCAACATGCACTGATGGCAAAGCCGAAGTCATTGCTGATTTTATCGCAGATGAGCATGTTGACATTGCTTTTATCACAGAGACATGGCTTAACCCCCTTGGTCACGAATCTATACATGCTAGCCTCACTCCGAGTGGTTACAGGCTTGCTTCTTTCCATCGCTCATCCCGAGGTGGCGGTATCGCCATCCTCTACAACGACTCACTCCATTCCCGCCTATCTTTCTCGCAGTCTCTGCCTTTCTCCCATCCTTCTTTCGAGCACGTTGAAGTGTCCTTCCAATCCACCCCTCACCCCATCACCTTCTCCTGTGTCTATCGACCCCCACCTAGCTCTGCCAACAAACTCACCACATCCACGTTTCTCTCTGACTTTGACCAATTGCTTGACCACTACTGCCTCTTACCTGGAAATCTCATCATTCTAGGTGACATCAATGTCCACTATGACAACACTCACCGTTATGACACAAGACATATCATCAACTCTGTCCAATCACAATATGACTCAACACATTTCTGAACCAACCCATCAAAAAGGTCACATTCTTGACTGGATCATTTCTCGTGATCACCACAATTCCGCTACTGACAACTGCTTAGTTCTTTCTACCCGTCTAACTTCAGCCCTTCCATCTGACCACTCTGCAATTCTCTGTTCTCTCGACATTTCTCCTCCTTCCCGTACCATGCGCACAGTGACTCGACGCAATCTCAAATCTATCGACCTCTCCACATTTTCATCTGATGCCTCCCGTCTCTTTTCTGAAAAGTCACATAACCTTGCCGATGAATTCTATACTACTCTCCACCATCTTCTGGACACTCATGCTCCAGCCACAACCCGTCTTTTACCTGACCCCTACCCCCTGGCTCACTCATGAGATCGCCTGTGCAAAACGTGCCCGCCGCAGAGCAGAGCGCCGCTGGCGCAAATCCAAACTCACTGTACACAGGCAACTTTTCCAAGCCTCTAAAACAAAAGTATCCACCCTCATTGCATCAGCAAAAACAAGCTATTTCCAAACCAAAATCCTGAATGCCTCTTCTTCAAAAGAACTCTTTACAACCATGAATCATCTCCTTGGCACACGAAAAGATTTACCTCTCCCAACAAAACATACAAATGAAGAACTCCCATCTGTATTCTCCAACTATTTCACCACCAAAAATCAAACTCTTCGTGACAGGCTTGACAGGACACCCTGTCAACCATGCCCACCTGACCCTTCCTTCTCTGGCACACCTCTTACTACTTTTACCCCAGTCTCACAAGAAGAAATTCTCAACACAATCAGATCCATGTCGTTCAAAACCTGCGAACTGGATCCTCTTCCAGGTTCTCTCTACGCCGACTGTCTCCCTACTCTCCTCCCATTCATCACTGACATCATCAACACTTCTCTTCAAACTGGAACTGTCCCAGATTCTTTCAAGTCTGCTATTGTTCACCCTCTCCTCAAGAAACACAATTTAGACCCAAATGAACTGAAAAATTACCGGCCTATCTCTAATCTCTCTTTCTTGTCAAAACTCCTTGAAAAAGTCGTCCTCAACCAGCTGAACTCTCACCTGTCTGCCAACAATCTCCTCAATCCTTTCCAGTCAGCCTACCGCCAGTGCCATAGCACTGAAACTGCCCTACTACACATTCTCAACAATCTCCTCCTTGCAACTGATACTGGCAAAGTCTCTCTCCTCACACTCCTTGATCTGTCTGCAGCCTTCGATACCATTGACCATGGTATTCTCCTTTCTAGACTTCATCATACTTTTGGCATCTCTGACATTGCTCTCTCCTTTTTCACTTCGTATTTATCAAACAGAAAACAAACTGTTCTCATCAATGGCACTTACTCTCAACCTGCATACCTGACCTGTGATGTTCCACAAGGATCTGTCCTTGGCCCTGTTCTTTTCACTCTTTACACCTCCCCCCTGTCCACCATCATCAACTCCCACTCTATAAAACACCACTTCTTTGCTGATGACACCCAACTTCAAGACAGTGACTCACCTGATAATATACAGCGCCTGTTGACTCGCACCACTGAGTGTTACTCAGACATTAAGAACTGGATGACGTTCAACAAACTTCAGCTTAATGACGACAAGACAGAAGCTATCCTCATTGGCACCCGTCAGAAACTTTCTCAGCTGCCTCCTCTTTCTCTCCCATTATGTAACACATCAGTCCCAATTTCTGATTCAGCTAAAAACCTTGGTGTCTGCATTGACTCTACCCTGTCCATGAACAACTTTGTTTCTCAAACTGCCAGATCTTGCTACTATCATCTCCATCGTATAAGACTGATCAGGAAGTATCTCTCTGTCGAAACAACTGCAAAACTCGTTCTCTCCTTCATAATGTCTCGCATTGACTATTGCAATTCACTCCTGTCTGGTCTTCCTGCCTCCACCATTCACATCCTACAGCGCATTCAAAACAATGCTGTACGCCTTGTACTCAAAAAGAAAAAAAGCTGACCACATATCTCCTCTCCTGGCACAACTTCACTGGCTCCCTGTATCAAAGCGCATACAGTACAAACTAGACACCATGTGCTACAAAAGCCTCAATAACGCAGCCCCCGATTACCTGTCAAGCCTACTTGAGATCTATGTTCCCTCACGTACCCTCCGCTCTGCCTCCGATCCTCTGACTTTTCGCTTTCCACGCACTAAGCTCAATACCTATGGTCCACGAGCCTTCTCTGTTTCTGGTCCACTCTCCTGGAACAAACTTCCTCTCTCAGTCCGTCAGCAACCTACTTTTGTCTCCTTCAAGTCCGCTCTCAAAACTCACCTTTTCTCCTCCGCATAAAATCCTAACCTCACTCAACCCCCCCCCCCCCCCTACAGCCTGTCTCCGCTCGGAGGGGAATCACATGGTTATAATATATAATTGTATATGCTATGCTCTCTATAATTTTCCATTGCTTTTATTCTTGCTTTTATTGCTTTTATTCTTTCTCCCCATTTATAGCCATGCGTGTGTGTGAGTGTGTGTGTGTGTGTGTGTGTGTGTGTGTGTGTGTGTGTGTGTGTGTGTGTGTGTGTGTGTGTGTGCGTGCGTGTGTGTGCGTGCGTGCGTGCGTGCGTGCTTGCGTGTGTGTCTGCTTCAGCGCTTAGATTTGATTTTATCAAGATTTTGCGCTATATAAATATTGTAATTATTATTATTATTATTATTACCTCATTGATGGATGGGTATAATAACAAAGAAATAAATATGTAGGAATCAAACGATAGATAAAACCTCAAAAATTCACCACGCAATTAGATTATTTTGCCGGTTTCAGGTATTTGACACAACTATTTGGGATTCATTTTTTTATCACACCGTATCTGTGATGGTAGCGCATATGCGGTTTTACAAACGTGATATCACCATCTTGAGAAAAGTGAAAACTCCAGCATTATCTTCAGAAACCCAGCATTTTTTTTTTAAATGCTGGGTTTCTGAAGATAATGCTGGTGGGCTGACATACGTTTCCAGCCAAATACAGACAGACTTTAGACTTCAAAATGGTTACTCAAACATCCTTTAAACCCCTACTGAATAAGAGCTTATAATACATCAGACGAAATAATTGGCGCAAAAAAAAGACTGTGGCTAACAACACACAACAGGAAGAGAATAGTCCGATAGTTATAAATGAATAACAAGAACAAGAAAGAACAAGAACAAACGTTTTATTTCAGAGGGCAGTGGCATATGCACATAAAGACTGGGAGACAGGTCGCACTGTTGAGAATCTGAATATCAGGTAAGACAGGGACAAAGAAAACAACCATTGTGTGTTTGCAAACCAAGACGTGTCGTGTCTATGCTTAGAGATGTTGTGATATTTGAAACGGTTTTGTTTTTTTTCTTTTTCTTTTTTTTTTTTTTTTTTGTTCATACATTTTTATATTCTTTGGAAGTTGATCAATGCCGTTAGCTTGCGTTTGTTGATTCAATACGTTTATAGTGATTTGCCGCCATTGATCTTATGTTTGTGTACATGTGAAATATTGACATGGTAATCTGTTTAATGTCATGTATGAATATGTTTGTATGTTTGTCTCTATCTATGTTCATATGTGTGTGTGGGTTTTTGTTTGTTTGGTTGGTTGGTTGGTTGGTTGCTTGGTTGCTTGCTTGCTTGCTTGCTTGTTTTTTACAAAACATAAACGAATGAATGAACAAATGAATAGATAAGCGAATAGCCATAGAAACAAGAACATTGCACTACATCAAAATTTCTTTTCTTCTTATCTGTCCTTTACCATTTCTCTTCATGATGGTACCACAACGTGGAAAACTTTTTTTTTTTCAATCTATTTTTTTAATCCCTGTTTACATACAACTTTTATTATCTTCTCCGCTCATTTCCATACATGATAGCGTGAAGATATTCAAATTAAAATCCATCGACAAAGCAACATACATTAGATGTGTGAAAGAGATGCGTAACACTCAATCACGAAACAACGAAAACAAGAATATCACATTTTAAATACACATTGCCAAAAAACGTTTGGTCAAACATTTGCTAAATAATATCACCATGCACAGAATGATACCACACTCATGAAGAAATAAGAGACAGTTTGCACTGACAAGAAACTGACTATCAATGTTGCTGAATAATATCACTATACACAGAACGATACGATGTTCGTGAAGAAACAGACAGTTTGTACTGACAAAAAAACTCTCAGTGGTTACATAGCTGACAAAACCACCACATGGCGTTACGTGAGAACTTCTCTTCTACCTGTCCCATCCACTTCCCATCCAGCTTACTTGTGTCCGAACAAAGATGGAACAAATATACTGAAAAGTCCCTTCTCTTCTCATCTTTTTTTTTTTCAATTCCTCTCTTATCCGCCTCTTCCAATATCCTCCTCTTTATCTGCTTCCATGCAATGATAGCATAAGGATACAAAAACGTTGTTGTTTTTTTAAACTACATTATTAGGTATATGAAGGTTTGAAGTGTACATTGCGAGAAAGGTTTGTCGTCAACGATCACTGATCAACATCACCATGCACGGAATGCTGTGACATTTATGAAAACAGGCAGACAATTCACACTGATCACAAGTTGAATCTCAGAATGACGTAGCCATTAAACCATCACATGGGGTTACATGAAAACTGTTTGTTTCCTTCTCACACTCATCTCTAATCCATCCTGTTCACGGTATGATGCTACCACGAAATTGACAATCCATCCAGTTTTCCATTAATCTTAATCTCTCTCTCTCTCTCTCCTCTCTCTCTCTCTCTCTCTCTCTCTCTCTCTCTCTCTCTCTCTCTCTCTCCTGTCCTCTCCTCTCATCCACCACTGCTGATAACCACCAAACCCAACATTCTCATGCGAGCATAACATCAAAATAGGCACAATATCTTTGTAAAGAATATTCATCGTCAGATAGAATATGCACGAGAGAGTTGGATACCTCTTTATCATAAAACAATAATAGCATTACATTTCAATTTTACAGCGCCAAAAGATTTGCATTCAACAATAGAATCACTGCTCAGAGACCAGACTAACAGCTTTCATAACATGGAGACAGTTCACACTCACAGGAAACTGAATACCATGATATCACACAACCTGCGAAATCAACGTACGCGGGTTACAAGAACACTTTTTTTCGCTGTCCTATCAGTCTCTAATACAAACTAAGAAATTAGAAACTGATTTTGTTTCAACAGCCATTAGCTATCAGGTCATAAGACAGGGACAACACTTTGCTACATTGCAGGATTCCTCTCTGCTGTCCTGACAGACTGACTGTAGCCTATGGCATAGATGACGACGTTTCCAACATAGAAGGCGCCTCGTTGTACACGGGAACCACTTGGCCCTGAGATATCAAGAAGAACGCAGGACCCTGTGTCGTGGCAGCATGTCCTGGTGACGTAGGTAATGCTTGTCCAGCATGACATGCTGACGTCGGCACTGCTTGTCCAGCATGACTTGGTGACGTCGGCACTGCTTGTCCAGCATGACTTGGTGACGTCGGCACTGCTTGTCCAAGAGTCCCAACACCAGCAGACGTGTCCACAGAGGTCGTTCCTCCCGAAGGAGGGAGATGAGGGGAAGGACCTGTCAAAGCCGTCGTCACAGGATACGGGTAAGGACAAGGGTAAAGATAAGGGCAGGGAGGCATGGCTGGCAGATAACCGGGAGCAGGATAGTGGTGTGAGTGCATGGAGCCAGCAGACATGGTCTGCAAGGGTGTCATAGACGGAGCGGAGGGTTGGAGGGTGGGGATGAAGACTCCACCTGATGGCATGGCTCGGCTGGCTTGAACAACATGAACCACACGACTGTAGGCCACAAGAATGGCGCACAGTAACGCCAGAATGCTACCCGCCGCAGCCAGGGCATAGCCCCACTGAATGTATATACTCAAATACATCCAATAGCTGGAATCATAATAATGTTGATAGAAACCTTTCCTTCTTGGAATTTTTGCTCCGAAGATGGTCAGGCCTATAAGTCCAAAGATTGCTGAAAAATAGATTATCAAACCGGCTAGTAAAACAGTTTTTTGCTTCCCTATAAAATGAGAGGTAACAACAAAGTCTTATACTTCATCATCGCGATCATGTGCTCTACCGAATGGCGTTAGCGATCATGGCACTCCATACGAATCTTCCCTTGTTCCTGCAAGTGCATCTCCCACTTTCTCCGTCCTCAGCCGCTCTGCAAGTCCGTCCAATATTTCCTCCCTGGGTCTACCTGGTGTTCATTTTTCCTCCAACTTTCCTGTTGTGACTAGGTGCTGTAATTTCTCTTACATCATAAAATGTCTTATAAATGTTGCTTGTCTTTTCCTTATCTTCTTTATTAATGTTCTTCTTGTATCTGCCTCCTTCGAGACTATCTCGTTTGTATTCTCTGTTGTCCTACTCTCATACTTTCAATGGGAAAATTACAGTAGAGGAACGAGGTAAAATTGTCATATCCTCTCTCTCCCCAGAGATTCTGATGGATATAAAGCGTCCACCGCCAAACTAACCGCATGAGTTCGACCCTGCTTGAGGAAACTTTATGAGAGCAGCCTCCAGTCCACCCCGCTGTGAATGGGAACCTGGCCCTGATAAGTGTTAGAAAAACAAAAAAGCGAGGGAGAGGAAATGAGCACTGCCCTTCTAATGCTATGTCTCTGGCTTGGAGAAAAAAAATGGCTTTCTACCACCTCACTCTCTTACGACCTGAAAGTGATCAAACAATGTTTACCTTTGTCTAACCTCTTCCCTCTCCCCCACCACCACCCTTGCTATTTAGATGACGTTATCAATTTCTGTGTCATGACCTGGTGACGCTGCCACAGGAAAGCTGGAGGGAAAGAAAATACCATGTAGACCCAGGGAGAAAATATCTGATGGACTTGCAGGGTTGCTTAAGACAGAGAGAGTGGGGGATGTACTTGCAGCGGCAGGGGATAGATTCGTGTGGAGGGCCATGATCGTCAGCGCCATGCGGCAGGGCACACGATGATGATGATATCAATTCTTGCGTGATTGTGGCCTTGAAAACTTGCCATGCATAGTTAAACTTATAGTGTTGTGAGGAAATGCGAACCTGTAAACAGGGTTGTGAGGAAATGCGAACCTGTAAACAGGGTTGTGAGGAAATGCGAACCTGTAAACAGGGTTGTGAGGAAATGCGAACCTGTAAACAGGGTTGTGAGGAAATGCGAACCTGTAAACAGGGCGTCCCTATTCATTTTTGAAATGTATGCTTTAGTTGACTTTTCATTTCAGCCGATTTTTGATAAAAAAAAATCTTACATAGTAGTCCCTGAATCCGAAAACTCTTTCCTGGGAATTTGGAATGCAGACACGCACCCCTTCTTTCCATTTTTTTCCCAGTAGAGTGGTGGTCTAGAAGTATGAGCGCCCACTAAGGACACAAGATGTCCTGGAGTCGTTTCCCTGATGCTGATTTTTTTTTCTTTTGGCCACAAGAACTTTTTGCGCTAGTCATTTTGGATTAAATCAAGATCATGTTAACAGCATTTCTTTGGTATACACAAAAAACGCACTGCGCGTTTTCTCTGTTTTTGTTTTGTTTTGTTTTGTTTTTCTTTTTTTATAATAATTACAATATTTATGTAGCGCAAAATCTTGATAAAATCCTACATGCATAAGCGAAAAATGTTCAAGAAGATTAGCACTCCTCACTCTCTCTCTCTCTCTCTCTCTCTCTCTCTCTCTCTCTCTCTCTCTCTCTCTCTCTCTCTCTCTCCTCTCTCTCTCTCTCTCTCTCTCTCTCTCTCTCTCTCTCTCCTCCCCACCCCCCGGCGTTCTGATCGATTTTTCTCGAAATCGTTGTATGCACGTTGACTTCGACCATACTGTGCAGGCGATGTGCTGCTGCACAGTCTGCATACTGCGTATTAGGTGGGTGTGCATGCTGGATGTTTTCATCTTTCCGGAAGCCAGCCATTGACATGATTTGCGGGATCTTCAATGCGGATATTCGATATTTTCTATGCGTATACAAAGGAAGGGGGTTTAGGCACTGGCAAGTCAATGCATACGTTGAACTAAAAGATCGGAAAAATGTCCACCCCTTACCCAGCAGACAGATTGAGGCAGCTGAAATGTGGTTTCTAAGAAGAATGTCAAGACTTCCATGGACAGCAAAGAAAACAAACGAGACAAACTCGAAGGAGGAAGGCAAAAAAAGTCAATGAAGGTTAGGAAGAGACAAGTACCATTTATAGGACATTTATTAGGGAAAAGAAATTAGAGCACCTGGTTACAACAGGAAAGCTGGAAAGAAAAACAGCACCAGGTAGATCAAGGGAGAAAAAATTGGACGGACTTCCTGAGTCGCTGAGGACAGAGAGGGTGGGAGATGTACTTGCAGCGAAAAGGGATGGATTCGTATGGAAAGCCGTAATCGCCAACACCATTCTACAGGGCACATGATGATGATGATGATGATGATGATGATGATGATGATGATGATGATGATGATGACCCAGCAGACGGAGGTGTTTAAACGGATCGAACCATGGACCTTCCAGTTGAATGCCCACTGTTTACCCAGTTGACTACCATGCCCGCCGGATGCTGGACACCATTTAGGATCATTGCACTCAGAAACGTTACCTTCTGCTCACTTTTTCTCCTCCTCCCCCCCCCCCCCCCCCCGTCCCATTTTCTACGCCACCTCAGTGGCCACAGAAGCTGCAACAGTTTTTACAATGCGATGATGATGATGTCGATGAGGATGATAATCATGATGCTATGGAGTTCCATCTAGGATTGAGACTGCGTGACAGGGCTGTTCTCTGCGCTTACTATCATAACATATCCTGGCGTCAACCAGGCCCGAAAGATACAGACACCTGCGGTGCTGGTCAGAAGATTTAAGCAACACCCTCAATAACGCATCCGTGAAGTGGATGAGACTCGAGTGTGGTCCCAGTCTTCCCAATGAGCCCATAGCTCGCCGAACTCTAGGCAGGAGCCGGTTAGAGCCAAAAAAATCCACAATGATTTTTGAAGGGACTGATGGGGATTCGAACCCACATCCTTCCTGTCGGTAATCCGTTGCGCTAAACACTACACCACGGCGACTGGTACTATTCTGTAATTATCATAACCGACATACCAGCACAGGCCGCCAGGATCTCCACGGCCTTGTTCTCTGGGGGAGGCGGACACTTGAAGACTTCTTGATACAAAGCCACAGCCATACAGATCAGGAAACACACCAGGGCTAGCGTCTCCATGGACCGTACTGCATCAAGCCAGCCTGCAAAATGAAGTCAACAAGGTGACACGTTTAGCAAAATAACTTACTGGCCTGGAGGTCGTGGGCTCATGATTTCCATCAATCCAAATAGTACTTAACCACTTGACTCCCGCACCCCGTCTACCAGCATCTTGCATTGTCAATTATGCTAGCAAAGCAAAAACTTAACCCTTTGACTCCCTCACCCTGTCCACCAGCTTCCAACAGGTGGACAGGGTGAGGGAGTCGAAGGGTTAAGTTTTTTGCAATTGATGGATAAGGTGTGGGAGTCAAAGGGTTAACATTTTTTTTCCCTGACCGGCTCCTACTCTTAACTGGGCGTATTGTAGGCTCGTTGAGAACACTAAGGCAACGCGATCACTGTTCATCCGCTTATAGATACTTCTATGATGTTGATATCAAATGGTTTGCCTCCGAATTTGACCAGTAAAACTCTGTCGGACACTGCCCAGTATCCCCTAACTGCTTTTGATTTGTCTTTGTCCATTATGATGCCTACTCCTCTTTCATGTGAATTACCACCAGAGTATATTACTGTATACTCTCCTGATGTTATCATGCTTGCCCCCTTCCATCTCACTTCACCTAGTCCTAAAATACTGATGTTGATGAGCCTTTCCATCTCCATTTTGATGTTGTCTAATTTATCTTTCTGCAACATTGTTCTGATGTTCCATGTTGCTATTTTGGAGCTGGCTGACGGTCTGGTGTCACCTGCGCCGCTTGACAGTCCCTACCGGACGAAGGTGCTCCACAGGAGCACCTTTTGACGTCGTTAACTTTCTTCTTTCTCTTTCTCCTGTCCATGGTTTTCCTGGGGAAAACTAAGATGGTGGTTTCCCCTTGCCTTTCATCCATGTGTATATGTATATGTATATGTATATATATATATATTTGTGTGTGTGTGTGTATGTGTGTGTGTGTGTGTGTGTGTGTGTGTGTGTGTGTGTGTGTGTGTGTGTGTGTATGTGTGTGTGTGTGTGTGTGTGTGTGTGTAACAAAATGCTCTGCTCTGTTACGAAGTCTTGCCCAGTCATAACGGCGGTCAAAGACAACCCAGTGTAGCGTGTTTGTCTAAATCAAAATGCCTTGTGTCACGACTAAGTTGTACTAACTTTACAGCCTCTGCCATAAACAGATAGGCATCAAGTATACTAAAACTTACTTGAGCTTCGTTCAGCCCAGCTAGCGGACGTGTTTCTGCGGGCTCTCTACACTGTGAAGAAAAGAAACGTGTTGAGTGGCCAGTGACAAAAACTGCTCAGATAGTATGTTTTATTGCCGGTGTTGGTTTGTGTGTGTACGTGTTTAAGTCAACAGAGACTTAATTAAACTGAACAAACTGTCCAAATAATAACGCACGATTGTATAGACACTGAGTGTTAAGAAATTTCAGAAACGATCGTGAATATATATTGAATCCAGCGGCAGCGTGTTTATCAGTGTGTTCAGCAGTGTGGTAAGCAGTGTGTGTGCCGTAGTGTTTTGAGAAAATAACAGCCTGCTAAAGGATGGCGCCACCAAAACCTACGAAGTCACGTCGAGCCGACATCACTGTAAGTAATAGTTCAG
Source organism: Monoplex corrugatus (assembly GCA_030674185.1). NCBI lineage: Eukaryota > Metazoa > Mollusca > Gastropoda > Littorinimorpha > Ranellidae > Monoplex > Monoplex corrugatus. The sequence goes on from CM060305.1 coordinate 108,840,390, forward strand.
ACAGTTCATGTAACTCTGTTGATACAACACAAACACGAAAAAAAAGCAAGCAAACAAATCTGCTCTCCACACCAACAAGCAGCAAGCAGAGCAAATTGACAGAATTTGTGGAAGAAGGAGGAACGGAAGAAAATCAGGAAAGACAGGCAATAGAAAGTAGGGATGAAGGTGGACATGATGGGGACAGCACGCCAAGTTCTTTGATAGAACACATTTTCCGAATGGAGAAACAGCTTACAGAGACATTAAATAAATTAGATCGTAAGATCGACACAACTGAACAAAATCTGTTAGCTCAAATCACAAAACAATTCGAAGACTTCCGGTCAGAAATCTTTACCCTTCAAAAGGAAAACGATGTATTGAAGAAAAAGTTAGAAGACGCTGAGGAAAACATTGAAGATTTACAAGATGACATAAAACTATTAAGAAACACAATCGAAGGGGAAAGAGAAGAACGCAATAATCTCGAACAGTATGGGAGAAGAGATTGTCTCCGTTTTCACGGAATAGGTTCCGATGATGCTCGGGAGACAGCCGCCGATTGCGAAGAGAAAATACTGGCTGTAATACAGGATGATCTTGGTCTGGGGCACATAGATTCCTCCCAGATTAGCATCGCCCACCGTGTCGGAAACTGAGGCAATAAGCCTAGATCGATCATTGTCAAATTTATCAGCAGAAAGTTCAAGGATCAGGTACTTCAGAAAAGACGTCTGTTGAAAGGTACTAAACGAGGAATCACAGAAGATTTGACCCACCTGAATATGATAAGACTGTCCGCCGTCAAACAGCACCATAAAGTACTGAACACGTGGACACGAGACGGGAAGATTTTTGCTCTTCTCAGAGACGGAAAAAAACTGGAAGTGCTTGGTGGAAATTTGAAAATTCTGGATCGGGCAGCGGCTGATTCCACAGCAACCGATTCCACAGCAACCGCTGGCGGCCGGGAGACCTCCAATCCCCTCCGTCCTTCAGACAGACAGTCAAACACCAACCACTCCAGAGTTGCCAATGGACGTGGAAACATTCCCAGACAAAGGAAAGAACAGAGGGGGAAGGATGCAACTAATACACGGTCATCACAGTCCTGTCTCTCCCCAGCAGCGGAAGGAGAACCAGCTTGTACAGGAGACCTATTGCTGTCAGAGAGCCAGGAATGATCCAGTGTGTCTACTCATGTACGATTCACCCACCATCATACTTGACGTCCGAACAGTGGAATGTTGAAGAAAGAAACATAATCGACATGTCAACATCAATCAATACGTTCTGGCCAGCAATTCTGTGCCAGTCTCCAGTTCTTGATATCCAACCCCCACCCCCATTTCCTTATTCCTTACACAACCACCCGTACAATCACCCCCCTCACTCCCAACCCGTTTACACATGTCATCCCCCCAACTCAACCTTAACCCTACCACACGTCCATTCCAACCCCCACCCTCACCACGAACGCCCTCAAACGTCCCTTCCTTTTTTACTTCTTTACATGGCCCATGGTCTGAACAACAAATCAGTGTCTGAAGTGCGCGTGCATGTGTTTTTAGTGGGTGTGGGTGTGCGTGCACTCGATTGTGCATGTAAAGATGTACAAGCTCGTGTTTGCCTGAACACTGAACGCGGAGACGGGGAGTAGGCAAACATTACTTTCACTACATTGACAATTATTGACACTAGTCCGGATCTTAAGGTCTGCATTTAGTCTGAAAATCAAGAGAAACGGTAAACCTGATTTCAATGTTACTGATACTCGAGTGCCTTGGTTGACAGTACTCAAGGGCTCTTCCTAAAGATGCGATGAAAGACATCTCTATTACTGCAACAACCATTGGTTGTTGTTACTGATACACAGTACTGTCTTACGGAATAATAAGATATAGTTAACATGGTGTTTTTGTGCAGGTACGAACCAATACCTAAATATATGTATCGTGTTATGCACAGGTGTATAAGAACGATATCTTGCCTGAATCCCCCTTTTTCTACCCCCCAGTGCTTTGTTATTTCGGGATGATTAGTGGTGAAAGGACTAAATGGGGAAAAAATCAAATAAAATATACATAATCTACAAAATTGCATATTGTGCAGTTTGTGGGACACAAAGACTGATTAACTTATCAAAAAGTTCCGTGGACTCCCGCAAAAGGGGAAAGAGTGATGGCATTACAATAATTTACGCCATGTAGAATGGACGAAATTGTACAGTGTGTTGGTTTTGTTTTTGTTATTTTCCTGGTTTTTGTTGTATTTATTGATACAGGGAAACATACATTTTGTCATACACATATTCCTGTAATAAATGGCAAATAATCCACGAAGAATCTATTTTCAATATTGGTGGTAAACATAGGCCTACTGATGAGATTAATGTTTTCGTCCTAATCACATCTAAGCTCACAAAAATATTATGATGAAATAATCAGAATTGTAGGTGGCTACAATTTTGGCAATACGTATGTTTAAATCATGTAATACGTAAATAGCTAATATGTTTAAAACATGTAATACGTAAATAACTAACTGCTGTCTGTCTGAATGTTCCTTTATCATAATGAAGAAATACATAATAAGTAAGGACGAAAACCCTCTGAGGATGGATGGGTGGAGTTTTGTAGGAAAAAAGGTGAGGATTTAGCAAAAAGGATTGTGATTTCTGTTTTTTGACTAGTTTTTTTTTTCGATGAAATTTGTACGCTCATCGTTTAAATAACCACGATGATTCATTATAATAGTGTACATATTTATAATGACGTATTCTGTCATGTTAGATGATACGTGTTGTGCAGTTGTCATAGAAGGAAGTTCACGAGAAAGACATGAATGAGCCTGAGAATGAATGTTTCAACTGTGGGTCAGTTGATATGCCGGAAGAGTTATAGAAAATGGAAGCACGACATTTGAATCCGATGCATCTTTTTGTTATGGTTTTTTGTTTATTATTAGCGTTCATAAAAAGGTATGATTTGTGTATCACTGTTTGTGAGTTGATGATAACCTTAGTGTATATAATACACTTGTTCTTTATGTATCTTGGAGTTACAGACAAACAATTACTCCTGGAGAAGATAGCTATCACATATGATCAAATAAGAAAATGACCAACAAAATGTCATTTGCTTCTATGAATTGCAGAGGATTGGGTAATCTACAAAAGAGAAGAGATGTTTTTCACTATTTGAAACAAAAACAACATTCAGTCTACTTGATACAAGACACTCACTTTGACCCCAAACTTGAGAAGTATTATATGGCGGAATGGGGGTATACTGCGTATTTTTCTTCTCATAATACACACTCAAGGGGGGTAGCAATACTTTTTAACAACAACTTTGAGTTCAAAGTTAAATATGTGTATAAAGACCCTGAAGGAAATTTTCTGATGGTACACATATATACAATGAGCAAGGATATGTTATTAGTTAATGTCTATGGACCAAACAAAGATAGCCCAGATTTTTACACACATATCAAAGGAAAAATAAAGGAAATGAAAATATGTAATGTAATATTTGCTGGTGACTGGAATCTAGTTCTGGATCCAAGTATAGACTACTGTAACTATAAACACAAGAACAATATGAAGGCTCAAGAACAAGTGGAAGTCATCATTGAAGATCACTGCCTAGTAAATGTATGGAGAGAACTAAATCCTCAACTTCGGCGTTTTACATGGAGAAGACTTAACCCATTCCAACAGGGTCGTTTAGATTTCTACCTTGTATCAGAAAGCTTATGCAATGTTATTAAAGATGCTGATATCTTGCCAGGGTACAGAACCGACCATTCACTGATAAGCTTGGAGATAGAAATAGGCGATGGTGGCAAAAAAAGTACCTTCTGGAAATTCAATAGTTTGCTTTTCAAAGATTCCCAGTATGTCAATGAAATAAATGAGCTTATTGAAAAAATCATTGCACAATATGCAGTGCTTCCATATGCAAGAGATAACTTACCGAATATCCCAACTGAAGATATACATTTTACAATTACTGATCAGTTGTTTTTGGATGTATTACTCATGGAAATTCGCAATAAAAAATTGCATACTCTACCATGAAAAAGAAACAAAACCGGGAACTTGAAAACACCCTAGAAAATGAAATAAAATATCTGGAAGCAAAGTTACATAAACATGAAGAGGATCTCATCAGTCTACACACTAAAATGAGCAGTTGGTTGAATTGAGAAGTAAAAAAATGGAAGGTGTATTACTACGCTCCCGAGCTAGATGGGTTGGTGAAGGAGAAAAGATTACAAAATATTTCTGTGGAATGGAGAAAAGAAACTATGTTAGTAAACAAATGACAAAAATAGTGGGGGGAAATGGACTTACTATTAAGAAAACTTTTGATATTTTGAACGAAACAAAACATTTTTATGAAACATTATACAAACAAAGAGAACCAGACAACTGTAACATTACTGAGATGGTTGACAACTTACCAATATTGTCAGCAGAGGAAGCTACTGATCTTGAAGGAGAAATATCTCTCGATGAAGCAACATATGTTCTAAGTAAAATGAAAAATGATATAAGTCCAGGATCTGACGGTTTTACAGCAGAGTTTTTTAAAGTCTTCTGGAAGAAACGCATATGAGAGTTAACTGTGCGAGCTCTAAATGATGGTTTCCATAAAGGAGAAATGTCCTCCACTCAGAAAGAAGGCATTATTATTTGTATACCCAAAGGAGATAAACCAAGAGAATACTTGAGAAATTGGAGACCCATATCTTTATTAAACGTTGTTTACAAAATTCCGACTGCGTGCATTTCTGAAAGAATTAAAAGGGTACTACCAAAATTGATAAATGAAGATCAGTCTGGATTTATGGCTAATAGATACATTGGAAGCAATACTAGACTTGTCTATGATTTGATAAACTATTGTAATTTAAACAAAATTCCTGGAGTGTTATTATGTATCGACTTTGAAAAAGCTTTTGATTCTCTTGATTGGAATTTTATGCACAAGGTATTGTCTGCATATGGCTTTCTGATGACATCAAGAAATGGATCGAGGTTTTTTACAATAACATTAAGTCTACGGTTCTAGTGAACGGTAATGCATCAGCATGGTTTGAAATAAAACGAGGTTGCAGACAGGGAGACCCTATATCCCCTTATTTGTTCATTCTGAGTGCTGAAATTTTAGCACTGATGATCAGAAAAAATGAAAACATTAAAGGAATCACCATTGGAGAAATGGAACATAAAATAGCACAATGTGCAGATGATACTGAACTCTTTCAAAATGGAGACAGACACACGTTCGAACAAACCATAATCGTTATAGAAGATTTTGGAGAAAAATCAGGGTTGAAAATCAATAATGATAAAACTATTGTGGTATGGATAGGAAGTATGTTGAATAGTGACGTTAGATTCATGCCACACCTCAAATTTGTATGGAATCCTGATAGTTTCAAAATACTTGGCATTTGGTTTACCAGTGATTTAAAGAGCTATGAAAAGTTAAATTTTGACGAAAAGTTTAAAGAAATAAAAGCTTTGTTTGCAATATGGCTAAGACGGTTAATAACTCCCCTGGGCAGAGTTGCTGTTTTGAAGTCACTAGTTTTATCAAAACTGGTTCATCTATGGCTATTGCTGCCTAACCCACCTGACTACATTATTGATCGATTGCAGAAAATGGTTTACAGGTTTATCTGGAACAAGAAACGTGACAGAATAAAAAGAACTACCATTGTTAAATATGTTAAAGATGGAGGACTGGGTGTGACAAATATCAACAACTTTGTAAATGGACTAAAGTTAACATGGCTTAACAGACTTCATAAAACAAAGCACAAGTGGAAATATGTTTTTTTTTTCATTTGTATCCAAAAATGATACAAAATAACCAATATGGTCCGAGTATATATGCAAGACAACATCATCATACGAACGATTTTTGGACAGATGTTTTCAAAATATATGAAATATTTGGATACGGAATACAGCCCAAATGTTCAGAAGATGTTCTCTCAGAACCCTTATTTTTCAATAATAGTATCAAATTTGTGACAAATAGTGTAAAACATACTGATTGGATTAACAAAGGTATTTATCAAATCAGACATCTCCTCGATGATACTAGTCATTTTTATTCATATGAAGAATTCACTGAAAAATACAACATACATGTGAATTTCTTAAATCATTTCAGTTGCATAAAATCAATTAAAGACTATTTAAAGAAAATTGATATCCCAATTATTAATAATAAAACGCAGCTGATTCCATGTTTTCTCAAAACAATTAATTCACAAACAAAAGGAACAAAACTATTCTATGAAATTTTAACCAATGACGATAAGCGTCCAAATTGTTGCAATAAATGGGAATTAACATTTGGAGGCGATGCTTTACAAACTTACAGAACATTAAAGAAATTAAACTTAAATGGTTTCAGATAAGAGTCATCCATCCAATACTGGCTACTAACGTTGTACTCAAAGAAATGGGCTTAGTACAAAGCAATTTGTGTAATTTTTGCAATCGAGCAAGAGATAGTATACAACACTGCCTTTGGGACTCTCAGTATATACAGTCATTTTGGAATGAATTTGAAACGTATGTACAGACAAATTGTACAAATGTTAACCATTTAAAACTGTCAAAACAAATGATTATTTTGGGATTTGACAAAACTTTTACAAGTGATAAAATTTTTAATTTTATTCTGCTTTTCACAAAATATTTTATTTATCAATGCAAATGTGAAAAACTGATGCTAAATCTGCACATCTTTAGGAAAAAAATTAAACGGAGATACGATATAGAATTGTATAATCAAAAGTTGAGAATGACTGCACAAAAGTACGAAATGGATTGGACGTACTACCGCCCAATTATTACTTTTTAATGATGACTATTTTTTTTTTCTAATGCGCACAGCCAGATTCTGCAGACTATGACTTAACATACCGCAGTATTAGCTAGATAAATAAATAAGACGTTATATAAATATAATAATACCGCAAACAAACAATGGGTTAATTGTGCTGTTGTTGATGTTTTCATCATTATTATAATATAATTATTACTATTATTATCATTATTATTATAATTATGTTCTCTGAGGAGTGTGTGCGGTTCTTTTCTTAAGACAGGGTTGATACACTCATGCCTTTTGCTTTACTTTATTGTTCGTGTCTTTATCAAAATATTCAAATGTCAGCTTGAAAAAAAAAAGTATACTAAAACTTAGGCAATCCATTGTACATTTAGGACTATGTCGACATACTTGTTTAACCCTTTGATTCCCGCACCCTATCCACCAACTGCAAACACTTAACTCTTTGACTCCCGCACCCTATCTACCAGCTTCCAACTGGGAGACCATTGTCCTGATCACTCGATTATCACGTCCACCATGGATGAATGGATGGATGCGATCAAGCGTGCGCTCAATTTTGTAACTGTATATATGTGTATGTGTTTCAGCGTGCCTGGGCGAGCATATACCTGAGCACATCATGTGATCACACGCCTATGTGTGTGTGTCCTTAAACAGACGTGAGTTTTAATAATTTGTAGTACACAAATTTCTCTTTCAATGCTCCCATTCCCTCGCCCACCCATTCTCTCAAGACATAGTCCTGTTCAGGATTTTGGAAGTTAGATTTAGCGAGGGACAGGAGATGGACGCCGCCCTCAGAATGCTGGGTCCTGGCAGAGTTGAGATCAAAATTTTTCTACTACGTGCTCACTCCCCAACGACTCCAGGGTTCTCATTATGCGATTTCCTGTAACGTTTCATTTATGTGAAAACCATAGCCGCAATAGCAACAGCAACAACTTACCAGGCCCAGTTCCGACGTTGCTGCGACAGTGGTAATGGCAGTTCAACCAGAGACCCTCTTCGTTGGTCCATGCAGGCGCTGAGAACCCGATGATGAAGAGCAATGCAGAGAGGAAGAGCCCACCAAAAGCGACTTTGAACATGGTGTGTCTCGTACTGATACGCTGGAACGTCGTCATCGACGTCGTCGCCGTCGTCTGGGCCGCCACCATTGGCATCATTGGTTGGTGTGGTAGTGGTTGTGGCTGTTGTTGCATGGGCAAGGGCGCTGCCGGTGGGAGCATGGAGTAACTGGGTGGGTAGACTGTTGGCATCTGTTGTTGTTGCTGTTGTTGTTGCTGCATTGTTTTGATGATGACCCTGAACGCTGGAAAACACACAAAGACATGTGCCTACTTACATATCGCAGGTAAAAAAGATAACATGCATGTCAGATCAAAATGAAGAGTTTGGTGGATATCTCTTCTCTGACTATGGGAGCGGGGGCAGCTGGTATCTTCGTCACCTTCTCAAGGGGCTCAAACAACAACTGCCATGTTTATGTAGGTAAACACTGCACCAACTACCAACAGGAACAAAGGCACTCGTACAAGCAGTTTCCGCGATTCATGACACAGACGACGCATGATACCAAGTTGTCTTCCTTTCACTCATGCAAGCAGTTTCCGTGATACATGACACAGACGACGCATGATACCAAGTTGTCTTCCTTTCACTCATGCAAGCAGTTTCTGTGATACATGACACAGACGACGCATGATACCAAATTGTCTTCTTCTCACCCTCTCTGTTCTTAATACCTGGAGAAAGACACGTTTCCCTGCCTGACCAGGACTTCCAGAAAGTAAAGGAAAAACAAGAAGAAACCAACAGTGGATCCACACTTACTATGGGATACCAGAAAATGAGACGTCGATGAGGTAGCAAAACGAAAAGCCCTAAAAGATAACCAAACAACAGCGTCAGCAATAGCGAGAAGAGGAGCATCATCAGGCCACTCCTTAAGCCGCAGTCACAAAGATACAACTACCACCTTCTGTACAGAGAGCAACAAGTGGTCCTGACGAGGTTCCACACCGGCCACAAAAAGCTCAACGCTCATATGAAACTCAACTTCCAACTGACGCCATCACCAACCTAACTCCTGCAGCCAAGAGAATCAAACAGCTGAACACATGTTGCAGCGATACCGTTTATATTTAATGGAACGGCAGTACACGTGGCTGCGGGCCTCAGTAGCTCAGTTGGTTGAGCGTCGGGTTCACATGCTTATGGTTGTGGGTTCGAATCCCGGGATGCCCTACATTAAAACTGGCCTTCTCACTGTCCCATCTTAACATCATTGTTGTTCTGGTGGTGTCAGTATAGGATCAGATAAGTCTTCCTTCCCCCACTTTCCTGAGATGGTTATCCCCGTCGGCCATATACACCTGAGGTGGGTGTCGACGTAAAAACCGAACCAAATCAACCACATGGCTGATGAAAACTCCTGTTTGTGTGAGTGACCAAACTGTCTTAACAAGATTTTCCCATCTATTTCTGGATATGTCTTTACCTAGTTTGGATCAGAGGTATAGAAACCACTCAGAAATCGTGACTGCATAACTCTGGAAGCCAAGATGTCAAGGTGTCTAGTTTCTGCCAGCTCCATAGCAGCTGGCAGGAACTAAAAAAAAGCAGAAGAAAGCCACTTTCATCACCAGATGTGACCTGACCATCATCATCATCATCAGGTGCCTTGCCGCATGGCGTTGGCGATTATGGACTTCCATCTGTCTCTATCTCTTGTTGCCTCAAGCATCTCTTCCACCCTCTCCCAGCCACTCTGCAAGTCCGTCTAGCATTTTCTCTCTGGGTCTACCCGGTGCTCTCCTTCTCTCCAGCTTTCCCGTTGTGACCAGGTGTTCCGATTCCCCTTTCCTCATAAAATGGCCTATAAATGCTGCTGTCTTTTCCTAATCTTCCTTACGAATGATCTATTTGTGTCTGCCTCTATCAAGACTGTCTCGTTTGTTTTCTTTGCTGTCCGTGGAACTCTCAATATCCTGCTTAGAAACCACATCGCGGCTGCCTATCTTGTTCTGGCTTTGCTTGTTGACTATCCATGCCTCGCAACCCTACAACAGTATTGGTTCTATGTAACATTCAAAAACTCTCTTCCTGATGTTAATTGATAGGCATTTGCTGGTAAGAATGCTTTTCATCTTCTTGAATGTTGTTTTGGCTTGGCCGATTCTGCTGGCTATTTCTGATGTGCATCCGCCGTCTGGTGAAATGATCATTCCCAGGTATTTAAACTTATCAACCTATTTCAAGGTTGTGCCGTTTGCTGTTATTTTGCATGAGGGCATTTCATGTTTTTTACTGATCACCATGACTTCAGTCTTCCTGCAGTTTAGTTCCAACCCCTTACCTTTGCTTTCTATTTCAAGTATATTCACAAGGTTTTGTATGTCCCTTTTACTTTCTACAATTAGCACAGTGTCATCTGCGTATCGAATGTTGTTTATCATTTTTCCTCCAACCTTTAATCCAAGGTCTTCCTCTAGGTTTCTCATGATGGTTTCGCTGTAAAGTGAAAACAGATCTGGTGACAAAACACAACCCTGTCTGACTCCTCTTTTGATGTTTTGGAAAGAACTTATATCGTTTTTTATTCTCATTGCAGCTGTTTCTTCCCAATACATATTATTCGTAGATCTTTTCCATCAATATTGAGTCTTTCTAGTTTGTTGATCAATTCTTCATGTCTTACCCAATTGAAAGCCTTGGTATAATCTACAAAGCATAAATGTAAATCCTTGTTCATCTTGATTGACCTCTCTATGATTGTTCTTAGGATGTGTATGGCATTAATAGTTCCTTTCCCTTCCACAAATCCACACTGTTCATCTGCTATTTCTCTTTTGATTCTATTCCTTGTCCTCATCATGATTATTCTTAATAGGATCTTGGTTACATGACTCATCAAACCGATTGTGCGATGGAGTTCGCATTCTATAGCCCCTGTCTTCTTTGGAAGTGCAATGAAAATTGATTTTGACATATCTGGGGATTTTTCCAGTGTCGTAAATTTCATTTAGGAGGACTGTTATTTTTTCTATACCAAATTCCTCCAGGGCTTCAATCATCTCTGTAGTAATGTTGTCTGGTCCTGGGGCTTTTCCTGGTTTCATCTTTTTCAATGCTGCTCTAACTTCATCTTTCATTACGGGTGGTCCTCTAACTTCATCTTTCATTACGGGTGGTCCTTCGAAGTTCTTTCTTATAATGTGTTCTACATTTCTGTCATCTTCAAAGAGATCTTTAATGTACTCTCCCCATCTATCTAATATTTTGTCTTTTTCCATGAGAAGCGTACCATCTTTCGATTTTAAGCAACCAGTTGATGTGCATGTATTTTTCCTTTGGACAATTTCTTCAGTTCGTCTGTACATACCCTGAGGATCCGTTTTGTGTCGGTCTTCTATTTCTTTGCATTTTGTTTTCAGCCAAGCTTCCTTAGCTTCGTAACACCTATTCCTGATTTCTTTGTTTATCTTCCTGTATATCTCCTCGTTTCTCTTTGCCTTCCTCCATTCCTCCATCAAGCCCAAAAGTTCTTATGTCATTCAGTTCTTTTTTGCTTTTCTATCTACTTAAGGGATTTCTTCACAAGCTTCTTTTATCGAATTTCTCAACTTTGTCCACTGTTATTCACTGTCACCAGCGTCTTTCAGAGCACTGAATTTGTTTTGAACATGTACATTAAATTTTTGACGTATCACTTCATCTGTCTTTAAGAGTCCAAGATTTAGTTTGATATTGCTTTTGGTCGGTTTCCTTTTCCGTCATTTCAGCCTAAATCTTCCCACTACAGGATTGTGGTCACTGTCACAATCTGCGTCTGGTAACGTTTTTGCTGACAGTAAAGAATTTCTAAATCATTTATTAATCAGGATGTAGTCAATCTGATTTTTGATATTATCTCCTGGACTCATCCAAGTCCATTTTCTTCTATTAGGCTGCACAAACCAGGTGTTTCCTACTGTGAACTCATTCATCTGTGCCCATTCTACAGGTTTCCCTCCCCTTTCATTTTGTGTACCAAGGCCATGAGGTTCAACTATATCCTCTACCCTATCCTTTCCCACTTTAGCATTAAAATCTCCCATTATTATGGTAACTTCTTGTGATTTGCATTGGGCCTTGGCCATCTCTAATAATTCGTAGAAGTTGTCGATGTCTTCCTGAGTATTTGTGGATGTTGGTGCATACACCTGAATAATGTTGATATCAAATGGTCTGCCTCCCAATTTGACCAGCAAGACTCTGTCGGACACAGCCCAGTATCCCTTAACTGCTTTTGATTTGTCCCTGTCCATTACAATGCCTACTCCTCTTCCATGTGAGTTTCCACCAGAGTATATCACTGTATACTCTCCGGATGTTATCATGCCTGCCCCCTTCCATCTGACTTCCCCTAGTCCTAAAATACTAATGTTAAGCCTTTCCATCTCCATTTTGACATTGTCTAATTTGCCTTTTTGGATCAAAGCTCTTATGTTTCATGTTGCTATTTTAGTATTTTTGAGTTTGAGTTTGGTCGCAGTAGCTTGCTGACAGTCTGGTGTCACCTGCGCCGCATGACGGTTCCTACCGAACGAAGGTGCTCCATCGGAGCATCTATTTACGTCGTTATCTTCACTTTTATTTTCACTGACCATAATTTTTCTAGGGAGAATACGATGGTGGGTTCCCGTAGCCTTCCATCGGTGGGCTTTTTTTTTTTTTTTTTTTCTCCGCTAGCCTTTGTCGTTCCCACGACAACCTACAAGGCAGTAGTGTGATTTTTTTCTTTCAGGGTTATCTCCCTTAGCCTTATTCTCTCCTGAGATATCCACAAGGCAGTGGAGCTATTTACCCATAGCTGGGGGTCTGGTTCGTGGGCACCAGGGCATATCCACAAGCTGGTGGGCCTGCGTGCCGCACGTCTGAGGGCCAGACCTCCTCCGAGTCCCTCGAGATTTAGCCTGAGTCCGTGAGGTGCTCAGTTACCACATGTCGTCAAGAGGAGGCATAACGTAGGGCTTGCTGATGGAGAGGCTATGTACTGACAGGAAGAGACTTACGCATTCTGACCATACAGACAGCAAATGAAGAATCTGATTATGGTGCTGTGGCAGTAGCCCTCAGATACATGAATTTCATAAAAGCTCCAGGGAAAAACCGAAACCAAAACAAATGAACAAAAAAAATAGATGGTCAAGCTATTCCAGTAATCTTCCCTTGCATGCAAGAACTTTTACTTTACTTTTTCCTTCCGCTTGTACCGGTGGGCGTCGCGGGGAGATACAGTCGTCTGTCAGCAGCAAGGCGGGTGGCCTGGAGAAGGGACATCTCGTGAGCTCTGAGGGTGTCTGCCACGGAGTCGCTCCATCGTCGTCTTGGTCTTCCTCTGGCTCTCCAGCCAGAGTATCTGGTGTTGTATGCCCGAAGAGCTGGATGGTTTAGGGGCATACGTGTGAGGTGTCCGAACCACTTGATCCTCATATGTTCGATGTGTTGTAGGATAGGTGTTGCTCCTACCATGTCTCGTATCACCTCATTTCTGATCTTGTCCCGCCTTGTCTTGTTTACTGCTTTCCTCAGGCATTTCATTTCACAGGTGACCAGTTTTCTCTCGAGGACTTTAGTTAGGGACCATGTCTGGCACTGGTATGTCAGCGTTGGTAGAAAAATGGCGTTGATGAGTTTCGCCTTAGTGCTGGTGGGAATGCTGGGGTGTTTCAGGAGAGGGGCAAGTTGGTAGCTGACTGCGTTGGCTTTCTGGCATCTGGTCTCGATTTCTCTGTCTAGTTTGCCATTTTCAGTGAAGATCCTGCCCAGGTATTTAAATTCACTGGCTTGCTTCAACTGGGTTCCGTTGATGTTGATATCCAGTTTGTTTGGTCTCTTACTGACAGTCATGACCTCGGTCTTGCTGACGCTGATCTTCATGCCGTATGTCTCGCAGCTTTCATTGAGCTGGTCTGTGTGCTCCTGTAGCTGTATCTTGTCATTGTTTACCATTGCCTGGTCATCCGCAAACATGAGTTCATTGAGTGCCTCAGGGTCTGGGTTTGCCTCCTTCGTAATCTGATCCATATAGATCACGAAGAGAAGAGGGGAGAGATTACAGCCCTGCCTTACTCCCGATGTCACTGGGAACCAGTCAGATGTTCCACTGCGGTGCGGACTGCACTCCTGCTGTTGGCGTAGATGGCCCGAATGTTGTCTACAGCTGGCCCTTGACATCGTACTGCTCGAGGACCTTCCATAGCTTGTCTCTGTTGACTCGACCAAAGGCCTTTTCTTGATCAACGAATACAAGATGGAGATCTCGGTCGTATTCGATCGCCCTCTCGCACAGTTGTCGGAGTGCAAAGATTGCATCGGTGCACCCTCTTCCTTTTCTGAAGCCAAACTGGGCGTCACTGAGGAGATGTTCTGTTTTCACTCGAATGCGCTGCTCCAGGATCTTTGCGTACATTTTCCCTACATGGCTGAGTAGTGATATGCCTCTGTAGGTACTGCAGTCTTTCTTGCTGCCCTTCTTCTTCCATATTGGCACCACTATTGCATTTTGCCAGTCTTTTGGCACTTTTCTCTCCTCCCAAGCTTTCTGAAAGATGGTGGTGAGCCACCGAATTCCGGTTTCACCGCACACATGGATGGCTTCAGTTGTTATGCCGTCGACTCCAGCTGCCTTGCCTTTAGGACTGGTCTTCACTGCTTTTTTTACTTCACTCTCTAGGATGGTAGGTTCTGAGTGGTCTGGGTGGCTGGGGGTGAACCGGGACTGTGTGTCTTGTGCCCGTACTCCTGATGGGTTGAGTAGGTCTTTGAAATAGTTTTCCCATATCTTCACTATTTTCTCCTCTTCATGCAATGCTTCCCCGTTTGCATCGTTGATGATAGTGGTTGGATCGAAAGGTTCATCTCGCACTCTCATCGTTTTCACACTCTTGTAAAACTTTCTTGGGGAAGCTTTGCATGTTTCACAGAGTTTTTCACCATACTGGGTCCATGACTTTTCCTTTGCTGTTTTCACAACTTTCTTGCTGTGTCTTCTTGCAAGTCTGTACTTGATGTAGTCCTCTTCATCCTTTGACTTGACCCAGATCTTGTATAGTTTCTTCTTTTCCTTGATAGCATCCTTCACTTCTTTGTTCCACCAAGCTGTTGCCTTTCTGTTTCTTCCTCCTGTCTTCTTGGTGCCACAGGCTTCTTTTATAGTGTCCAGGAGAACTGTCTTGAAGATGCCCCAAGCTTCCTCTACGTTTAGTAATGTAGGGTCACTACAGTCCAATTTTTCACTGATGGTGCACCTGATCTGAGTCTGCACCTCTTCGTCTTGAAGCTTGTGCATGTTGAGTCTTTCCAGCTGTTTCTTCTTTTTGGTGAACTTCCTCTTCTTCTGAGTGACCAACGTCGTGATGATTGGCCTGTGATCTGCGTTGGGGATGGCTCTTGAGTCTCTTATGTTGCTCCGCATTCTAGATCTTGCTAGTGTGAAGTCGATTTGAGATGAGACGTCGATATCGCTCCATTTGTACCAGGTGTAGATCTGAGTGGCTCTGTGCTGGAAGAAAGTGTTGGTGACAATAAGATCATGCTCTGCACACAGTTCCAATACATGGTTGCCGTTGTAGTTGCATGGTGTTCTGTGGTCACTGTGTGGACCAAGGTGTTTTTGTCCATGGTGTTCTTCTCTCTCTGACTCTGCCATTGAAATCTCCCATGACGTACAGGTCTTTTTGGTCCGGGATGCTGTTGATGGTGTCCGAGAGTTTTTCGAAGAAGGAGTCCTTATCCTCATCTGAGTAGGAGTCATTACATGGTGCATACACTTGAATGTAGTTGTTGATCTTGTTGTCCTCTCTAATGCCGATCTTCAAGAGTCTCTCTGAAATGAACTCCGTACTCACTAGGTCTTTTGCCTTGTCATGGAGTACGATGAAACCCACGCCATATGCTGCTCTCTGTTCCTTGCTTACACCGCTCCAAATGAGAACATAGTTGGCGTCTATTTCCTTTGTTCCTGTTCCTTTCTTTCTGATGTCTGCAATGCCCGGTATGGAGATCTTGCGCTGGGTCATGAACTCTACTATCTCTACTATCTCTGGTTCTTTGTTCGTCAAACCGCAAATGTTCCATGCAAGAACTGTTACAGATAATTTCGATTTTTTACTTCTCACGGTCATTTTGACCTCGAAGATTTAATTACACTACAATGATGGTAGCTTGTGACAACAATGAACACAGATCTTGAAATGTCGCGTGAAATTCCTAAGAAAGCGTCATTCACACGCCTTCCTCAAACAGTGCTAATATGTACAAGGTCACGGTGACCTTGAAAACAACCAAAACTGCACTTAGTAAAGCAGAATATCAAAAATTGATATCAATATTTGTATACAAAATGTAGGAAATCGGCATTTTGCGTAAGCTTGAGAACAGAATTTGTTAAAATTCATCACATCTTAATTTGTTCTTCAATATACGTCCTCCAGCATCCCGGGTCGCACAGCTGCCAGTACCTCTCCCCTTACTATAGTCTCGACAGTTAGCAGTTGGAAGCTCCCAACGTTGCCTCACTTCAACCACAGGGATTATTTGAACGGCCGAGAAGGTGGCCAGACATGATGCTACAGACACAGCCCATTTTGCTGTTCAGCAAGGGATCCCAAGTTTGCGTCTGTCCGAGCAGCCAGCAGGTCTGTCCCTGCGGTCATCAGGCCTGATTCCCTGAAGTCAGCGGCCAAGCCACAAGCCGATTTGACGTTCTTTGTCATCTGATGTTCTTCGTCAATGAAATCGTTTTCCTTTTGTTTTTGTTTGTTTGTTTGTTTGTTTGTTTGTTTGTTTGTTTGTTTGTTTGTTTTTGTTTGCCTATTCCAAGTCTGGTCACATTTGAAGTTTATCTTGAACTCGGAATAGATCAGGCTTAATGAAAGTTATAGGAAGTGTTTTTTTGTTTGTTTTGTTTATTTTATTTCGTTTGTTTTGTTTTGATTGTTTTGTTTTGTTTTAATATAATAATACGTGTTGGGGCGGTAGTGCTCAAGTTTTCCCTTCAACTTGTATCTGTCACTAAAATCAAGCTGTCGTAGGAAATGGAAAGTGCTCAAAACCACAGTTTTTTAATGTAGTTTTATGGTATTCTCTCGGCCGCTGAGTCCAAACTGTTGCCCAACATTAGACACATAGAAAAAAAAAATGTTAATTATAAAAAGAAAAAGAAACTGGTAAAATCACGGTTAAGAACTTTCTTCTCAAGCGTACATACATTCCTTGAAATCTTAGAAATGTTTAGTGCATACTGTGAATTCATGAACATACACATGACTTGTTTATCAGCCTCTTAGACTTTGAAGAAATTGACATGCAGCGGGGACAATGACTGACTGTTAAAACAATGAAAACAGAATTGAAACATTGCGAGAGGTTCCTGAGAAAGAGCTGCTCAAACACCTCCTGGAAAAGTACTGACGTTATGCACATTTTTTGTGTCCGTATGACCCTAAATCGGCGCGTAATTTTCCAAACTTATCCTGCCGTTAACCTACTCCTTAACAGTCTACACCGTTGACCAAAAGTTGGAAGATTCCGCCAATAAAGAGTTGAGAAACTCGTGTTCACAATGTTTTGTTGCACACAGACACACGTTTCTCTCCGATCTATACGAAACAACCCCCATCCCCGTTTTTTATAGGGTATTAAAAATAACATCACTAGCACGGACTTGAGCATTTATGATTATGCTTTGTTGATTATACCAAGGCTTTCGATCGGGTAAGGCATGAAGAATTGATCAACCACCTAGAAAGACTCAATATTGGTGGAAAAGATTTAAGAATAATCAGAAATATGTATTGGGAACAAACAGCAGCAATAGAAATAGAAAACGTTATAAGCTCTTTCCAAAATATCAAATGAGGGGTCAGGCAGGGTTGTGTTCTGTCACCAGATTTGTTTTCATTTTACAGTGAAACCATCATGAGAAACCTAGAAGAATACCCTGGGATAAAGGTTGGAGGAAAAAATGATAAACAACATTTGTTACGCAGAAGACACCGTGCTAATCGCAGAAAACCTTGTGAATATGATAGAAACAGAAAGCAAAAATATAGGGCTGGAGCTAATATCAAACAGACTGAAGTCATGGTAATCACTAAATAAAACAAAATCCCATCATGCAAAATAACAGCAAATGACACAACTTTGAGACAGGTTGGTAAGTTTAAATATCTGGGAACGGTCTCTCACCAGACGGCAGACGCACATCAGAAATAGCCAGCAGAATCGGCCAAGTC
>CM060305.1:108863537-108888537 GCA_030674185.1 Monoplex corrugatus
ACGAAAACGAGGGAGTGAAAAATGGCCAGTAACTATACACTTGGTAAGGAAGCATCAGTTCAGTCCTCCATAAATCCATCCATCTATCCATCCATCCATCCATCCATCCATCCACCCATGTATCGAGTTGTTAGAGAATCTGGAAAACGAAGGATCCCGGGTTCCATTCTATGGATTAAGTATTTTCTCTTTCCCTAACCAACCCTACCTATTTTAACCCTTTGACTCCCGCAGCCTATCTACAAACTGCAAAAACTTAACTCTTTGACTCCCTCGCCCTATCCAACAGTTTCCTGCAAGAAGCTGGTGGATATGGTGGATAGGGTGAGGAAGTCAAAGGGTTAAATTTCTGCTTTGCTGGCATAGTTGACAGTGCTGGATGCTGGATGACAAGGGGGCGAGAGTCAAAGGGTTAAGTGTTTGGGTACCACCCCTTTGGAAGGGAAGGGGTAAGTGAAGCCCTGTGCGCAGTATTCGATTATCGCATACCAAACACTCATTGCTATTCAGGTGGCGCTGTCACGGGCTAAATTGAGAAGACACCTAAAGCCTTTGTATCAGATCAACACAATTGTTATTGTTGTTATTGTTGTTTAAAGCCCAGCCGACTGAGTAGAGCCATATCAGGGCTATAACCGATTCAAAACATGCAAAACTTCAAAATGGAAAAAAAAGAAAAGAAAATTAAATGCACATACCAATGCATTCGCGGACATTATCTAAGGACATGCCCCGTCGTTGCCACTCCGTCCAATTTATCGCACATGGGGATTTAAAAAAATATACCTGAGTACAAATATAAGCATACCTAAGGACACTAAAACATACATAAAAACAGGCACAAATTACCTAAAATTGCTTCCGCATATCTCACCTCCCTAGAGCCCAAAATGTACTTAATACATGTACCTAATTATCAATTCTAAGAAAAAGTACGTAAGACTTTATCGAACACATACAGGTGAATGGATCTGCAGGGCAGAAAATGATAGGAAGAAATGACTGAAAGCAAAGGAAGAAGGCAGAAACAAAGAGAATGACAGAAAAGAGAAATCTTGCACAGAATATCCAGAAGGTGGGGATACTACTTTACTGAGAGAGCCCCCGGCATCTCCACGGGGGAGATCAACAAACTGCACCCACAACTGAAGAAAAATACGTGTCACCATACTACGAAAGTATACACTCTCTAGGAAGCGCAGACAGCATAGTACGTTCAAAATTCCGTTGAGACAACGTTTACTTTACACTACGACACAATATGCTACACTACGATACGATTTAATACAAGTCGATACATCACATTACAACATGATACAATACAATACAACTCAATGCAGGCATTTTCATACGACGCGATACAACACAAAACGATAAAATTCAATGCCTTACAATTCATTCAATACAATACACAATAATGTAGCGTAAAATAAAATACAATACGATACAATACATTACACAATTCAATACAATACCATTCAACAGTACAATACAACAGAATATCACCCCTAACAGAACACAACACATCATAAACCGCCCGATCACCCGCCCGTTCATCCATCCATCCATCTAGCCGTTCACCCATAGACGGACTTCACTCATACCGCTTACCTTTTCAAATCAAAAACCTGCTTGTGGTTGACAAAGTTACTTATGATGGTAATCATATAGCTATCGTGTCTTCAGTAACGTACAGCTCTTATCTAGCCGCGTTTTCCCAGAAAGAAACATGCAACACTATCTGCAGTTAGCCTTCAAGACCTGTCCTCGGATAGAAAATCTGGTGAAGAAGTGAGGTAAGCGATCGTCTGTCTTATAGCTTACCTGGTGTGTTCTTCTTACCTGTCGTGCTGTCTGCAGGGCTAGCGTCACGACAGCGTCAGCTGACTGATATTATATTCCTGCTATTCTTAGATCATCAGAACTACAGGCCACAGAGATTAGAAGCAAACCAACAAAAAAGAAAGCAACATAGTACAAGAGAAAGCAACAGAATGCTTGACAGCGCAACACAACACACCGCAGCACAGCACAGCACAACACAGCACAACATAAAACAAACTAAATCAAAAACAAACAGAAACAAAACTAATATAACATTTTATTCCGTTGCTTGCTCGCGTTTGCTCAATTAATAATAATAATAATTACAATAATTACAATATTTATTATAGCGCAAAATCTTGATAAAATCAAATCTAAGCGCTGAAACAGACACACACGTACGCACGCACACACACGCACGCACACACACACACACACACACACACACACACACACACCACACACACACACACACACACACACACACACACACACACACACACACAAAGTTGCTGGAATTCTACCTTTAAACAACCATCGTGAGCTAGCTACAGCAAAGTTTGCAATTAGAACTACTTCACAAGCGGATAATTTTGTGAGCAAAGAAATTAAGATCAGGTCTGATACTGACTTTCCAAAACGAGCAAAAAACATTTCATCACAAATTACTGCCGCAACTTACATATCTGGCCTGATCAAACAGTCCAACATAACAATGGATGAAATACCCGAGAAACCAACGATAACGCCTATCCCTACATGGGAAATGCTAAAGGCCACATTTGATCTCGATTATGCAAAAGTTAAAAAAGATGATAATGTCAACATTACGCTATCCACAGCTTGTGAACACATCGGTGAAAAGTACCCACCTCCACATTTTTACCGATGGGTCAGTCTTAGCAAATCAGAGCGCTGGAGCAGCCTTTTATGTTCCAAAATTTAACATTAAAAAGTCTTTTTTCATTGGGGCAAATGTATCTATATATACAGCAGAATTGGTCGCTGTTGTTCAAGCGTTGCATTATTTAATAAGCCTTCTGCCTGTGTCATTCAAAGTAGTTCTCTTTGTTGATTCAAAATCTGTATTATATGCCTTACAGTCTTTTGATACAGACACAAGACCTGACTTAATTATTGAGGCAAATCATCTAATACATTGTTTAAAGATAAATGGCTCGGAAATCAATTTATGCTGGGTGCCTTCTCATGTTGGTCTTCATAATAATAATAATAATAATAATAATTACAATATTTATATAGCGCAAAATCTTGATAAAATCAAATCTAACGTAGTTGACAGAGCAGCTAAATCCGGTACCCTCCATTCTGAAAATTCCATAGAATTACATGTTAACACCTCGGTAAAAGAAGCTTACAACTCGCTAGAATTAGCATCATGGATTCGATTTCATGAACATTTAAATGAAAAATTTGTGTCTCAAAAAAGAATCAAACTTTCAGTTCAAAATATCTGTAAAAACTTGCAGTATTCCTCGTTATATCATTTGAGATTAATTGTTATGACATATTTCCGCATTCAACTGAACGCTTTGAAAACAAAATATTGTAACAACGTTTTATGTATTTGCGGGGAACAATTCACATTGTATCACTGTTTGTTTTACTGCAGAAAGCTTCGTTCCTTTTTACCAAAGACGTTTACACAAGGAAACTATCTTGAAACGCATTTTAAAGAAGTAGTATCGGATCAAGTTTTGTTAGTTAAAATTTCAGAATCATTGGTTCACAGTCCTGTTAATGCGTTACTTTAAGATTATTATTATAATCATGATTATTTTTGTTTTGTTTTGTTTTTGTGACGATTTTTCTATTACATTATTGATGTTAGCGTTGTTCTAGTTTCATTTTTTTCTCCGCCTTTCATAATGCCGTGCCCTAGACACGGTGAATCTTTAACAGTTCACCGCCCCTACGGCCATATTGACCATGGGACCTTTAACCTTTTTAACCTTAGTTTCATTTCTCTGTTCATCCATATCCTTTTTCTTAAGACCTTGCCGCTTCATTTTAAAAAAAATTTTACGTCCCCTTACTCTGTTCCCATCTCCCCTCCACCCCCCCTTATTTCATCCTCCATGCCATTTTTCCTCGTCTAATATCACTTATAGTGAAAAGACGTTAAATCAAGCAACGAACACATATGGCTATAAATGGGGATAAAGAATAAAAGCAATGGAAAATTATAGAGAGCATACATGTATTATATACAATTATATATTACAATGTGATTCCCCTCCGAGTGGAGACAGGCTGCAGAGGGGGTTGAGTGAGGTCAGGATTTTATGCAGAGGAGAAAAGGTGAGTTTTGAGAGCGGACTTGAAGGAGACAAAAGTAGGTTGCTGACGGACTGAGAGAGGAAGTTTGTTCCAGGAGAGTGGACCAGAAACAGAGAAGGCTCGTGGATCATAGGTAGTGAGCTTAGTGCGTGGAAAGCGAAAAGTCAGAGGATCGGAGGCAGAGCGGAGGGTACGTGAGGGAACATAGATCTCAAGTAGGCTTGACAGGTAATCGGGGGCTGCGTTATTGAGGCTTTTGTAGCACATGGTGTCTAGTTTGTACTGTATGCGCTTTGATACAGGGAGCCAATGAAGTTGTGCCAGGAGAGGAGATATGTGGTCAGCTTTTTTCTTTCTGAGTACAAGGCGTGCAGCATTGTTTTGAATGCGCTGTAGGATGTGAATGGTGGAGCAGGAAGACCAGACAGGAGTGAATTGCAATAGTCAATGCGAGACATTATGAAGGAGAGAACGAGTTTTGCAGTTGTTTCGACAGAGAAATACTTCCTGATCAGATTAATTGGTTGAATCATGTTTAAAATACCCCGCCCTGGCAAAAAAAATATATATATATACATATATATATATAATATATATATATATATATATATATATATATATATATATATATACATATGTGTATATGTATATGTGTGTCAGGGTCATAGGTTAGCCTCCTCCTGAGTTGTAAGTGCACAGCCCAGCTGTCCTGCCAGAGGAGACCATTGAGCTGTTGAACATATATCAGCAGCCACTTAACCCTCCATATATATATCGAGGGGTCCCAGCCACAAGGCACTAAATGCCATTTTTTCACATTTTCATTTTTGTATACCACTGCACTCAGAAACATGTCAGCTTTGCTATGGTAGTTATTTTTTCCAGTATCATGACACGCTAGTGATTTATTTATTAAAACTTAAAGCAGTCATGCAAAAGAAGTTAGCAAGTGGTTACACGCATAGGATACCACTGACTGCTGGTACCTTCCGACACTGACCTAGAAAGACAAACACCTGATTCTGTTTCCTGCCACACAGTATTATCCAACTTTAGCAGCTTTTGAGTTAGAGCGCTGTGGCCGAAATGGATGGTTAAGTGGCTGCTGATAGATGTTCAACAGCTCAATGGTCTCCCCTGGCAGGACAGCTGGGCTGTGCACTTACAACTCAGGAGGAGGCTAACCTATGACCCTGACATGTTAGAGGTAGGCCTGCCAGTACAGACCAATGTGCAAAGTTCACATACACCTGTCAAAACATACGTGTGTGTGTGTGTGTGTGTGTGTGTGTGTGTGTGTGTGTGTGTGTGTGTGTGTGTGTGTGTGTGTGTGTGTGTGTGTGTGTGTGTGTGTGTGTAGGGTTTGTAGGATTAAAGTGGCATCTGAGACGCGGAAGTGTCAGGACAGTATTTCAGTTTGAAACCTACCATCCACAACCCTGAATGTCTCCATATACAGAATTGACTTAAATCTCTTTTTCTCAAAGTTCCCTAGCTTTCTGAGGTTAATTTCCGCTATGAGTCATCAAGCAGACCCATTCAAGGATGTGTTTCCGTAGATTTAAGTACTTACAAGTAAAGCACAGCCGGTGAATTGTGACAATTGTTTTCTTTCTTTGCCAAATGTGTCCTATATGCCGGGAAAATCTAAAGCACAGCACCTTCTCTCCACCTTCTGAGACATCCAGACTGACTCAACTTGGAAACCATCAACTGTACACCAGCAACAGTAAGGTTTTATTTTGCTTTGTTTTTACTTTGATTGATAATTGTTGGAAACCAATATCTTATTACCTTTGATTTGCGTTTTGTCAAATTTTCCTTCAAATTGTACATTAATGTTTCGCTAAATGATCATGTGAAAATGACCGTTTCTGATAATTTTAGTGCGATGGTTAATCACAGTGTTGATAAAATCTTTTGATTACGATTGATTGTTGAAAGTGGAAGGTTGCATACATGCAACAACAGCTCCTCTTTGTTTAGTTGAAGGCGGTGTCTTTAGAATTAATTTTTCTGTGTCTACTGGTGGTGTCGGAGGACATGATAGATAAAGTCCAAATGCCGCTAAGGCAAGCGTTTCTGTGAAGTCAGAATGCAATCCATTTTGCACAGTAGACAAGTAGCTTCTGTTTTGGTTCTGTTCTGGGGATACGTAGAAAAAAAATCTTTCATTGCATGGAATATAATAACATGTGCTCATATTGACAGTTAAAGACACATTTGTGTGCGGGTGCCTGTGTGTGCGGGTGCCTGTGTGTGCGGGTGCCTGTGTGTGCGGGTGCCTGTGTGTGCGGGTGCCTGTGTGCAGACTGTTGAAATGATATAATTGAATTGAATTGAATTGAAAAACTTTATTGTCCATATATGTTAACAAACATGGAAATTTTTCTTTGGCAGCACAGCAACGAGTAAAATCCACATGCATATAACACAATTAAAAGTCAGGCCAACTATCCAACGCGTGCACGCATGTACCACACACACACACACACACACACACACACTCACACACACACACACACACACACACACACACACACACACACACACACACACACACACACACACACACACAGCTTCCGTTAGACCGACATATGCCGGTTTTTACCGGTGAACAGTAGGTTTGAACCGGCAAAAATGCACTGCTTCAGTATCCAGTACCGATAGACTCAAGAATTCGGCCCTAACCATTTGCTTACCCTATTTATCGCTATAGTATCGGGGCAGCATCGCTGATGCCTACAGTTAGACGGCGGTCTAGCCGCCTGTAGAAACCAGATTAATTTTCTCCCTTCCTTTCACACGCTGCTGGCCCACACGTTGTTATGTTATCGCCAGGCAGGCTGAAAGCTGACGTGATGCAATTTTCAACTGGCCAAGCTGCCACTTGACAGTCCACATCTGGTTATCGTTATATCCCTCCCCTCCCCTCTGCTGCTCCTGCTCTCGATCTAACTAAAATCTTGCTCGGGAACAGCCGTGTTACGAGAATGGGTTATTCATGGTAGGCTACCGGCAATTTTAGCCCTAGAACCGATACAAATTTTGGCTGCCGGTAACCGGTACTGGTAGATTCTGGATGCTAGCGGAAACTCTGACACACACACACACACACACATTCACACACACACACACACACACACGCACACCCACACACTCCTACGTTAACATAAAATGCCTAAAATATAAATCGTACATCAGCAGCCAACCCATTCTCGCATTCACACGAGGGAGCAGTTGAGTGACCCTAGGGCCGCATCATAGGCCTACAACACGTCTGCATTAAGGATGGTGATAGCAGACGGGACAAAAGAAAAGCGGTAAAGATTTCTTTTCCAAGCTGGTACACGGAGTCTACGCCCCGAACGCAGAAACTGAAAGCAGTTCCGCAGTGGGTGCTTGTCATCAATCAAGATACTTTGGGCCTTCTTCTTGACTGTCTGACGGTGGATATCTGGCAAGGATTTCTGTTTTTTACCTATCACTTTACTAGCTGAATTTACAATGCCATTTAATCTGGTCTTCTCTTTCACACGCAGATTCCCATACCAGGTCACGATATTAAAGGCTAAAATGCTTTCCACTAAAGATCTGTAAACAAGTTGTAAAACAGCAGAATCAACATCAAAACTCTTCAGTTTTCGAATGAGGTACATCCTCTGGTTAGCCTTTTTACAAATAAAATCAACGTGTTCACTGAACTTCAAATCCCTGTCTAAAACTGTGCCCAAATATTTAAACGAGTCAACTTTTTCAACGTTTTCAGAATCAATTTGGACGGGGCGTAGCAGGGCGGGATCGCTCGCACGGTCTGTCCCAAAACAAATTTCTTTAGTCTTTTTGATATTCAGTTTTAGAAAACTTTCATCGAACCAGAGGGCAAGATTACTGATAAAATCAAAATACTGAGAAAGAGAATGTTCATCTTTCATTCTAGCAATAAGGGCCATATCATCTGCAAACTTCACAAGTGCAAGAATGTTAGTGTTGCACGTCATTTCGTTGGTATAAATTGAAAATAAAACCGGGGAGAGAACGCAGCCCTGCGGCGCACCTGTATTTAAAACGAGTTCCTTAGACATAATGCCATCAATGCTGACTCTCTGTGGCCGATTGCATAGAAAAGAACGGATCCAGAGCACAAGGCCTGGGCTGACCTCGATGTCAAGAAGACGCTTGATCAGCAAGTGGGGTTGAAGCGTATTAAACGCGGAACTAAAATCCATCATCAAGACCCGTACAAAGGTACCAGCTTTGTCAAGATGAGAGAACGCTAGATCAAGTAAGGTCAAGGTCGCATCTTCGACACCCCGCTTTGCCTTATAGGCAAACTGCAGGGGGTCCATGCGATCGGCCACAGAGGCTGTCAGCTGGTCACACACTATCCTTTCCATGCATTTACAGATCACAGATGTCAAGGCCACCGGCCTGTAATCATTCATGTCTTTTGCATTTGGCTTTTTGGCAACAGGAATGATGGTAGATGTACGCCAGATTCTAGGAACAAAATGAAAGTTCATAAACAACTGAAACAAACGACTAAAAACAACACAAAGCTGACTAGAACATTCTTTTAAGACTTTTCCCCCCACCCCATCTGGTCCACTAGCTTTCCTTGGATTCAAACGAGAGAAAACTTTCCTTACCATGGCTTCTGAAACAGTGACATTATTGGGGGTAGTAAATAGAGGCTGACACACACATTCAATTTCACGAGAAAAGTCCTTGTTGTCAAAGCGTGCATAGAACGCATTTAGGTCATTGGAGAAAGAAACCGGGTCATCACACTTCACGCCTTGCTTTTTTACCTTCTTCCCCATCATCGTATTCAACCCATCCCATGCCGCCCTCCCATTCCCCTGTGTCAACTTTTCCTCCACTTTGTCCTTGTATTCCCTTTTAGCAACTTTACTTTTCCTTCTAAACTCCCTGTTTAACTCTTTTTGTCTTTCTTTATCTCCCTGTAAATAAGCCTTCTTTTTCTCTAATAAAATCTGCTTCATTTCCTTATTAACCCAAGGCTTAGTGTTTGAATACACCTTTACTTCTTTTTTTGTGACAACATTCTCTTCACAAAAACGAACATACGATGTGACAGAGTCAGAAACAATGTCAAGATCATCCTCATCTTCGAAAAACACATTCCAGTCTGTGGTTTCAAAGCAGCCCCTCAAAGTCTCTGCTGTCTCATAATCCCATTGACTAACAGAACGTGTCTTTAACCCCTCCCTCTTTATTAACTGTTTATATTTGGGAAGCAGGTGAATGACATTGTGGTCCGATTTACCAAGGGGTGGCGAGTAGCGGTCTGTGTAGGCATCGTGAATGTTTACGAAACACTTGTCAAGGATGTTACCCATGCGTGTCGGATTTGTTACACACTGCTGGAGTTGAGGTAAGTGTTTGGACACATCGCACGTGTTAAAGTCACATAACAACAACACGGGCTGGTCGGCTGACCTGCTGAGCGCACGATTATAGCACTCGGCGATGCTCTCTGCCGCTGCGTCGTCGTTCGGGCCTGGCACGTACGCTAAAATAACTGAAACCTGTGTGAATTCACGGGGCAGGTAGTGCGGGCGAAACGACACAGACAAGATCTCGCAGTCATGTGTACTGACAGTTTCCCTCACAGTTATGTTGGTAGCCCAGTCTTTGTTTACAAACATGATCAGTCCTCCCCCTATCTTTTTCTCTGTTTTCACTGTATCTCTGTCCAGTCTGACTGCTGTAAAACCATCAAGATCAGCGTTCTTCTCCCCTGACAGCCAAGTCTCGGTAACACAGATGATGTTACTGCGGCGATAGTCGCCGTCGTGTTGCACGAGCGCTGCCAACTCGTCCATCTTGTTGTTTACGGACCGGGCGTTGGTGAATGTCACAGTAGGCATAGGAAGCCTAGCCTCAGAGCAAAATACATAAGCATTACGCTATACACAAGATTTACTTTTACGCATACACATGACTGACTCATAACATCAGAGATTAGCTTAAGATCAACTAAAGTGCAACTGCACAACATGTGCAGTTTATTGCATTGTATTGTATTGTGTTGAATTGTGTGTATTATGTTCTATTGAAATGTATTATATTGCATTGTATTGTATCGCCCTCCAGCTGAGCCAGATCCCTACAATATCATCCAAAATGTACAGGAAAACATTCAACACAGTCTACAATCTCTCTTTTCATGTCCCCAAAAAGGACCAGTGTGTAACTTGCACTGCAGCTGCTATCAAGAGAAAGCAGAATTCGCTGTCCACTGCTGAGGAGGCATCTCATTAAGAACACCTTGCAAGAACACAGACTTCCGGACAGCAAAAAGCAGCTGACAAGGAGGCTTCCAAGAAAGACCCATCATTACATGTAATAACAGTTGACATGCAGGCAGTTTTACAATCTCTTTGCGGCCATGTAAGTCAAATGTATTATAAGAGAAAACTTTGTGACTATAACTTTGCTGTGTGCTCTCTGTCAGATGGCAGAGCAGCATGCTATACATGGGACAGAACTGAAGGCAAGAGGGGTTCCTGTGAAATTACCAGCTGTCTTCACAAGTATATTTCATCCCTTCCAGCCCATGTCCAGCACGTCATCATATATTCTGACTGTTGCAGTGGACAAAACCAAAATCAATACTTGACATCAGCACTGCTATTTGCTGTGAATACTCTGCCAAACATCAAAACCATCACACAGAAATTTCTGGAATCTGGTCACACTCAGATGGAATATGGTTCAATGCACTCTGCCATCTCCTCTGCAAAGAAGAGCATTCCCATTTACTTCCATGTGAGTGGGACATCGTGTTCAGGTTGGCCCAGCGGCCAAATCGTTTTACTGCTGTGCCAACTGACCATGAATCGTTTAACGATTTCAAGATGCTGGCCTCTTCACACATACGAAAAACAAAAATAGACACGAACAAACACAGGGTCTGCTGGCTACAAATTCGCTTTATCCAGGTGTCCAAGGCCAATGATGGCATCATGCTCTTAAAAAACAACCTAGATGATGATTGCTTGAGAATGCTCCGACTGGTGGGCTCATCAAGAAGGGAATGTCAAGAGCTTCCCAAAGTACTGCCAAGACTACATAAGGACAAACTCCCAATATTGGAGGCCAAGAAGTGGGATCTCTTGTCACTGTGTGCACCTGGTGTCATCCCAAAAGCCTATCATAACTTCTACCATGTCCTTCCGGTATCTTAATCAGCAAACGACATATTGCCAGACCTGATATCAAAGAGACAATATGTTGAAGTGATTTGGCAAACAGCCTGAAAGGTCCACTATCAGTCGAAACGTTTATATTCACCCTGCCCCCGGTGTACCATTCTCTGATTCGATCTCGTGAACTGGGTTCATCCCATGTTCGCGAGATCTGAGTAGAGATTCACGCAGACAGCATTAGAGCGCTGACGAAGATGGCGAGAACGCCATCGAAAGCTACGGAACTGTGAGTAGCGATTTTTACACTGTTGGGAGACCTTGTTCTTCAAAAATTGGTAGCATTATGTCTACCCCCCAACTGTTGAAACTTCCCCTACGTCTCATTCGCGATTACGATCGGACGATCATCACTACCTTTCGTGAATCAGAGAAATTACACCGCTCCCTAGCGAAGTTCAGGAACCATCTACACTTCACACTGCACTGCAAACATCACGGCGTCTTTCCCACCAGCCTAAAAATCAAAACTCCGATGAAAGGAACAGCAGCAAATAATATCATCAATCAGGCACAACGAGCACTCATGAACGAACGCATCAAGCAAATCAACACCCGCATCACTTGTCTGGAAGGAAAAATCCAAGACCTCGAGGAAAGACTGAGCTCTAGCACACTACCAGATGCTATGCTCTCCGAAATCAAAGAGTGGCTAAACAACACACGACGAATAGAATGGGACAAAGTACGCCAACGCCATCGAAAGAAATTCGAACTTCTAGCACCAAAAAACAACAGGAGACAACAGAATGACAAAAGCGAGATTACACCTGTACCGGAAGAAACAAAAAGAAAGACCAAAGAGAGGTGGGTGATCAATCTATCAGATCGCCAACTCACTAAACCTGAACAGGAAGTACTAGAGAAAGGACTAAATTTCGCCGTAGCCCCTAACAAGCTTCCAGTGGTAGACCTCATCACAAGCATTGAAACAGCTTGCAGGTATATTGGCCCTAATTCAGAAGAAGCCACACACTTAAGATCAGACTGTGTCAGAATCATGAAACAGGCCAAACTACCGAAATCCAACTTAACACCGGACCAAAGACGGGCTCTGGCGGATTTAAAGAACGAACACGCCACGATGATCCTACCAGCTGACAAAGGTCGTGCCACAGTCATCATGCCTAGACCCATGTACTATGAGAAGGCAAGCAAACTTCTGGAAGATACTACAACATATGAACGCCTCAAGAAAGATCCTACTTCCAAGTTTTCCAACAAACTGAAAGACACACTGAAACGCCTGAAAGAGACGGACCGCCTGTCATTAGAACAGTACAGGAAATTATACCCAACTGTGTCCGACGTCCCCAAGTTCTATGGTCTACCCAAAGTCCACAAGAAAGAAGTCCCCCTCCGTCCCATAGTCGCATCCAGAGGTTCCATCATGTATGAGACGGCTAGATTTGTGGCGGACATCCTATCACCTCTCGTAGGACACACAGATCATCACATCCACAACAGTGCTGACCTAGTGGAAAAACTGAGTAACTACACCCTCGCTCATGATGAACTCCTTGTGTCATATGATGTCTCTGCCCTATTTACCAGCGTACCAGTGAAAGAAAGCATAGAGATCATACGCCGAAGGTTACAAAACGACCAAACCCTCCACCAACGTACATCTCTCACAGTGGACGACGTATGTGAACTCTTGTCCTGCTGCCTCACCACCACCTACTTCACCTTCCAAGGTGAATTCTACCAACAAAAAGAAGGAGCAGCCATGGGCTCCCCAGTAAGCCCAATAGTAGCCAACCTGTTCATGGAGGATTTTGAAGAGAAAGCATTGGCTTCTTTCCACTCCCCACCACGATACTGGGGGCGCTACGTAGACGACACCATGACTATCCTCCCCCAGCAACTGGTCGAACAGTTCACAGAACATCTGAACAACCAACACCCAGCCATCAAATTCACGAGGGAAGTGGAACAGAACAACTCCATAGCCATGCTGGACACCCTCATCACCAGAACTGATGGCATTCTATCCTTCTCGGTCTACCGTAAACCAACTCATACGGACCAATATTTACAGTTCGACAGCCACCAGCCCCTTGAACACAAACTGGGAGTGATTCGAACCCTTACCCACAGAGCTAACACCATATGCAGTACCCAAGAGGCAAAAGACAAGGAGACAAACCACCTGAAAAAAGTGCTCACCATCTCGGGCTACAAAAAGTGGGCCTGGAACAGCCCGGGAGGCAGGAAATCCAACACCGCATCCCAACAGCCAGTGAAACAACACCAGCGCAAGGGACACATCACCATCCCATACGTAGGAGG
The DNA here is from genome assembly GCA_030674185.1 of Monoplex corrugatus. Lineage (NCBI taxonomy): Eukaryota > Metazoa > Mollusca > Gastropoda > Littorinimorpha > Ranellidae > Monoplex > Monoplex corrugatus. The sequence continues at coordinate 108,877,187 of CM060305.1, forward strand.
TGTGAGTGACGCTCTGTCCAGAAAGATCAGAAAACTGGGGGTGGCTGTACATTCCAAACCTTCCAACACCATACGCAGCCAGCTGGTCACCCCCAAGGACAAAACCAGCAAACTCGACAAAGCTGGCATTATATACAGAATAGACTGCCAGGACTGTAACCAACATTATGTCGGTGAAACTGAACGCCCCCTTCAGAAGAGACTAACAGAACACAAGAGGGACTCTTCTCCAGTAGGAGCTCACCTACACGCCGAAAAACATCAATTCAGTGCGGACAATGTCAACATCCTGGACAGAGAAAATAAGTGGTTCCAGCGAGGAGTCAAGGAGGCCATCTACATCGCAGCCACCAACCCCCCGCTCAACAGGGACCGGGGCCGTTACACCCTGCCCCCGGTGTACCATTCTCTGATTCGATCTCGTGAACTGGGTTCATCCCATGTTCGCGAGATCTGAGTAGAGATTCACGCAGACAGCATTAGAGCGCTGACGAAGATGGCGAGAACGCCATCGAAAGCTACGGAACTGTGAGTAGCGATTTTTACACTGTTGGGAGACCTTGTTCTTCAAAAATTGGTAGCATTATGTTTATATTCAAGTAACTCATTACGTGCATTCTGATGTCCATGATAATTGTGTTATGTATGTCACTTGTGCTTTATTTAACTCATCCATTTATGTTTACAAATGTATACACATCTGTTAAGTGAGTTGCTGCAGACTGTTATTTCATAACTTCAACAGTGAATATGTACTTGAATACATGTATCATTAAACTGTCCGTTTTGATATGATTATATTAACATGTGTTAGTAATATTTGTCATTTCGTAAATAAAATGGCCTAATGCATGGTTAATATTTTCATTTTGATATGATCATAGCATATACAAGATTCAAAATTTCATATGTGAAGTGACTGGATTGAAATCACATTACTGTCATACTATTTAACATTCCATTTTGTTTTTGCTTTTTCTGTTTCACTCACATGCATGCAGACATATCCGTGAACACATACATGCAAACACACAAACACACGCACGCATACATTTAATTATACATGTATGTTCCCTTAAATGTAGTAATGGTGAAATTTTGCGCATTACTTTTTATCTCTGGTGGTATTGTTTTCGTTTTGTTTCTTTGAATTTTAAAATTCTCTTGTAGTATTTTACTTCCTTGTTTTCTTTTGTTTTTATGTAAAGTAGAATGGCAACGGCAGTTATTTAAGATGGCCTGTGTGCTAATATCTGTACCATTGGAAAATGAAGATTCGATTAATTTTCATTTCATTTCATTGCATTGCATTGCAATTCATTCTCTCTCTCTCTCTCTCTCTCTCTCTCTCTCTCTCTCTCTCTCTCTCCTCTCTCTCTCTCTCTTTCTCTCTCTGTCTGTCTGTCTGTCTGTCTGTCTCTCTCTCTCTCTCTTTCTCTCTCTCTCTCTTTCTTTCTCTCTCTCTCACTTCAAACACACACACATTCACATGTGCATGTGATCTGATGCACATTATGTGTGTGTGTGTGTGTGTGAGAGAGAGAGAGAGAGAGAGAGAGAGAGAGACAGAGACAGAGACAGAGACAGACAGAGACAGAGACAGACAGACAGACAGACAGATAGACAGACAAACAGACAGAAAGAGAGAATGATGTGCCATAGATTATACAATGCATTATTTTGCGCATTATGAAAAAGGCTTGTGAACATACAACCTAGGCAATGTCTTTCTGTTTGACAATATCTCAGATGAGGTGGCCTGTTGCACATTTGTTGTGAGCTTAAAAAGGTGTGATGCACAAGTAATTATCTGCCACAACATATTTCCTGACTAATAACACTTCTCCATTCGGTTACGTTGCACAGGATGCTACCAGCCAGAGAGTACTAAAAAGTTATGAAACACACAGACGCCAGCTGCGCCTCTCTCCTTTTCCTGTCCTCTCTCGCTACATAGTATTAACCTCACACTAGCATGTCACAGCAGACATTTTGTTTACTTGTCACCCGCCCTCCCTTCCTGCCACAGGGTACTAAGCGCGCCTAACCCTTATCACCATCCTGCAGGCGCGTTGGACACCACTAGCCCCCACCTGCTTATTGGTTCTGTTGAGTAATAGCACTTTCCATCAGGCGACTGACGGGAGAAAAGAAGTTGTGTGTGTGTGTGTGTGTGTGTGTGTGTGTGTGTGTGTGTGTGTGTGTGTAGGTGTCTGTGTAGTAGGTAGGGGACATTTTTACGTGTACCGTAGTAGAAAGGGGACGTGTGTGTAATTTGGGGACGTCCCCAAAATACACAAAATTAAAATTGGCTCAAAATAAAAAGATAAGCTTAAAATGGTATACTATTGCGTATAAAATATAAATTACGTAATTTTAAAAAATGTCCCCTAATTATTACATATTTTGCTTGTAGTAATTTGGGGACGTCCCTTTATTACTACATCCCACTGACCCTGTTCTCACACAGACTGAGTCCCACAGCTTTTCAGTCTTAGTCGGTTTAAAAGCGTATTTCTTTGGCTTCTTTTCTGTCTGAGATTGATCTATTGTTTTCTTTGTGGTTTCCTGTCTATTGTTATAGCTGTTTAAGTGCTGATGTTGTTATTGCTGTTAATTTACCATCATTATTTTGAAAATATGACTGATTTTGTTGTCTAGCACTGACATTAATAGACTTATTCACTGAATAATTTATATTGGTGTTGAATAATTTCAATTGTTTTGTTTTAGTAGTTTAATACATTTTTTTAGAATTAAATGCTGTCTGTGTGGCTTAATTTCAATTGTATATATTTATTTATGTATTTATTTATTTATTTATTTATTCATTTTTTATCATTTATTTAATTTATTCATTTATTTATTTATTTGCTTGTTTTTGTTTATTCATTCATCCTTTTACTTATCTATTTGTTTATCTATCGATCATTTATTGTTTATTTATTTATTTGTTTTGTTCGTTTTTATGCTTATTTATTTATTTATTTGTTTATTAATTTATTTATTTATTTAGTTAGTTATTATTTTAGTTATTAATTTATTCACTTATTTGTTCATTTGCTTATTTTTTGTTTATTCATTCATCCTTTTATTTATTTACCTATTTATTATTTGTTTCTTTATCTATTTATTTATTCATTTATACATTTCTTAATTATTGTCTATTTGTTTATTTATTTGTTTATTATTTATTGTCTATTTGTTTATTTGTTTATTTGTTTATTTAGTTTATTTATTCATTATTTATTTATTCACTTATTTATTTATTTACTTATTTATTTATTATTTATTATTTATTTATTTATTTATTTATTCATTCATTCATTTATCTATTTATTGATCTATTTATTTACTTGCTTGTCTATTTATTTATTTGTTTATTTATACATCTATTTGTTTATTTATCCTTTTTATGTTGATTTCTATTTTTGTTTATTTATTTATTTATTGGTTCCTTTATCTATTTAATCTTTTATTTCCTCTATTTATTTCAGATTTCACAACTGTTATCAGATGGATATTCACCACTTTAATGTGTGCTCTTTTTTCAGTAAATGTTCACAAATTTGGACAAGCAAAGACCACATTTAAAAAGCAACTGCTTGTGGCTATTCTGGTTAATTCAGAACAGGTCAATACAATTGTAGATGTAGTAGGAAGTTTGTGAAAAGTCAAAATTGTAGTTAACAGGTTTGCAAATACCAGCAACGTTTTATCAGCCATTTATTAATGTATCTGACCATACTGAGACAATGTCTTATATAGCATATATTGCATAAGGTCCTAAGAAGGCATGATATGAATCAGCATTTTGATCACTGCAGTTAACTGTGTAAAAACTTTCAATACGTTTGGTGTAATATCTAATTTCCTTTTAACGGATTTGAATCAATTATTATTATAATTTAAGTCATGCGTTTTATACTATCAGGAAACTAGCAGCTTCAAAAGACTCTGAGATCAGCTGCTTTTTAATTTATGATAGCGTATGTAAAAAGGGAAATTTATTGCAAAGTTTGTCCATCTAGTGTCTTGTTTCATTTTTGACAGGAGAGAGAGAGAGAGAGGCAGATACAGAGACAGAGACAGAGACAGACACAGACAGACATCTCTTCCTCTCTCTATTTCTCTTATTTCTATACGATGAAATGCTTTTTTATCTACATGAGACTGGCACTATCGATTACACAAAGACATACAGACTGACACCGACAGACAGATAGACACACAGACACTTAAAAAACTGGGGACATCTCGATACATCCCAGGTTCGACACGTCCCAGGTTCGATACATCCCAGGTTCAATATGCCCAACATCCCCCACACACCCCACAACCCCAGACCCACACCCCCATACCCCCCAGACCCACACCCACCCACCCCATACCCACATACCCCACACACCCCAGACCCACACACCCCCACACCACCCACACCCTGACACCACCCCATACCCACACCCACACCACCTCCACACCCACCACACCCACACCACGCACCCCACACCACGCACCCCACACCATCCACACCCATACCAACACACCCACACCACCCACACCACCCACACCAACACCCACATCAGCCATGCCCAACCCCTCCCCCTCACCCAAACCCCCACACCACCCACACTTACACCACCCAATACCCACACTACCCACACCACCCACATCCCACCACCCACACCCACACCACCCACACACCACACCATCCACACCCATACCTCCACACCCACACCTCCACACCCACACCAATCACACCCCCACCACCCACACCCCCACACTCACCCCACCCACATCCACCTCACCCACCACCCACACCCTACCTGCACCACCCACACACCAACCACACCTCCACACCACCCACACCCTACCTGCACCACCCACACACCAACCACACCTCCACACCACCCACACCAATCACACCCACACCACACCACCCCCACACTCACCCCACTCACACCCACCCCACCCACATCCCACCACCCACAAGCACACCTACACCACCCACACAACACACCAACCACACCCACACCTCCACACCACCTACACACCCCACCACCCAAACTCCACATGCACACCACCCACACCCACACCACACACATCACCCACATCACCCTGAACAATCAATCAACAATATAAGTTGCCAAAGTCAAACTAACCAAGTCAAACCAAACGCAGTCTGAGAAATGGGCAACAGTAACTCAATGCTGCGGATGTCCCCAAACCAACACGTGGCACTGATCTTAAGGGAGGTAACTCATTACAATGGGCAAGCCAACGCTAAAAATGTGAGTTGCAACTCCTGAACGCGATACACAAACACGTCTCATAATTACTACTCACACACGTGTGTGTGTGTGTGTGTGTGTGTGTGTGTGTGTGTGTGTGTGTGTGTGTGTGTGTGTGTGTGTGTGTGTGTGTGTGTGTGTGTGTGTGTGTGTAAGTAATAAATAAGTAAAACACAGAATATCGTGATACCTGACGTAATTCCTTTCAAGACACATCGCGTACTATAAAACGGAAAATACATATCCTACTTAAGTTCGCGAAACAATTCAAAAAGGAAACCGCTCTGCGTCATACTAAAGAATTAATGGGCTATCTTTATCGAGATAAAAACAAACAAGAAAAAACCCCTGTCACTAACGTAAGCAACGATATAACATACATAAAAAAAAAAAAAAAAAAAAAAAAAAAAAAATACAATAACATACAAAACTCACAGAACCTGTAAGTTAAGTAGAACCGTAAGATCTTTAGAGCGTATGGTTTTTATATTCTGTGAATGGGTACTTATCATCTCATAGTTTTTGTTTTGGTTGTCATTACTTATCATTGTAGTTGTTATTGATGTTTTGTTGTTGCCGTTCCCCCGTGGGGATGCCGGAGCTCTTTCAGTATAAATAGTATTCCCACCTTCTGGAAATTCTGTGCTAGAGATTTCCTCTTTTCTGTCACCGTCTTTGTTTCTGCCTCGTTCCTTTGCTTTCTGTCATTTCTTCCTATCATTTTTGCCTTGCTGGTCCATTCACCTGTATACATGTATGTTCGATAGTCTTGCGTACGTTTTCTTAGGATTGATTATTGGGTACATGTATTAAGTGCATATTTGGCTCTAGGAAGGTGAGATATGCGGAAGCAATTTTAGGTAATTTATGCTTACTTTTAAATATGTTTTGGTGTCCGTAGGTATGCTTATATTTGTATTCAGGGTAGATTATGTGCGCGAATGCATTGATATGTCTACTTAATTTTCTGTTCTTTTTTTTTTTTCTTTTCCTGTTGAAGTTTTGTGTGTTTGGGGGCGGTTATAGCCCTGGTGTGGCTCTATGCAGTCGGCTGCTCTTTAAACAACAATAACAAGGTTAACGGTGAGCATGGTTTTTAACTGTTGTCTTTCATTTAACAGGTTGTCTTTTATTGACGTGGTGTTAACCCTGATATGGCTCTAGTAGTCGGCTGGTCTATAAGCAATATGGGAAATCAACCCATCTCTCCAATGTTTTATACCAAGGCAGCCGGGCAATGCCCTGCTCTTCCCAATTTTCAACTGCCGTGAGATCTTCAGCGAGCACAGACAAAAGGCACACGGGTCGGACTCGTTTTTCGTCCCTTTCCGAAGGACTAGACGTTCAGTTCGATTTTCCGGTCAAACTGAGGAGAAAAGTCGAAGCCTCTACGGGGAGCGAACCCTGAAACCTCGAGTTTAGTTATTGGCAGGCGAACTTCTGAACCATTCTGCCACTCTTCTCCTTGATCATCAAATGCTAGCAACTGGGAAGACATTGCCCACAACAGAGTAAGCTGGCAACGGCAGTAGGCGCAGGGCAAAACAGTGAAGAACTGATAGATACGTTGCCCGTGCATACCAAAGATGCTAAAGCACAGTTGCCATTACCATGACCTTGCAAGACCACTAAGCAATACAAAGTCAACCCCATCAGCTGTGGCATCAATATCACCAGCTGAGAAGATTTTGTCTTCAACAGAGTATGCTGGCGACAGCTGTATACTCAATGAGCAGACCCATCCGAACAGGGCAAAACAGCTGCTATTCAGCAGAAACGGGACTAGCGAAAGTAGAACACTAGGCAGCAAGACTCCTTCCTATGTCGCCCCTGTCAGATGATAATTTATGTACCTCCAGAATTGGTTTTTGTACCCCACATGAAGATACATGCCAGACAAGAAAAGACCAGTATGTCTATTCACCTGTTGGATCGACGGAAGTGTTTATAGTTATGTTATTTTCTGTTAACGGCACCAGCTGCTGATAACATTGCTGTAGATATCTGTTGAAATGGGAACAAGATGCTCATGGAGAAACTAACAAGTCTGTGCCAGTGTATATGGCAAAAGAAAGTAGTTTCTCAAGACGTGAATGGTTTTGTGATTGTCCATATTTACAAGAAAAAGGGCGATAAGACCTAATACGACAATCATGGTGAGATATCCATCTTGTTATAGCAGGAAGTTCCTTAACAGAGTCACCACCTAAGTAGCCGAGCCCGTAATTCTTGAGTATCAGTGAGGTTTTCGGTGTTGTAAGAGGCATAAGCGACATGGTGTTTTCTATTTGCCAGTCGCAAGAGAAGTGTCCCAGACAAAATCAGGTGCTCTGCATCGTGTTCTCAAATGTACTCAAAGCATTTGATACTGATAACAAGAAGGGCCTGTAGGACATACTACGAAAGCTTGGTTACCATTAGAAACTTGTCTCGCTTATTGCTACCTTCTACAATGGCGTGCTGACCAGGATGCGAGAGAATGAAGAGCATCTTAACCTTTCCCATTGCAAAATGGTGTGAATCAGGAATGCGTCCCAACGCCCACAATCTTCTCCATCCTCTTTGCAGCAATGCTGATTGATGCAGTCAGAGATTTTGAAGGGGTGTGAAGATCAAGTTCCGCTCAACCTACGGGGACTCCAAACAGAGGCTACAGTGCTCAGAGCCGTTCTTCGGGAATGTTTCTTTGCTGATGACTGTACATTGGCTGTAAACTTGTGCGAGAGCACCCAGCACATCACTAACCAATTTGCTACGGCCTGCAGACGCTTCAGTCTTACAATTATCTTCAGCACGACTCAGCTTGTGTTTCAGCTAACTCCATCTAACAATTCTGGCTCTTACCAACGCCGATTGTCATCAACAACCAGAAGATCAAGATTGTAGACAAATTCTGCTATTGAGCAGTAATGGATCTCTTGCTGCTAAGGTGTCACTGCAACTCTGCAAGCCTAGCTTTGTCTTTGGGAGGTTGATCAAGAGGTAATGGCAGAACCATGGCATCAGAGTCGTCACAAAGATAGCATTGCATGGAGCAGTAGCCCGAGCACCCTGCTGTATTGTCGTGAGATCTGGAATACTTTCTTAAAGCATATTTCATGGCTGGAAAGGTTCCACCAAAGATTGTCTGCGTAAGATCTGCAGCATCGTGTGGCAAGATCGAATGTTCAACCTTCAAATTGTAAAGGATGGAGTTTTACTCATCAAATGCCAGCTTTGTTTGATAGAATACATTGTCCATATGGAAAACTCAGGACTCAAAACTCGGGAGATTTATTTGTCCTTTCGAAAACAGCAAGGAAACTTGGTCTGAAGGCATGTCAGTTTCATATCGTGCTACACACATAGGCGCACACATACATATTCATATACACACACGCCAAAAAAACTGATCATCATTCATAATGCAGTTGTATTTAAAATAGATGACATCTAAATTTGCATTCAGAGTAAAAGGTTTGAGAGCTTGCGTACACACAAACACACACACATACACACACGTACACACACACATACACACACACGCACACACACACATACACACACACACACCACACACACACACACGCACGCACACACACACACACGCACGCACACACACACACACATACACACACATACACACACATACACACGCACATACATACACACACATACATACACACATACACACACACGCACACACACACACACACACATACACGCACACATACACACACACATACATACACACATACACACACGTGCGCGCGCGCACACACACACACACACACACACACACGCACGTACACACACACATACACACACACATACATACACACACACACACACATACATACACACACACACACACACACACACACACACACACACACACACACACACACACACACACACACACATACACACACACATCACACGCATTCATCGCATCCGCATCTCAAAGGTATCTGTGTAAGCAATGACACCGTGACCAGGGAAATCTACTTGACCAAGGCAATATACTCGGAAGACCAGCCTCAATACCACCAACTGGGAAGACTGACCACAATAGAGTGAGCTGGCAACAGCAATACACACAAAGCAAAACAGCGCAGAACAGTTGCTTCTCGAAAGAAATTTGCCAAGTGACCGACAGAAGCAGAACCCCAGGCCGCATAGCTCATTCCCATGCAGTGTTCGCGAAAGAACATAATTTTTTATGCGCTGCCTCTAGAATCGGTCTTGTATCCCACATAAAGACCTATTCCAGGCGATAAAGAACCAGCATGCCGACACAGCCATCAATTCGACGGGAAACTCCATCATCACACTGAGTCGGTGAAATACATGGATACAGATTCTTACATAAAACGTCGCTCCGTATAGATGCAATGGAACATGTTTTAGTGTATCTGTGAAACGTATTAGTTCTGTTTCGAACATTGCTGTGTTTTGGTAGACTTTTAGATTAGGTGGAAGAGTATTCCAGGGTAACTTACCAGAGTTACCAAAGAGACACTGACACTGACTCGTGGTTTATCTGTGAGAATCACCGACCCATACACAAAATTGTTAACTCATTCTCGCACTTGGGGGAGTGGAGAAGGCGGGAAAGAGAAGTTCTCTACAGAGAGAGAGAGAGGAGATAAAAGAGAGACAGACAGACAGACAGACAGACATAGACATAGAGCGACAGAGACAGAGAGAGTCAGAGACAGACAGAGACAGTGAAATAGAGAGAGGAAGAGACAGAGACAGACAGAGATAGAGAGAGGAAAGCTTTGCTCCTTGACCTGTCAAATTGACTTCCCATCAGACAGTCACGCCAAGTATCAAGTCCCATGACGTACTCCAAAAAAACGGAAATAAGCACTGCAGGCTGATTTCCGAGTTGTCATCACACTTGACAGTACAGGACACAGAAAAATATGTCCTTTTCTGAGTATGTATAGAAAATCAAAAGCAGTTCTCGAATACGTGCTGTGTATTTTTCCTTTTTTTTTTTTTTTTTTTTTTTTTCTTTTTCTCTTTCTAATTGTTCAACCACACAGTTCGGAGTTCAAGAGGGTTCATCGCACTCAGACACTTCCATATGCGATCCGCCCAGATTTGCAAGTAATTGTTCGTCTGGGTGACGCCTTGAGCCTGCACGGTCGTGAAATGGGGAAGAGATGAACAGAGCAAACTTCGATTCAGCTTCAATTTCTCCCTCAAGATGACGTCTCCGCACTCGGAATAAATTCCGTATGCACCAACGTCACTGATGCCATGTGATGGAGAAGATCCAAAATGATCATGGCACAAGTCTTAAGCCTGCACATAAACCCATGAGCTGGCCAGGTCCAGAGATCCTACTTACATAGTTCCATAACCCTGGAATCGTAGAGGAATGAGGTGACAGAGACCAAAAACAGGACAAATGAAACTCGAAATTAACATCATCAGAATGATTGAAGGATTAATGCGGGCAGCAGACAGGTCAGTTCTCATGCCGGAATTAAACTCAAGACATCAGGTTTTGAGTCAACTGCTTTATGAATAGAATCGGCCAACCTGCTAACATGTTCAGTGGTTATCCCCCGTGGGGATGCCTGGGGCTCTTTCAGTATAAATAGTATCCCCACCTTCTGGAAATTCTGTGCTAGAAACTTCCTCTTTTCTTTCACTCTCTTTGTTTCTGCTTTATTTCTTTCTTTCTGCCATTTCTACTTATAATTTTCTGCCTTGCTGGTCCATTCACCTGTATGTGTTCGATAAAGTTTTACGTATTTTCTCCTAGGATTTATAATTGGGCACATGTATTATGTGCATTTCTGGCTCTAGGGAAATGAGATATGCAGAAGCAATTTTAGGTAATTTAAGCCCGATTTTTATGTATGCTTTAGTGTCCTTAGTTATGTTTAAATTTGTATACAGGTATGTTTTTGAATCCCCTGTGTGATAAATTGGACGGACTGGTCGTCACCAGAGGCATCTCCTTAGATTATGTGCGCGAATGCATTGATGTGTGTACATAATTTTCATTTTCTTCTTCTCCTTGCTGAAGTATTGTGTGTGTATTGAAACGGTTACAGCCCT
>CM060305.1:108901037-108916037 GCA_030674185.1 Monoplex corrugatus
CTCTCTCTCTCCTCTCTCTCTCTCTCTCTCTCTCTCTCTCTCTCTCTCTCAATGCTCATGGCTTCAAGAATTAGAACTGTTTCAACAATTGTCCATAAAACTCTTCACAAAAGAGGGTTTACCTTGATGTGACGTTAGTTTTTGCAAATTTGTTGATTTACAGTCAATGTGTAAGGTATCATCGTATTACTGAAAAATGACTGTGTTAACCATTTGTGTTTCACTAATGCTTGAAATTCGTATTTTCGAAGAACGACTATGATTATTATGTATTTTGTGTTTCTACTGTGTTTGTAATATGTTCACATCCCTTCAAATAATGCTCCGACCTTTTTGAATAAATTTCTGATTCTGATTCTGAATCTGTCTCATTCACATTCAGCATGATTGTATTTACTGGATATAGATGCGGTCACACTGTCAGTGGGCATTTAACTATGACGACATGGAGTCATCTGGCGAAGTCGATGACAAGTTGGACAACTCTGGCTCTGGGGACACACCCATTCTCCAGACGATCGCTGATGTAAGTGCCTGTTATTGTTATTGTTGTTTAAAGCCCAGCCGACTGTGCAAGCCATATTAGGGCTATAACCTCTTCAAAACAGAAAAAAACTTGAACAGCAAAAAGAAAACGAAAAGAAAATTAAGTACACATATCAGTGCATTCGCGCGCATAATCTAAGGACATGCCCCTGGCGTTGACCACTCCGTCCATTTTATCGCACAAGGGATTTGAAAAACACACCTGAATACAATTTTAAGCATACATAAAGACACCAAAACATATAAAAAAAAGGCATAAAATACCTGAAATTGTTTCCGTATATCTCTTCTCCTTAGAGCCAAAAGTGCACTTAATACATGTATCCGACCATCAATCCCGAGAAAAAGTACATAAGACTTCATCGAACACATACAGGCGAATGGACCAGCAAGGCAGAAAATGATAGGAAGAAATGACAGAAAACAAAGGAGGAAGAGACAAACAAAGAGAGTTTGACAGAAAAGAGGAAATTTCTAGCACAGAATTTCCAGAAGGTGGGGATACCATTTATACTGAAAGAGCCCCCGGTATACCCACACGGGAAGGTAAATGCCTAGTTTAAAATGTCTTCAGTTGAATTGCCGAAGTGATGTGTATGTGTACATGTATATATCTGAGTAAATATATGTAAAGCTGTACCTATATATCTTAGTATGTATATGTAAAACTGTACCTATACATCTGTGCATGTATAGTTAAAGCTGTGCCTATATATCTGTGTATGTATATGTAAAAATGTACCTAAATATCTGTGTATGTATATGTAAAGCTATACCTATATATCTGTGTATGTATATGCATTTGTAAAAATGTACCTATATATCTAAGTACGTATATGTAAAGTTTCGAATCTAGGGAAATGAAATGTGCGGAAGCAGTTTAAGGTAATTTAGGCCAGTGTTTATATATTTTTAGTGTCCTTAGTAATGTTTCAATTTGTATTCAGCTTTGTTTTTTAAATTCCCTGTGTGATAAATTGGATGGAATGGTCAACGTCAGGGGCATCTCCTCAGATTATCTGCGCGAATGCATTGACATGTGTACTTAATTTAATTTTCATTTTTTACCTGTTGACGTACTGTATGTTTTGAAACACTTATAGTCCTGATATGGCTCTACACAGTCGGTTGGGCATTTAATCAAAAATAACAATTAAAAAATAACAAGCCTTGTATTTCATACGAAAACTCACACACGGCTATAAGGACCAGAATGCTTACTGATCCATCGAATCAAAGGGAGAATCTATCATCATCATCATCATCATCGTCATCATCATCATAATCATCATCGTCGTCGTCGTTGTCATCGTCATCATCGTCATCATCATCATCATTGAGTATGATATTCCATGGGTTTCCAAAGAGACCTGTGTATCTGTCATCTTTATTTCTGTCTTTTAACCCTTTGACTCCCGCACCTGTCCAGCAGCGTCCTGCATTGTCAACCATGTAGCAAAGCAGAAACTGAACCGTTTGACTCGCTCACCCTTTTGGTCAGCTTTCTGTAGGGAGTTGATGAATAGGGTGAGAGAATCAAAGAGTTATGTTTTTGCAGTTGGTGGATAGGGTGCGGGAGTCAAAGGGTTAATTAAAGATACACCATTCTGGTTGGTAATGCCTTTCAATTAACATTAGGAAGAGAGTTCTTGAATGTTACATAGAACCAATACTGTTGTACTGTTGTGAGGCGTGGACAGTCAACAAGCAAAGCCAGAACAAGATTGAGGCAGCCGAGATGTGGTTTCTAAGAAGAATGTTGAGAGTTCCATGGACAGCAAAGAAAACAAACGAGACAGTCTTGATGGAGGCAGACACAAGTAGATCATTCATTAGGAAGATTAGGAAAAAGACAGGCAACATTTATAGGCCATTTTATGAGGCAAGGGGATTTGGAGCACCTGGTCACAACGGGAAAGCTGGGGGGAAAGAGAGCACCAGGTAGACCCAGGGAGAAGATACTGGACGGACTTGCAGAGTGGCTGAAGAAAAGGAGGGTGGAAGAGATGCTTGAGGCAACAAGAGATAGAGACAAATGGAAGTCCATGATCGCCAACGCCGTGCGGCCAAGGTACTTGATGATGCTGATAAATCCTCGAGTATGTATAACACATGAACATTTTTGTATAGCATATGAAGAACCCTTTTGTTTTTTGCAGTCGAAGCGATGTTTTCTGTGATATGTGTATGGCGGTGGCGATGGTGGTGGTGGTGGTGGTGGTATTGGTGTGGTGGTATTAGTGGTGGTTGTGGTGGTGGTGATGGTGACGAGTCGTGATGATGATGATGATGATGATGATGATGATGATGATGATGATGATGATGATGATGACATTGTAGTTGTTTTTGTTGTTGTTGACATCGTGTGTTATCTGTTGTTATTCTCGATGGATTGACTAAAACCCTCGCCGTTAATATGGGGTTTTGTTTGTTTGTTTGGGGCTTTGTTTTGTTTTGTTTTGTTTTGTTTTGTTTTGTTTTGTTTTGTTTTGTTTTAAGCGTATGTTGTCATTACATCAAATGTAACAAGAATCTGTTGCTCTATAAAGTACAACCAGCTTACTTGACATCGACTGCTTGTACTATACAATAAAATCATTATGATCATCCTATTATAAACTTTGTTTTTGTATACCGCTATTCTCCAAACGTATTTGGAATCGCTGGGCGTTACACATGAACAGACTTTTAGTGGAACACTGGAGAACTCACAAGCAAGAATCTAAGGCGAGCGGACCCCCTTCCATTATGTTGTTGCACAGTCTGTATCTTTGGTTGGAGTACATGCTGGGCGTTTTCATGTTTTCATGTTTCCATAAGCCAGTCACTGACATAACGTCCGGATCTTCAACGTGCATACATGTATTTGATGTTCTACGTGCGTATACACAAGAGGAGAGTTTAGGCACTGGCAAAGTCTGCACACATCGTGACCTGATAGATCATGAAATTATACTGTTATTTCTATTGTTGTTGTTGTTGTTGTTGTTGTTGTTGTTATTAAAGGATATGTCATACTCTCTATCTATCTACCTCTCTCTCTCTCTTTCTCTGTCTCTCTCTCTCTCTCTGTCTCCACTCTCTCTCTCTCTCTCTCTCTCTCTCTCTCTGTGTGTGCCTGTCTGCCTGTCTGTCTACCTGTCTGTTTGTCTCTCTTTCTCTGTCTCTGTCTCTATCTATCTATCTCTCTCTGTCTCATTCTCTCTCTGTCTCTCTCTGTCTCACTCTCTGTCTCTGTCTCTCTGTCTCTGTCTCTATCTCTCTATCTCTTTCTCTCTCTGTCTGTCTCTCTCTCTCTCTCTCTCTCTCATTCTCTTTCTCTCTCTCTGCAGTAATTCACTCTTGTTGTATGTACCTCAGTCTGCCTCTATCTATCTGTCTGTCTGTCTCTCTCTCTCTCTCTCTCTCTCTCTCTCTCTCTCTTTCCCTCCCTCCCTTCCTCTTCCTCTCTCTTTCTCTCTCCGCAAAGTACAAAATGTACCTGATTTATTACCATGAGTGTAACAGTAACCAGTTCGTTGTGTACGCCTCCAGTCAGACATAAACACAAAAACGGTGGCCGAGGTGATCGATCGAACTCAAAAAGTGCTGGCAGAAACACGTGACATGGATGTACAGGAAGTCGTTCAGGTGGCAACCATCATCGAACGAGCGACTCAAGTTCAGTCTATTCCCCAGCAGGTAGGTGATTATGTACCGAATGGTTTTTATGTATATACATGCACACACACACACACACACACACACACACACACACACACACACACACACACACACATATATATATATATATATATATATATATATATATATTATATATACCTAAGCTGCTTTTATGTTTAGACTTATCAACTTGCCCCACTCTTGCAACGCCCCATCGTTCCTCATCATCATTATGTGCCCTGCCGCATGGCGTTGGCGATCATGGCCATCTACACGAAATCATCATCGTATTCATCAGCAGTGAATCGAGTGGTTTGGTATCTGACCAGTATGCAGTCCTGCCAGCTGGTTCAACACGTATACATCAAAAGGATAAGCGGACTTAAAAGCGAAAGGCAGACTAAGGCAGACCTTGTTCGACGGCGTGAAGAAGACTTTGACGGCATTTCTCCTCTTCAGGCCTCCAAGCTTGCTGCTAATAATCCTATCCTCCTGCGTCACCCAAAATAGTACAAACGGGCAGACAGAGTAAAAGAATTTAAGAAGCGACAGATGTCCAAAATTACTATAGATCACACAAACATCCACACCTAAACAGAAATACCAGGTCAAAAAAAAATATCAGGCATGATATCAGTCGTAAAAGATAAATAATAACGTCAAAATATCTATTTATAAACGTATGTCACAATAAAAACTGGAATTCAGGAGACTGGTATTTCAATAGTTGGTTACTCTAGTTTTTCTTATGGAGTCTGGAGTTTGCCCATGAAAGGTTCATCGTATTCGAACAATTCTATATGCGATCTTTCAAATGTTGCTAGCAGTCATCTAATATGCTTTTTGAACATGCACCAGCAATACGTACCTGGTACTTCAAGGTTGGGGGTTGGGGATGGTAAACGGAGAAACAGATTGACAACACCCTTTTATTTGGAATGGAGGGGGGTTTTGGTTGCCGTTGTTTGTTTGTTTGTTTGTTTGTTTGTTTGTTTGTTTGTTTGTTTGTTTGTTTGTTTGTCTGTCTGTTTGTTTGTTTGTTTGTTTGTTTGTTTGTTGTTTTGATTTGGGGGGTTTTCCACAAGGGAAGATTTTTTCAGATGAAAGGTGAGCTGCTCTGCCTGAATGAAGGCATGTCCCCATGGTACAGTGCCATCTGCTTTGTTGTTGATGATGATCATCATCATCAGGTGCCCTGCCGCATGACGTTGGCGATCATGGACTTCCAACCATCTCTATTTCTCGTTGCCCCCAGCATCTCCCCCACCCTCTTCATCCCCAGCCACTCTGCAAGTCCGTCCAGCATTCTCTCCCTGGGTCTACCTGGTGCTCTCTTTCCCTCCAGCTTTCCCGTTGTGACCAGGTGCTCCAAATCCCCCTTCCTCATAAAATGGCCTATAAATGTTGCTTGTCTTTTCCTAATCTTCCTTATGAGTGATCTACTTGTGTCTGCCTCCATCAAGACTGTCTCGTTTGTTTTCTTTGCTGTCCATGGAACTCTCAACATTCTTCTTAGAAACCACATCTCGGCTGCCTCGATCCTGCTCTGGCTTTGCTTGCTGACTGTCCACGCCTCGCATCCGTACAACAGTATTGGTTCTATATAACATTCAAGGACTTTCTTTCTGATGTTAATTGATAGGCATTTGTTGGTAAGAATGCTTGTCATCTTCTTGAATGCTGTTTTGGCTTGGCCGATTCTGCCAGCTATTTCCGATGTGCATCTGCCGTCTGACGAAATGAACGTTCCCAGGTATTTGAACTTATTAACCTGTGTCAAGGTTGTGCCATTTGCTGTTATTTTGCATGAGGGGATTTCATGTTTTTCACTGATCACCATGACTTCAGTCTTCCTGCTGTTTAGTTCCAACCCCTTACCTTTGCTTTCTGTTTCTAGTATATTCACAAGATTTTGTAGGTCCCTTTCATTTTCTGCAATTAGCACGGTATCATCTGCGTACCGAATGTTGTTTATCATTTTCCCTCCAATCTTTAATCCAGGGTCTTCTTCTAGGTTTCTCATGATGTTTTCGCTATATAGTGAAAACAGATCTGGTGACAAAACACAACCCTATCTGACTGCTCTTTTGATGTTTTGAAAAGAGCTTATATTGTTTTCTATTCTCATTGCAGCTGTTTGTTCCCAGTACATATTCCTGATTATTCGTAGATCTTTTCCATCGACATTGAGTCTCTCCAGTTGGTTGATCAATTCATCATGTCGTACCCGATCGAAAGCCTTGGTATAGTCAACAAAGCATAAATACAAATCCTTATTCATCTCAATTGACCTCTCTATGATAGTTCTTAGGATGTAGATGGCATTAATAGTTCCTTTCCCCTCCACAAATCCACACTGTTCTTCTGATATTTCTCTTTTGATTCTATTCCTTGTCTTCATCATGATTATTCTTAACAGGATTTTTGTTACATGACTCATCAAACTGATTGTGCGATGGAGTTCGCATTCTATAGCCCCTGTCTTCTTTGGAAGTGCAATGAAAATTGATTTTGACATATCTTTGGGGATTTTTCCAGTGTCATAAATTTCATTTAGGAGGACTGTTATTTTTTCTATGCCAAATTCCTCCAGGTCTTCAATCATCCTGGGGCTTTTCCCGGTTTCATCTTTTTCAGTGCTGCTCTAACTTCATCTTTCATTATGGCTGGTCCTTCAAAGTTCTTTTTTATAATGTGTTCTTCGTTTCTGTCATCCTCAAAAAGGTCTTTAATGTACTTGTTGTTGATGATGTTGTTAATGAATTTTCTGCAGACTTTTGCCAAGGACAACTCTTTTATTGCCCTAGGATATTTCACGTGCACTAAGAGCATGCTCCGTTGATCATTTCGTCGAAAAGAATAGTACAAGATCACAACTCAAATTCAAGTGAAGGAACGATAATAATAAAAAAAAAAATCCCTGTCTTGACCTTCTGGTTCAGAGAGATGGGGAGCTTGCTACCATCTCAAGCCACTCTACTTGCTGGTTATGGAAGATCCGTTATCTTTTTGTCAGATCCATTGTAACACAACCCAATGATTTCAGACGGCACAAAAAGTTCTGGAGGTGGTGGACACACTCTCAGAGCTCAACACAGATTTATTGAGTGAAGCTGACACGTCCTCCAACATCACCAACAGGTGAGTGAATCGTAGTGAGTGACTGACTGGTTTATTGTGTGTGTGTGTGTGTGTGTGTGTGTGTGTGTGTGTGTGTGTGTGTGTGTGTGTGTGTGTGTGTGGTGTGTGTGTGTGAAGGGGTGTGTCGGGTTGTACGTATATGTGTGTGTGTGTGTGGTTATGTATGAGCGCATGCGTCCATGCTTGCGTGTGTAAATGTATGCATGTATCTGTGTGTCTGTCTGTCTGTCTGTGTCTGTGTCTGTGTCTGTGTGTCTGTGTGTGTCTGTGTGTGTGTCTGTGTGTATGTGTGTATGTGTGTCTGTGTGTGTGTGTTTGTGTACACGTGTGCGTGTGTGTGCGTGCGCGAGCGTGTGTATGTATGTGTAAAAGAAAGACAGACAGACGAAGATAGAGAAGGGGCACAAACCCACATGTTTACAAACGTAAACGCAATAAAGACAGAAAAGCAGGAAAGAAGGACAACATGGTCGAGTCATTTTAACAATCGCCCTTTTTCTATATAAAAAAATTGTCTCAATGTTGTGCCATTTACTGTCATTTTGCATGAAGAGATTTCTTGGACAATTCCGTGTTCATCCAAATCTGCCAGCAATAAACTTGCAGACACTATAACCTGCAGAAAACTAAATATGCTGGCAAGGTCTTGAATTGGGAACTGAAACGGGACTTATGAAACAAGGTGTGTTAAGATGGACAGCGAACAGAACTAGTCAACATTTATGTTACTAGGTGGGATTGAAGAAATCCCCTCATGCAAAATAACAGCAAATGGCACAACTTAAAAACAGGTTGAAAAGTTTAAATATCTGGGAATGGTCATTTCGCATCAGAACTAGCCAGTAGAATCGGCCAAGCCAAAACAGCATTCAAGAAAATGAAAAGCGTTCTTACCAGCAAATGCCTTTCAATTAATATCAAGAAGAGAGTTCTTGGATGTTATGTAGAGCCGATACTGTTGTACGGTTGTGAGGCGTGGATAGTCAACACGCAAAATCAGAAAAAAATTGAGGCAACTAAAATGTGGTTTCTAAAAAGAATGTTGAAAGGTCCATGGACAGCAAACAAAACAAACGAGACATTCTTGAAGGTGGCAGACACTAGAAGGTCATTCATACAGAAGATCAGGAAAAGACAAGCAACATTTATACGACACTTTATGGGGAAAGGGGATTAGAGCACCTGGTCACAACAGGAAAGCTGGAGGGAAAGAGAACACCAGGTAGACCCAGGGAGAAAATATTGGACTGACTTGCAGGGTGGCTGAAGACAGAGAGGGTGGGAGATTGGGAGATGTACTTGCAGCGACATGGGATAGATTCGTGTGGAGGGCCATGATCGCCAACGCGATGCGGCAGAGCACATGATGATGATGATGATGATGATGATGATGATGATGATGATGATGATGATGATGATGATGATGATGATGATGATGATGATGATGAGTGGGATTGAACTTGAGACATTTAGATCTTGAATCTACAACTCCATCAAAAGGCCAGTGTTCATGCTGCCGACTGGGATTATCAGTCATCACACACACACACACACACACACACACACACACACACACACACACACACACACACACACACACACACACACACACACACATACACACACACACAAACACACACACACACCACACACACACACACACACACACACACACACACACACACACACACACACACACCACACACACACACACACACACACACACACACACACACACACACACACACATACACACACACACAAACAAACACATTAACTTCATTCATGACGACATGTTCTTTACACTTTTTGTCCCTTCACCAGGCTGATCCACTCTGTGGAAGACCTGGGGCAGAAGGTGGACCTGGACGACGCTCCCTCAACACGTCTCTTCTCCACCACCACGGCCTTGGAGGTCTGGGACCTTTCCAGGACATCCCCTGACGATCTGGCTGTGGGTCTGCAGCTCCAGGTTGTCGATGATGACGGTGAAGACATGAACAGGTTGGACATGACAGATCCTTCTCACATATTACCCTTTATTGATGCACTCAGTCCTTCACCCTATCTACCTGCTTCGTGTAAAAGGGGATGAATAGGATGAAGGAATAAATGGATTAAGAATAAATAAATAAATGACTATATTAAAAGACTAAGGATTAAAAGCAAATAAACGAATAACCACATCAAAGAAACAATAGATTGCTTCAAAATTATAGTTAAGTTACTTGTGCGGAACAAACAGATTGGATTCCTAAGCTTGTTTCAACCATACTCCTATTTATAAACTACTTAACTAACTAACTCAAGAAATAAATAATTTCAAAAAGACAAAAATAAACTTACTGAGACATTGTTTCGTAATGGCAGATAACCATGCTTTGTGCAACCATCAGACTGGATTCCTTGACTCTTAAAATGAGAATACAATGAATTTGTTACACACACGAGTTAACGATCTTTCCTAAGGGGACAACAGTTGTGTATGCATGGAGAGGGAAGTCCGGTGCTTGTGGACATGTCAACGCACGTATGTGTTTGTGCGTGTTTGTGTATGTGTGTGTGTGTGTGTGTGTGTGTGTGTGTGTGTGTGTGTGTGTGTGTGTCTGTCTGTCTGTCTGTTTGTCTGTCTGTCTGTGTCTGTCTGACTGTGTCTGTGTCTTTGTCTGTGTTTGTGTGTGTGCATGTCTGTGTGCCGGCTCGTGCATGTGTGAATGTGTATGTGTGAGACACAGAGCAAGGTAATCTCTCTGTGTGTGCGTGTGTGCGAGCTTGTATGTGCACATTTCGGGGGGGGGGGGTGCGTGCGCGCGCACGTCACGTGTGTGTGTGCGTGCTGCATGAGAGCGTGTATGTTTTTGCATGTGTGTGCGCGATTCATGTGTCTATACTTACACTATCTACTTTTTTTTTCGTGTTGTTTTTTTTTTCCATCCCACAGACAAACAGCAGTGGAATCTGATGACCTGGTCACTATACTGAAGAGCGAGCGGCTTTTGATCAGCGAAACTGATACCGCCATTAATCTGACCTCTTCGTTCGTGAAAAATATTGTCAAAGGTACATACACGGTTGAAAGATGTCAGTGTTCATCTTCAAGCTGATTTGTTTATATTGCATGCGTTGCATGTGTATTGGCTGAAGAGGCTAAGAGGAGGGGGAGGGGATGCGAACAAGAGGATTTTTTTGTTTTGTTTTGTTTTTGGATAAATTTTGTAAAACATTGAACATCGCAAATCCACAATGTATACGATAGACACGCTAATACAAAATCATGAGTCACAAAAGAAAAGTATGGGCAATATGGAACAGAGTATTAAATAGTATGGAGTAAGATAAATAACGATAAGGTTAGAACGTTCATTTACGTGCATGTCAGATAGGTAACAGCTGATCTCTTACATGAAACATTGGTTTTACAATTGTGCCAATCCACGTTAAACTTGGACGAGCAAAGGTTTGTCGTGGCAGTAAGTCAGTTTATGTAAGGTGGCGGTTAAGTTCATGTAAGGTGGCAATTCAGTTCATGTAAGGTGGCAGTTCAGTTCATGTAAGGTGGCAGTTCAGTTCATATAACGTGACAGTTCAGTTCATGTAAAGTGACAGTTCAGTTCGTATAACGTGACAGTTCAGTACATGCAACGTGACAGTTCAGTTCATATAACGTGACAGTTCAGTTCATATAACGTGACAGTTCAGTTCATATAACGTGACAGTTCAGTTCATATAACGTGACAGTTCAGTTCATATAACGTGACAGTTCAGTTCGTATAACGTGACAGTTCAGTTCATATAACGTGACAGTTCAGTTCATATAACGTGACAGTTCAGTTCGTATAACGTGACAGTTCATTTCATATAACGTGACAGTTCAGTTCATATAACGTGACAGTTCAGTTCGTATAACGTGACAGTTCAGTACATGTAAAGTGACAGTTCAGTTCATATAACGTGACAGTTCAGTTCATATAACGTGACAGTTCAGTTCATATAACGTGACAGTTCAGTTCATATAACGTGACAGTTCAGTTCATATAACGTGACAGTTCAGTTCATATAACGTGACAGTTCAGTTCATATAACGTGACAGTTCAGTACATGCAACGTGACAGTTCAGTTCATATAACGTGACAGTTCAGTTCATGTTGCACAAAGCCTCACCGCTAAGCACTGACAATCATATCGGAGTTTTCATTGCGTTGCGAACAAAAGTCAAAGAATAAAACTACCACCATGTTTGATAGAATAGTATCAGTTAATGTTTATATATATATATATATATATATATATATATATATATATATATATATATATATATATATATATATATTATATATATATATATATAATATATATATATATTCAACCAAACTAACAAAATCCAACTTGAAAGTTCATCTTCCCCACCGTACAGTCAGTTAACCCTTTGACTCCCGCACCCTATCTACCTACTGCAAAAATTTAACCCTTTGATTCCCTCACCCTATCCACCAGCTTCCTGCAGGAAGTTGGTGGATAGGCTAAGGGAATCAAAGGGTTAAGTTTTTGCTTTGCAAGCATTGTTGACAATGCAAGATACTGGTGGACAGAGTACAGAAATCAAAGTGCTAAAGTGAAAGATATTTACTTCTCTCAGCTTGGAGGGTGAAGTTTGTCCAGGAGGTATCCATCACTCTCGGACAATGCCATACACGCTCAAGTCAGATGTGCCAACAATTATCTTTCAGACTCCTTGAGTCCTGTGCAAAACCCTATTCGCTGACAAGGTCTTGAAATGGGGAGGGATAAGAGGGGCCTATGAAACACTAAGCCGACACCACCAGAATGATGGAAACGTTCAGATGGGCAGCGCGAACAGGCCTGTTTTTAATGTTGCCGGCCCAGATTGAACTGGAGATACCTGATCTTGAGTCTATGGTTTTATTCAAAGAACCAGCCGACTTCCACAAAAAACTATGGCCCTCCTGAGGGTCAAATCCACGACACCATGGATTTTCAGTTTCAGTTTCAGTTTCAATTTCTCAAGATGACGTCTCGGCGCTCGGAATGAATTTCATGTGCACTAATATCACAGGTATCATGTGATGGAGAAGATCCAGAATGATCACGACACAAGCGTTAAGCCTGCACATAAACCCATGAGCTGGCCAGGTCCCGAGGTCCTACCTAGATAGTTGCATAACTCTGGGGTCGTAGGGAAGTGAGGCGGCAGAGACTTCAACTTTTCCCGGGACCAGCACCACTAGGGCGGCGCCCATCCCCTCTCCCTCGCTTCAAATTTATATTCGTATTGACATTTTTTACCCAAGACTTCAGAAAGGCAAGAAGGCTAATTGGTCTTCAAGGGGTGGGACCTGGGAAATCAACGTATCTCTCCAATGTTTTATACCAAGGCAGCCGGGCAATGCCCTGTTCTTCACGATTTTCAACTGCCGTGGGATCTAAAGCGTGCGCAGCCAGAAGGCACACGTGTCCGACTCGTTTTTCGTTCCCTTCCGAAGGACTAGACGTTCAGTTCGATTTTCCGGTCAAATTGAGGAGAAAAGTCGAGGCCTGTACGGGGAGCGAACCCTGGAACCTCGAGTTTAGTTACTGGCAGGCGAACGTCTGAACCATTCTGCCACTCTTCCCAGTATGGCACTGTACCCAACTGGACCAACAGAGCCTTAAAAAACTGATGCCCCAAGGGTTGAACCCATAACCACTGCGTTATGAGTATGGCACTCTAATATCTGAGCTAGTGGACCACTAATGGTCACTTCTCTTTGGAAAGTTAACACATTTTCCGGAGAAACACCACGAAACAAGATCTTCTGAGAGTCTGCTGTTAAATGTTCGTGTATGCCATTCCCATCAATCAAGTCATAGGTTTTTGATTGCGAAACACTCAGCACAAGGCACTCACTCAGGAACTTGTCTAAATAGAAAAGCAAGGAAGTTGTAACCCGTATGTAACCTGTCTACCAGTACGCCTTCTTTTCTTATTCTGATGAAACCAGGAAGATGCTAAGACTAAGAGAGAAAGAGACGGACAGATGCGGTAAACCTTGTTATCTGTTTGGGTATCCCATCACTTAAATCTGAAACGTTTTCATAAGCGTGCGGTTTAGATTCTAAATCTAAATTTCCAAGTCTGTGGAGAGGACTCAAGCAAACATAGAAATCAAGAAACAGACAAGAAAACCACCTACGTAATCCAAGCTCATTAAAGAAAAAAAAATAACAGTGACCATCCTTAGCTCATTTAAGAAAAAAAAACCACTGACCAACCAATTCAACATCTACTGTATTGATTTTATTGATGTGGTTTAAATGTTCGAGTACACCCGTTTTATGTAAAAATTGTAACGTTATATTCATGTCCGTATTGATTTGATAAAACACTGCTATTTTACGGCAGGACTGTTTACATAAAGGTAATGATTGTCCTATAACCCTGATGTCACATGGGACTGAGGTGGCAGAGACTTCGACTTTTCCTTGGGACCAACATTATGAGGGCGGTGCCTATCTCCTCTCCGTCGATGTTTTACCTTCCCCAACCCTGAATACCACTGCCATGTCACTACTCTCACGCCGCTCGTTTCAGCTCTCTATCAAACATATTTCCAAACCAACGAAAACTCAGATCACCATGACTGTAAGAAATGAAGGGCCATAGAATCTGAGACAGTTTTTTTTCCACAAGACTCTGATAATAAGAATCGGGTGATAGTGATGATGCTATGCAGTTCCATTTCGGGTTGTTACTGCTTGATACGGTTGTACTCCACAATTATTTTTAATAATATACCTTAATGTTGACCAGGTCCGTCATATAGAAAACACCTGCGATGCTGGTCAGGAACTTTGGACAATGCTGTCAATGCCACAACTGTAAAATGGATGAGGCTCGACTGTGTGGTCCCAGTCTTCCGACTTTAGTTTCCCCAGAGACGTTCTAAATAGAACATAATGTCTTTGGTCTTCCCATAGCATGCTCAACTCTGTATCTGCCGGGCGAGCCCGAAAAAGCCCATAATTTTTTTATCTTATTCATTTATTCATTCATATTCATTTATTCATTCATTCATTCATTTATTTTTATTTGTTTATTTATGTGCTTATATGCTTATTTATTCGTTTATTTATTTATTTCTTTGTTTATTTATTTATTTATTTATTTATTTATTTGTTTATTTATTTATTTGTTTGTTTGTTTGTTTATTTATTTGTTTGTTTGTTTGTTTGTTTGTTTGTTTACTTGGCTGATGGCGGTTTAAACCCTCAACTGTCTAGTCAGTCGACTGTTGTGCTCACCGCTTCACCACAATGACTGCTGTTATGAGCCTATCATACTGGACCGCGCTGATTTATATTGTTGACTTTTATTGCATTAGACTGTATAATATTATCGAATGGTACTGTATTGTATTACCTTGTGTTGTGTTGTGTTGTGCTGTGCTGTGCTGTGCTGTGCTGTGTGGTGTGGTGTGGTGTGGTGTGGTTTGGTGTGGCGTGGTGTGATGTGGTGTGGTTTGGTGTGGTGTGATGTGGTGTGGTGGGGTGTTGTGTGGTGTGGTGTGGTGTGGTGTCGTGTCGTGTCGTATAGTACCGTATCGTATCGGATCTATTGCATTGCATTGCATTGCATTGCATTGTATTGTATTG
>CM060305.1:108921037-108931037 GCA_030674185.1 Monoplex corrugatus
CTTCTTCCTCCTCCTCCTCCTCCTCCTCTTCTTTTTCTTCTTCTTCTTCTTCTGCTTTTGCTTCTCTTCTTCTTCGCATTCTTCTTCTTCTTCGCATTCTTCTTCGCATTCTTCTTCGCATTCTTCTTCTTCTTCTTCTTCTTCTTCGCATTCTTCTTCTTCTTCTTCGCATTCTTCTTCTTCTTCTTCTTCTTCGCATTCTTCGCATTCTTCTTCGCATTCTTCTTCGCATTCTTCTTCTTCTTCTTCTTCTTCGCATTCTTCTTCGCATTCTTCTTCTTCTTCTTCGCATTCTTCTTCTTCGCATTCTTCTTCTTCTTCTTCGCATTCTTCTTCTTCGCATTCTTCTTCTTCTTCGCATTCTTCTTCTTCGCATTCTTCTTCGCATTCTTTTCTTCTTCGCATTCTTCTTCTTCTTCGCATTCTTCTTCGCATTCTTCTTCTTCGCATTCTTCTTCGCATTCTTCTTCTTCGCATTCTTCTTCTTCGCATTCTTCTTCTTCTTCGTCTTCTTCTTCTTCGCATTCTTCTTCGCATTCTTCTTCTTCTTTTCTTCTTCTTCTTCTTCTTCTTCTTCTTCTTCTTCTTCTTCTTCTTCTTCTTCTTCCGCATTCTTCTTCGCATTCTTCTTCTTCGCATTCTTCTTCGCATTCTTCTTCGCATTCTTCTTCGCATTCTTAATCTTCTTTTTCGCATTTTTCTTCTTCTTCTTCTTCTTCTTCGCATTCTTCGCATTCTTCGCATTCTTCTTCGCATTCTTCGCATTCTTCTTCGCATTCTTCGCATTCTTCCTCCTCCTCCTCCTCCTCCTCCTCCTCCTCCTCTTCTTTTTTCTTTTTTTCTTTTTTCTTTCTGTCTGTCTAATTTTCTGCACTAGTTCAATCTCATTGATCTCATGCCTCCTCATCCAAACACCTCAACACGCCACCCTAACTATTTTCATTCAGTCCAAATCCCAGCTCCAAAGAGTCAATAGAAGCTGGCGATGTCAGATCGCTATTGGCCACCCACATGAGTTGACTCTGCACCACCGCCGGGTTACTTTGATGGAGCTGAGCAGTGCCTTGTTTGATCCATGATATGCAGAATGTTTGCAAAGAGCCCCACTCTTCTCTCCCCCCCCCCTCCCCCCACTGCACTTTGGTAAAGAGGCCATCACTACCTCGTCCCTCCTACGAAACACCTATATCAGAGACTCCATGCTGACGTTACCTCAGTCTTATCAGCGGCAGAAGTCAAAACCGTGAACAGGGTATAAAATGCCACTGAATCTGAGACAATTTACGATGCTCTGCTACAATGCTATGTTTCATCTCATCTGAGTTGCTGTTTCTTTCTTTAAGGAGGAATTTAATATACAGATAGATGAATAGGTGAATGAATGAAAGGCCAGTGCTTACATACACATGCACACAAGCACAAACTTTGACCACATGCGCACCTACACGCACACACACACACGCACAAACGCACGTGCGTGCACGCACAAAGGCACACACGCACGAATGCACACACACACAAGAGTACACACACGCACACACACATACACACGTACACGTACATACATGCGTATGCACACACACACACTCTCTCTCTCTCTCTCTCTCTCTCTCTCTCTCTCTCTCTCCTCTTTCCCTCTCTCTCTCTCTCCTCTCTCTCTCTCTCTCCTCTCTCTTTCTCTCTCTGTCTCTCTCTCTCTCTCTTGTCTCTCTCGCTGTCTCTCTCTCTCTCTCTTTCTCTCTCTCTCTCTTTCTCTCTCACACACACACACACACACACACACACACACACACACACACACACACACACACACACACACACACACACACTCGCACACACCAACGCACCATTGACTGAAACGTTGATGGTCACAGGAAAATGCACCACGTCCTGCCCAAACAAGTCATCTTCAACCTGGCCCTTGCCATGCTCTGTTCTTGGGTTATCTTCCTTGCTGGCTTCTCGCGCGCGAGCGGAAGTCACGCGGGCTGCGTGGCTGTGGCGGCGTTGCTGCACTACTTTATCCTGGCCTCCTTCCTGTGGATGCTGGTGGAGGGCACCCTGCAGTACATGCTGCTGGTCAAGGTTCATGGGCACGTCAACCGCTTTCTTCTCAAGGCTTCTCTTGCCGCTTGGGGTGAGTACACGCTAGCCGTTGGCTACATTCCATACGAGATAATTGCTGGCAGATCTGGTGGTGGAGCGCATATGGAGGAGTGCGATGAATCCCTCTTGAACAAACTCCAAACTCTATGCATTCCGTATGAGAAGATTATTATTATTATCATAAATCGTTCTTGTACAGGCTTGTTCTTCATATTCATTTGGACTCACTGCTCATTACTAGTAGTCAGTGTTTTTAGTGGAGCACAGCTACCGTAGGCTGCTAGGGCATGGCACTTTAACCCTTTGACACTCTCACCTTATCTACCAACTGCAAACACTTAACCCTTTGACTCCCTCGCCTTATCCACCAGCTTCCTACAGGTGCTCTCTTTCCCTCCAGTCTTTCTGCCATGACCAGGCGCCCCAATTTCTCTTTCATCATGAAATGTCCCATAAATGATACTGGTCTTTTTCTTATCTTCTTTATTAACAATCTTCTTGTGTCTGCCTCCTTCAAGACTGTCTTGTTTGATTTCTTTGCTGTCCATGGAACTCTCAACATTCTTCTTAGAAACCAGATTTCAGTTGCCTCAATTTTGCTCTGACCTTGCGTGTTGACTGTCCACGCCTCACAACCGTACAACAGTATCGGTTCTATTCAACACTCAAGAACTCTCTTCCTGATGTTAATTGATAGGCATTTGTTGGTAAGAAAGCTTGTCATCTTCTTGAATGCTGTTTTGGCTTGGCCGATTCTGCTGTCTATTTCTGATGTGCATCTACCGTCTGGTGAGATGATCGTTCCCAAATATTTTAACTAATCAACCTGTCTCAAAGTTCTCAAAGTTGTGCCATTTGCTGTTACTTTGCATGAGGGGATTTTTTTTTTTTACTGATTCCCATGACTTCAGTCTTCTTGCTATTTAGCTCCAGCCCTTTAGTTTTGCTTTTTGTTTCTATTATACTCAAAAGGTGCTGTAACCAACCAAATTAACGGGGCCCATTCGTTCAGTTGGTCAAAACGCCATGCTGATAACGCATGGGACGTGGGTTTAATCCTCAGGTGGGCACAGATTTTCTCAAGACCTTGCCAAAGCACAGGGCTTATGTGCAGACATGGCTTATGCCATGATCATTCTGCATCAGTGGCGTCAATGCCTGTGGAATATATTCCAAGCGTGGAGACGTTACTTTGAGAAACTGAACCTGTGTGTGTGTGTGTGTGTGTGTGTGTGTGTGTGTGTGTGTGTGTATGTGTATGTGTGTGTGTGTGTGTGTGTTGTGTGTTGTGTGTGTGTGTGTGTGTGTGTGTGTGTGTGTGTGTGTGTGTGTGTGTGTGTGTGTGTGTGTGTCCGACAATGTTTATATCCAGTAACATATTGAGATGGGTACCCCCACCCTCTCATTTTTGGTGTTGGTTTTGTTGCTACGTAAAACGCAGCTGGCATGCTTTGATGTGAACTGTTTGTGCTATAGAAATAATAATTATTTTTAGTAGTGGTAGTAGTAGTAATAGTAGTAACAGTAATAGTTGTAGTAGTAGTAGTAGTAGTAATAGTAGTAGTAGTAGTAGTAGTAGTAGTAGTGTTGCTGCTGTTGTCGTTGTTGTTGTTGTTGTTGTTATTGTCATCATTATTATTATTGTTATTACTGTTGATGTTGTTGTTGTTGTTGTTATTGTTGTTATCATTCATACTATAATCAGTGTCATCATCGTCATCATCATTATCATCATCAGTGGCATTGATTAAGTTATGTCCCAGCATTAATCGCTTTCTTTGCTGTCTGTGTGGATTGTTGTGCAGGTGTTCCGGTGATCCCTGTCATCACCATACTGGCCGTGGACCTGGAGCTTTACAAAGGGTTTAAAAATTAGTGAGGATGTTTTTCACAATGAAGGATGAGTGTGTGTGTTGTGTGTGGTGTGTGTTGTGTGTGTGTGTGTGTGTGTGTGTGTGTGTGTGTGTGTGTGTGTGTGTGTGTGTGTGTGTGTGTGTGTGTGTGTGTGTGTGTGTGTGTGTGTGTGTGTGTGTGTGTGTGTGTGTGTGGGTGTTGTGTATTTTGTTGTGTTTTTTTCCTTTAAAATTTTTGATTTATGTTTTTCCATTATTATTGATTTTTTTTGATTTTTTTTTTATCAATTTCGAAATTTAATCGTCTTGAGTAAATGTAATGATCAGGTTACAGAGACTGTAGCTGGGGTAATTCCTTCGATGCTGTAGGTTTCTTTTAAGTCTTGAATTTTATGTTGCACGTGTGATGTCAGTTTATGTTGTGACAGTTACATTTGACGACGCTGATGATGGTGATAATGATGGTGATGATGTTAGTAATAAACATGAGGAAGATGTCAGTGTGGTGTGACAGTGTGATTGTGATGACGACAACGACGATTTTTGTTCATGATGACAAATACCATGAATTATGATAATGAATAATGAAAGTGATGTGATGACGATGACGACTATTATGCTGATCATGTCGACGAAGACGGTGACGTTCATTGTGATCATGACGACGACGACGCTGATGCAGATAATTATGACAACGATTTGATAGTTAACCTAAGAATACATTTCATTTTAGACAAACAACGGCAAACTCTTTTTTGCGAGTGTGCATTTGAAAATGAATTTACCACAATTGATGAAAAAGAAGGTTCAGTAGAATTGGTTTAAGATTCCTCGTGTGTGTGTGTTTGTTTGTTTGTTTGTTTGCTTGCTTGTTTGCTAGAGGTTTTTTGTTTGTTTTGGTTTTGGTTTTGGTTTTGGTTGATTGGTTGGTTGGTTGGTTGGTTGGTTGGTTGGTTGGTTGGTTGGTTGGTTGGTTGGTTGGTTCGCTGGCTGGTTGGTTCGCTGGCTGGTTGGTTGGTTGGTTGGTTGGTTGGTTGGTTGGTTGGTTGGATGGTTGGTTGGTTTGGTTGGTTGGTTGTTTGATCTTCTGTCCCATTGCCTTATTAAAAATGATTTCGGTGTGCTCCTTGTGAGGCCTGGTTAGCAATGATCTCTTGATGACCCTGCAGTGATCACTTGATGACCCTGCAATGATCACTTGATGACCCTACAGTGATCTCTTGATGACCGTGCAATGATCACTTGATGACCCTGCAATGATCACTTGATGACCCTGCAGTGATCACTTGATGACCCTGCAATGATCACTTGATGACCCTGAAATGATCACTTGATGACCCTGAAATGATCACTTGATGACCCTGCAATGATCACTTGATGACCCTGCAATGATCACTTTATGATCCTGCAATGATCACTTTATGATCCTGCAATGATCACTTTATGATCCTGCAATGATCACTTGATGACCCTGCAATGATCACTTGATGACCCTGCAATGATCACTTGATGACCCTGCAATGATCACTTGATGACCCTGAAATGATCACTTGATGACCCTGAAATGATCACTTTATGATCCTGCAATGATCACTTTATGATCCTGCAATGATCACTTGATGACCCTGCAATGATCACTTGATGACCCTGCAATGATCACTTTATGATCCTGCAATGATCACTTTATGATCCTGCAATGATCACTTGATGACCCTGCAATGATCACTTGATGACCCTGCAATGATCACTTGATGACCCTGCAATGATCACTTGATGACCCTGCAATGATCACTTTATGATCCTGCAATGATCACTTTATGATCCTGCAATGATCACTTTATGATCCTGCAATGATCACTTTATGACCCTGCAATGATCACTTGATGACCCTGCAATGATCACTTGATGACCCTGCAATGATCACTTTATGATCCTGCAATGATCACTTTATGATCCTGCAATGATCACTTGATGACCCTGCAATGATCACTTGATGACCCTGAAATGATCACTTGATGACCCTGCAATGATCACTTTATGATCCTGCAATGATCACTTTATGATCCTGCAATGATCACTTGATGACCCTGCAATGATCACTTGATGACCCTGAAATGATCACTTGATGACCCTGCAATGATCACTTTATGATCCTGCAATGATCACTTTATGATCCTGCAATGATCACTTGATGACCCTGCAATGATCACTTGATGACCCTGAAATGATCACTTGATGACCCTGCAATGATCACTTGATGACCCTGAAATGATCACTTGATGACCCTGCAATGATCACTTTATGATCCTGCAATGATCACTTGATGACCCTGCAATGATCACTTGATGACCCT
This sequence comes from Monoplex corrugatus, assembly GCA_030674185.1. Classification (NCBI taxonomy): domain Eukaryota; kingdom Metazoa; phylum Mollusca; class Gastropoda; order Littorinimorpha; family Ranellidae; genus Monoplex; species Monoplex corrugatus. Next base: position 108,927,350 of record CM060305.1, read on the forward strand.
GCAGTGATCACTTGATGACCCTGCAGTGATCTCTTGATGACCGTGCAATGATCACTTGATGACCCTGCAGTGATCACTTGATGACCCTGCAATGATCACTTGATGACCCAGCAGTGATCACTTGATAACCATGCAATGATCACTTGATGACCCTGCAGTGATCACTTGATGACCCTGCAGTGATCGTTTGATGACCCTGCAATGATCGTTTGATGACCCTGCAATGATCGTTTGATGACCCTGCAATGATCGTTTGATGACCCTGCAAAGATCGTTTGATGACCCTGCAATGATCGTTTGATGACCCTGCAATGATCGTTTGATGAGCCTGCAAGGATCGTTTGATGAGCCTGCAGTGATCACTTGATGAGTCTGCTTCAGAAAGGGCTGCTTTGCTATAGTCATCAGTGCTTACGTCCCATTAATTACAAATCCATAAGACATCAAAGAAGCTAAAATGTCTGGGCAAGATGTGCAATAATGATTAAACGGCAAGATGCACTAAACCACTCATATGTCCGATCGATGGGACAATCCATCATCACCATCTTTACCTGTCTTATTGGTTTGGGTTTTTTTCATCCTATTGACAGTTGCTGGATGTCCCTGACACCCTTCTACTTTGGATTCCTGCTACCAGTGGGGCTTGTGCTGTTGGTGAACATCGTCTTCTACATTCTGGTCATTGTCAGCATCTGCCGAGTGGGCATCAAGACGGGCAAAGTCCACAACCGTGCTAAAAACACCACAGTCAGCTTGCGCGCTTCGTTCGCTTGTTTTGTTGTTCTGGGTAAGTTTTCGTGGATTTGTTCATGGGGTGGCGTCAAAGGGTGAGGGGCATATACTTAAGCGCCTGACGCTGTTAAACTCGACAAAGTGACCCAGCAACAGTGCAAGGTCTCCTCTGGTGAGTGGCCTTATGGCAGCTTAACAGCTTCGTGGCATTGGAACTCCGACAGAAATAACTTGGGGTTAGTGGTATGCTGCGGAACCAGAATGGGCAACGTGTGATCAACGCCACTGAGGATGCGGTAAAGTTGGAACAGTAAAAATTAAATTTAAGTGCATGAAGAAACTGCTTTGTATATCTTTACTTCAATGTAAGAAAAACGAGGATATGTAGAACATCTTGATGGTTCCACATAAACCGCTTCTAGCCACGAACAGTGAAACAAAGCAAGCTTGCATGATTTAGTCACGTCGTTCGGGATTAGACACTGTCCGAACAGTCCTTAGGACGGGAAGAAGGCGGTCGCCAAGATCGATAAATGAAGATCTGGAACAGCCTCAGCATGTTTGCAATGCTTGCTGCCACATCCAAGAGACAGACGGACGGACCCACGATGCGTCCCATGAGTCTCCCCACAGCGACCACAGCGAGATTGAGGATCTTGTCTGCTGCTGCGTCCCATCCCAGCAATAACCACACTGGTTATGGGGTTAGAAGAAAACCAATAACATGAACACTGAGTGTTGCTTCCATCCACATCACCTCATTCTTTTCCATTCCATACATTCCTCAACGTCCTAACAACGTTTTATGGCACAAATGACAAACATGGTTGCTATCTTTTCCACACAAACCAGGTCTGAGCTGGCTGTTCGCGTTCTTCGCCATTGCAGACGCCCGCCTGGTGTTCCAATACCTGTTCACCATCACTACATCTCTTCAGGGCTTCCTCGTCTTCCTCGTCTTCACGGCAAGAGATCCCCAAGTCCGCGAATTCTGGAGAGAGAAGATCCAGAAAGGAATGACCATGTTCCAAGGGGTGGGCCGCAGCCAGACGGCGTCCACGTCTGTGGACAGCAGTGGGAAGAGTGGAGGTGCCCGTGCTGCTCGTGCTGCTGCGGATGGAGCAGGGTATGTTACCCAGAAAGAAAGCAGTAGTAAGTTGCCTGATTCTGGCACTGACATACCGTTGCAGACTGTCTAAGCTTCCTCCAGTTTGAGCGGCTGTGGAAAGACTGGAGGTGCTTGTTGTTGTTCGTTGTGCTCGAGGATTGGGTTGGACTGGACTGAATTGGATTGAATTCATTTTCTTTGTTACAACGGAATGTTTCCGTGCGAAATGCAGGTTACTCTCTGAGGTAAAAGCAAGTCTCATAGTTCGCACTACCCATTTTTGGCCTGCTGTTTTCAAAGTTTTATATTATTTCCTTTTTTTTAAAAGAAAATGGGGAGGGGGCATTATTGTACATCGACCAGAGTAAGATGTGTGTCTGTCTATGACTAAACAATTCTCAGCTGTTTCTAGGAGCTTTAACAAAATTTGCACCAAATATGTTGACTGTTCAGTTGTGCACGAATGTTCTTGAAATAGAAAAGGCCAATTTCAAAGTCAAGCAGACCAAAAATGGAAAAGATGCCGAGCACTTTCTTGTAAACTTCCTAAATTAGTTTCACACTGCATTCACGATTTTAAGAGTCAACCATTTCCCTCATCATTCCTAAAAGTTTTATTTCGACGAAACATTCAGCAAGGTAACATGACCCTGAGAGGGTGAAAATCTGGATTCTCTTTTGAGCAGCTAAAATTTCAAATTCTATTTTCTAAGCCGCTTGTCATCTGATAACTTTCATTTTTGGCAGTTTTACTTTCAGTTACAGTTTCTCAAGACAGCGTCTCCACGTTCGGACTAAATGTCATACGCAGTGACGATCACAGATTCCACATGTTGAAAAGATCCAAAATGACCATGGCATTGTCATAAGCCTACACATTAACCCTGTGCGTTGGCTAGGACTGGTTTTGGTGGTGGATGATGTTTTCCTTCAGTGTACGCATGTATGCAATATCCACCGTTGTTACAATACTGGTCAAGCTATAAGACTCCTTTTATTATATGGGTTATTATGACATTTGACTCGACAGCAACATGGCTATTGCAGATTGAAGTGAACGTTAATGCTTTCATGTATGAGTACATGTACTATGGAATCGCGAATGTCAAATTTTGGATGATCTTAGCTTAATTGCAATATCATAACTAGAACACTGTCACAAGTCAAAGATTTATAGCCGAAATTAATTGCATTGGCGTTTGTTTAATTGAATGATTACTTATTATAAGATGTTGAAGTTGACTTGATCTTGCATCATGGTCAAAGACACCTATGTTTTATGAAATCGCCTACACAAAATAAAAGGGAGAATATCAATGTTGCTTGACCATCCATCATCCCTACGATTATATCAACCAATCCATCTTCTTTCTTTCCTTTGTCAATATTAATTCTTTTTCTTTGCTCTTTTCTTTGTTATTTTTAGGGAGATTGTTTCATATTGACCGGAGAGAAATGCATGTCTGTATCCGCCTTTGTGTCTGTGTTTGTAACCAAGATATGTTACCAAGTTTTTCTCCACTGTTTCTGGATGGGTCTTTACCAAATTTCGATCCAATGCGTAGACCGTTAAGGAATCTCGAATGTATAAATTTCGAAGTCTTGCCACCAAGGTCAAGGTCACTTGGACCAGAAAAGTGCCTAAAAACAACACTTTTTTGATGAAAGGGTGTGAATAGCACTTTCCAAAGGATTTCTGACAATATTTTCATTCTGTTTGACTGGTGTTATATGACCTGAAAAGTAGAAAATTATCTTATCTTCAAGGATTGTTGTTTCAAACTGGAGATTGTCAGACTGGCTTGTACATCTCGTTTCTTCTTGTAATCGCCATTTCCAAACCTA
>CM060305.1:108938537-108956037 GCA_030674185.1 Monoplex corrugatus
GATTGGGATGCACTGTCACACTGTGGTTGTGTAAAATAAAAAAAAGTCGCTAATCAATTCATGAAGAAAATTGATTCGAGTTATTAGAATTAAAATGTCTTAGGACTGTGGTGAGGACAAGGGACGAGGGTTGATTACATGGTATCTTTACACAGAAATTCCAAGAGAGAAATTTGACCATCAGTGGTAGATGTGCAGTTTGGGTCTGTCTCATTCCTGTAGATTATCTACCTGAATACACAGCTCATCATCACAATTCTTGACATCTAACTTTTAAACATTATTCCTACTCCTCACCCTTTCGATTATTAACAAGTTTACTTACTAGGCCCACATAGTGGAAACATGCGTGTATATGTGTACATGTATACTTTGATACAAACGAGCTGACAGATAGTGAGATACATATGACGAAAACACACACACACACACTCTCACACCGCACACACACCACACACACACATACAATCTTAGATCTATGTATGATTATGTACATGCCTACATCCATACATCTAGATACAAACACTCAAGCATACATGTTTACAAGCACCAATGAACGCATAGTGACAGATGATATATATATATATATATATATATATATATATATATATATATCAATATCATATGCATACACATTTATTTGAGATTTGAAGGAGCAAGAGTGGCTGCACTATACTATTACTAGTTTCAGTTAAAATTAAATTGTTGATCATTTTACATTGAGAACTACCCATCTTATGGGCCATCAGATGATCAGTCATTGATTTGATTCAGAATTTTCTCAGTATTCTCATATGATTTTGTCATTGTGATAATATTTACGTTCATTTATGTTGTGTTCTCAAATATTCAAACTGTGTTTCACATATTCTGAGTTTGTTAAACTGGTTGAACAAAATCTGGTTTGTACTTGGTAACCAAAAAAACACGAAAATAGAATCAGAACGCATATTTGATATAACCAGACAAAACAGGTGCAAATTTTCAGCAAAACGGCCTTTGTGAAGCGTAAATGTAAGACCACAAACAAACAAACACCAAACACAAAAACTGGGAGAAAAAGACTGAAACTTCCCTGCTGCTTCATCCAGTGGGAGAAAAGGACAAAAGTCAAGTCAGTAAATCAATGTCAGTCTTCCAATCTTAAGGTCCTGGGTTCAGTCTTGTCTGGATACCTCTGCCTGGTGGATAAATGGTGGAGGTTTTTCCAATCTCCAAGTTCAACATAAAGTGCTGACCTGTCAGTGTCTAAACCCCCATCATCATCATCTCAACAGTAAAAGCAATAACAGCACCATCATATTAGTATTAGTACTATTACTATTAGAAATGTTGTTATCATGGTCTTGTTGTCTTTTGTACTCAGTGAATTGTGAATTTTTCAGAACCAGCCTTGTACACACTGACCACTCTTTTTACTTCTCACAGTTTTATTTTCAGGCTTTCTTTGGGAACATTATACGATCATCATCAACAAAGCCATCCCAAACATCTAAACATGTTCTGGATGAAATGTTCAGTGACAGTGAGAGGCAGCGGATATTGGAATGTTTTAACAAATGCACCCCTGAAGAGCTTCAGTTCACCAAACAGCTGAGCCACCAGAAAGCACTTGCTATGGTGAAATACAGAGAAAGGAATGGTAATTTTGGTGCACTGTCAGAAATTTTGAGAGTACCAGGGGTGGGTATTCTTGGCTTGCAGAAACTGTGTAGTACAATGAAAGGACTGGACTATGAGGCTGTGTGCAAATTGAGGGAAAAGCTGGATTTGGAAACAGTAAAACCAAGCCCCCCTTTGCCAGAAATCCTTCAACAGGTATGAAGTGTATATGTGCACAAAAGTTGTGGAAATGGTTCCTCTTTCTATCATCTTCAGATGTTTGGTTGGTTGGTTAGTTGGTTGGTTGCTTGGTTGGTTGCTTGGTTGGTTGCTTGGTTGCTTGGTTGGTTGATTGGTTGGTTGCTTGGTATTTTGATAGAACAATAGCAAGAAATGTGAACCATGCAGTGTCAGTCTGTTGTTGTTGTTGTTGTTGTTGTTGTTGTTGTTGTTGTTTTTGTTTGTTTGTTTGTTTGTTTTCAAAATTATTCATGAAATAGATTCACAAGCTCTCAACTCTGTCACAGTGATTAGTTAATTTGTTTTCGTACTTATGTGAGTATGATGAACCAAAACACTTGAACTTGAAGTTGAATCCATGAAATTGCCAAACTCAGCAAGAGACTGTTTTCTTGCCCTTCCTGTTTTTATTTTTGTTTTTTTATTAATTTAATTATCATACTGTAGATATTTTATTCAGTCTTTGCTTAAACTCATGTATTTTGATCTGTATTCCAAATCCAGACAATGATTTGGTGAACATGCTGTGTACTGGTTTGTGGATTATGCTAGCTAAAGAAAACAAACACTGGCATACTTGCACACGCGCGCGCACACACACACACACACACACACACACACACACACACACACACACACACACACACACACACACACACACACACACACACACACCTCTCTCTCTCTCTCTCTCTCTCTCTCTCTCTCACACACACACACACACACAAACACACACACACTCACACACAAACACACACACAAACTAACAAAAAGAAAACAAAACAGAAGTAAAAAACAGTATTCCCAAGGTTGTTTTTTATATGCCATCTTGTTATGATCTTTTATCCCCCCCCCCTTAAAAAAAACATAAAAGGTGATGACAGGTAAGAGAAAGTTATTGTATTGTGGCTTAGCAAATGGCTGAGTTCATACTGTTGGTGATTGTTTTTTGTTTATTTGTGTGTGTTGATTTGATTGTCGTTATTTGTGTTTATTATGCCTACGTTTACAGCAGAGTCTGTCATCACATTTGATGCTGGAGTTAATGAGAATTCTCTCTGCTTCCACTGATGTTCAATAGAATCTGTCATCACTGGTGGCAGTGGAGCTGCATGCAGAGTGTGTGACCTTTGCCCAGATGTCCAGGGATCTGAGTCTTCAAACATGGGACATGGTACCTCTTTTCGACAAACCATTTCAGCGTGTGGACCATGTGCAGTTCTTAGACAAGGTAAATTTAAAAGTAAAATTCACTGCTAAACTTATTAGAATGTTTCCACATATGTGTGTAGTGTTTGTTTAGATTCATGAACATGTGTTTTGAGAAATTAAAAATTGAATGCATTATGTAGGCCTATTTATTTTCATGTGTTTTTTTTTAAGTATATGGTTGATTGTCATCTTTCAAACATATTTAAACATGTTTAGCTTTGAAAAAAATCGTACCATACAAAAATGACAGGTTTAAAACATGTGGACAGAAGATTTGATTTTTACCATTCAGTCAGTTATTGATGTTTCAGCCTCTCCTTAGGCCTTGTCAGAATGAATGTTGGCTGTGTGGCTGGCCCTGTCTTTGTTGGGTAAATTGCAGTCACATGATGTGAGACTGTGTTTGGTGATGGCAGGAAATTTAAATCTAGCATCTCTGTTTGATGATGACTGATCCTCCTTTGAAGGGGTCGAAACCTTGACAACTTTACTGCTGACTGATTCCAGTAAATATTTCATTTTATTGAATATGGTCAAGGCAAGTATCAATCTACATTACCACAACATAGACATACATATACATGTACACATGTACTTGTATAAATATGTATACATGTACACATATACATGTATAAATATTCACAAACACCCCACAGAATGCGCATGAAACATACATGTATGTACACACATTCTCTTTATTGATAGCTTGTAATTATATAAAAATTATATATTATTGAGTTGGTGTGTGATGTGTGTGTACATGTGCACTTTTCAAGATAAATGCACAGATATGTAGGCCTGTGTGCCTTATGTGGTCATTTGAAATCCAAGCTGTCAATGATAATTAGTGTCTTTGATTTTGATAATATACTGCAGTGTAACTTTTGCACATGAAAAGGGATTCATCGCACTTAGACAATTTCATGTGCATTCTACCAGAATTTGGTAGGTTTCTTGAGCTTGTGCAGAACCTTCTGTGCTGGCGGTGGGAATGGGTGGGGGAAAGAACAGGATCTGTAAAACACTAAGCTGATACCATAAGAATGATTGGAGTATCGGTTAAGATGGGTAACAAACAGGCGAATGTTCATATTGCAGGCTGGGGTTGAGACATCAGATCTAGATCTGTGCATAATCAGTGATACATGGTGTTATTTTCTCCCTAACGTAATTGGGAAGTTTAACCCCAAGATTTTGGGTAACTGAACAGCAACCCATCAAGTTTCCATGCTACTTTGTTTTTGTCAATGCTCACAAAACATCTCCATCTTGGCTGACCATAAGTAAAACCAAAGGTTCTGAAGCTAATGAATCGTCTGAGAAAACATAAATCTGAAGCACACCATTAACTGCAGCTGGTACAGCTACAAGTTAAGAGATGTAAAACTCAGGAAAGGCATGGTAAGCCTTGGAAGCTTTACATTTTAAGTTAGTATCTAAACTAAATATTAATTTTTATGATTACTTATTTTCATTTATTCATTACATTGTATAAATGTTGTTTTTCATGCTTTGTTGAATCTTTTTTGTGCTCAAATGCAGGACTCCCAAAAATTGCTAATGAACCCCAAAAATATGGAAAGAGACTAGAGAGTCCTATGGACCTTTGATTTTTTAATCTGCAGGGAAACACTGATAGTGTTATTGTTAATGGTGTTTTTTATTCTTTTTCTTCTTCCTTCTTCTGTTTGCGTCATATAAGAGAATTAAGTTAAGACCAGTCTTGCGTTTATTGTAATTTGTTTTGTTTTCATGAAAACATGAAGCAGTTGTGTTCGTTATGATTTGTTTTGTTTTACTGAAAACGCTAAGCAATGTATTTGCACAATGTTGTGCTTATGTTCTTTTCATTGGTCATGTTTTCATCCTTTTCTCAAAAAGAGTAAATGTAACTGTGTTTGTTTTTAGCTGCTGCACGTAATGGACAGGCTCCCCAAAGTTGATGTGTATGTGTTTGAAAGCAAGATTTACCGCTACACAAACCTTCGAGTGGTCCCTTATCTGACTAACATGCGCATCCTGGAAGCCATGTTGGTGACTCTACTGAATTCTGACTTTTCCAAATCAGGTCAGCACAAGGCATACTTCTTAAAACCCAACTCAGTGATGCGCTTCTTTAAACTGGCCGTTGGCGGAGAGAGAGTGAGCGGCCAGCATATTATTCGAGATCTTCAGCGCAGCGTCACAGGTGAAAGTCAGTCTGAAAGCCTGGTGGCTGATGTAGACATCAGCGGTTCCCTGTGGGAGCAATTTTTGTGTGAGAAATCTCTGGGTCAGGAGCGTCTAACCAACTGCCTTCTTCTGGCTGTGGCATTTTACAAACTGGTGGTGCTCAGGACTCACTCCTTGCAGTTTTAAGGCATGGGACTAGTGTATGTCCATTTCTAGGTCATGACAGCTTAACATCAGTTACGTAACATTAACTGGATTGTGTCATAGGCCATAACTGCATAAGAACAGTTAGTCCAATTTGAGGTTGTAACATCAGTTGCATAATATTAGGTGGAGTGTGTCATAGGCCATAGCTAAATAAGAATAATTTTGTTCACTGCTAGGTCATATATCAATTGTATAACATTAACCAGAGTATGTCATGGGCCCTAACTGCATAAGAACAATTTGTCCAATTTAGGGTCATAACTGTGTAACATCAAATGTGTAGCATTAACTACAATATGTCAAACTATAGACCATAGTTGCGAAAGAACGCTTTGTCCATTTCCATGTACAGGCCATAAAATATTTAAGTTACTAACGGTGGCATATCCAGTTCTAAACGATACCTGCACAAGAATAATTTGTCCAGATCTGGTCTAAACTTTGTGTGTCTACTTCTACGCAGTAAGAACGACATGTTCAGTCCTGGGCCACAGTTAGAGTGTTTATTGTTTTTGGTCATGGTATCAGTGTGTCCAGCTCTTCTTCTTCCTGAGGTCAGTTCTATTATGTTTGCAGCTCATGAACATGATGTTGTTTTTTTCTTTCAAACTTACTTTAAATCTTGTTAAAGAGAGAGTAGACATGACTATTATTAGTCAAATATAATTACAATTGCATCACAAGATTTAAACTTCAACACATAAAAATGTCAGGGTTTTTTTTCAGTGGAAGTACATACATTTATGAACTGCAATTATTTTACAAACAATATATATAAACATAAACATACATGGTAAGTGAAGTAGAGAAGAGGCAAATGTGTAAGAGATTACATCACACGTTCGTTTCCATCAATGGTAAATATGATAGCCATGTTTCTTTAAAATAATGAACGCTGCTAGTCAGTTTTGCATATGTTTTGCTGTGTGGTATTTTATTTTGTGGTAAGATATTTTTTTTTAAATATTAAAATTTGGAAGTTTGTATTCTTCTATGTTGCATTTTGTGGTGGTAAGATATTTTACAAGATATGTAAAAAATTGAGAATGGTTTGTTGAACTGGCAATTATAAAGTGTTTGTGTTGTTTTGTTTCCTATCAGAATGCATTTTCTGATAGAATTTATCCAAGGACATATTTGTTGTTGTGGGTTATTCTACATGCACTAAATGTGTGCTGCACAGAGGACATCAGTTTAATGTCACATCTGAAAGCATGGCACCCAGACCACCTCTCAAGGGGAGAAAAATCTTTCCAGTCAGGTATTCCTGACTTTTCTGGAACTCTCCTTCCTAGACAAGTGCTTTTAATCACTAACATCATCACCCCATCTAAAAATGGAGTTTGACCCTGTGACTAGTGTGAGCCAAATGTAAGGTTTCAGTATGCAAGTAGGTACCATATCCATTATGAGGATAACTTGGAAAGGCACAATTTGCATTCATTCTACAAGACATGCTGTTTGTTCTACAGGGACATGTGCTGTTGCATAAATATGTATCTTTTTACTGCTATCTTGTCAGTATGAGACAAGTTTGGAATGATTGTTGTATGTTTGCAGTGTATATATATCTGTGCATGGTTAGTACAAAACTTACACAAAATACCCTCATTAAACCAGGACTTTTTTTCATGGCTTTCCTCATTTAGTATATTAATTAAAATTGGCAGGTCACATTTAACGTTGAGTGTTTTGAAGCAGAACTTCTTGTATTTTCTAATTGATAATTGAGTCTTCTCTCCCTCTACCCCTTTCCCTTTGCCATGAGTGTAGATAGTAAGGTTCCCAGGGTGAAGCACATACTATGTAATAGAGAACTTTATCTGATCATAAGCTGTATAATACTTCAACTAGTGCCACAAAATTTGATTTTCTCTGAACTTGGAGTGTTTAAATGTATTTGCAGAGCAGGTTTGGTATTTCTTTTTGAAACAGTGTTAGCACATGCTGCGGTATGTGATCCTAACAGGTTGTTTTTTTTCATATAATACAGTTTTTCTTTTCTGTGTTTGTTTGTGGTTTGGACCGGCAATAAAAAGTAATGTGAACAAACCACCTGGATAAAGTGGTTAGCATTACTGATCGATGACTGGAAGGTGAGGGGTTTGAACCTGCGCATGGTCATATACAGTGTAATTGGGGGGTTCATTCTCAAACACCTCATAGCACTACTCAAGAGTTGAACACACTCTGGACCTGTAGGGGAGACTGGGACCACCCAGTTGAGTCTCATCCATTGTTATGTTGGAACTTTGCTTGCTGTGAAAAACATTGGGATATAAATTCCTGAAGGTAAAAAAGTAATCTTTGCTATCTTTTTAGAATTATGAACAGGAAGAAAGTTTACGGAAGATGCCTGGTGATTTAGAAAACCATTTAAAATTGAGCGAAGCTGCACCTGCTGATGCCATTTTACATGTGGCAGTCACTTCACCTGTGGAACTACAAGTGTCGGTAGGTGAGAGTGAGAAGAGGATTGCATGCCCCTTACGCATTTCAAAATTTCGTGGCCATGTCAGACATACAGGCAAGTTGGAACAGTGAGATGATAGACCAGAACAGTGCACAGCCCTGATCAGCAGGATGTTGGATCTTTATAATATTGACATAACTATCCTGAGTGAGACCAGATTTGCAGGCGAATATTGACATAACTATCCTGAGTGAGACCAGATTTGCAGGCGAAACCCAACTCGGAGGAGGTTACACCTTCTAGTACTCCTGCTGTGTGGCTGTGAGGCTTGGACTGCTTACTGGGGCACATTTCAGTAGCTGGAATGGTTCCACCAAAGATGTCTGCATAAGGTCTGCAACATCACATGGCAAGATAAAGTCTCCATCCTTCAGGTTCTGAAGAAGTGCAGCTTGCCAAGTATAGAGTTGTACTCATCAGATACCAGCCTCATTCAAGAGGACAATTGCCCATATCGAAGAACACTGCATCCTAAAGATACTCCTGTCAATAGAGCTGAAGCAAGGATATCATGACCACGAAAGACTATTTAGGAGATTCAAGGATACTCTGAAGGTTAACCTCATCAGCAGTGGCATCAACAGGCCCATCTGAAAAGCATCAACTACAACAGAGTGAGATGGTGACAGCAATGTACACAAGGTTCAGTCACATTTTAATTTAAGGCGAACAGCTGAAGCAGAACCCAAGGGCGGTGGACTCCTTCCTGTGCTGGGCTTGCGAAGAACGTTTGTCTCCAGGATTGGTCTTATGTCTGTCAGCTCGACAAAAGAGTCCATCTATCAAGTCACTGTTTGTTGTCAATTTGTGTTATTGACTTTCCAGTTATGTATGTTATATAAAGTTTATGTATAACAGTATGATACTTTGTGAACTGATAAAGTAGAGAAACTTTGTAATAAAAGGACTAAATGATGTAGGCCTACATTATTCCATATGACTGTATTATGTGCAAACACATTCATGAACACTATACAACTTGTTTACTAAGAAAAGAACCTTGACAAGGATGGAAAATAAAACTTGCAAACATACACAGCACACACTTGATGTCTGTCTTTTTGTATCACATAAAAAAAAAACCCAAAACATTTAAATGGGAGGCCTGGTTGGTGTTGATAGAGGACATGCCATCCAACCAGACTGCCTGGGTTCAGGTCTGGCTCAAGAAAAAAAATTGTGCATCTTTTGATGTAGCTACCCCCAGTCCACCCAGCTATAAGGATGGGTGCCTGAACCTGTTCAGGAATCGAGGCAAAAGTGAAGCAGTGAAAGTTGGTATTTTTCGTGGTGTGGGCCCTGAGAACAGAACTGAGGTCTTGCACCTTGGGATCATGGGACGATCTGTAACTTTACATTATATTTAAGTTGGGGGGGGGGGGGGGGTTAAAAATAACCCATTGCTTATATTTCCCTACAAGAATTTCGAGTTTGTTCAAGAGGGATTTATCACACGTGGACAACTCGATGTGCTCTCCATAAATATCTTCCTGAAATTATTTGGCAGACTTCTTGGGCAAGCATGGAATCCTACGCACCTGCAAGGTCTTGAATCGGGCAGAGGGATAGAGGAACTTATAGAACACTGAGCTGACACGGCTAGAAATATTGAAGTATTACGATGGGCATCAAACAGGCCAATTTTTATTTTGCAGGCTGGGATTGAAAAGGGAGACAGAAAAGAAATGATTCAATCAGATGCATTTTGTAGGAGAGAATTTAGAAGAAGAAAAAAAGAGTTAAGAAAAAAAAACAGGCACTTTAATGTGAACACATTAGCCTATCTAGCTGTTATAGGTACACATATAATTTTACTGACAAAGACATAAAAAAGACACTTTATCCCAAACACATTATCTAGTGGTCATAAGCACGCATTTAATTTCACTGACAAAGGCATATCTTATTGAATAACTTTGCCTAGCTGTTGTGTGCTATGAATGTTGTCACCTAGGAGATCAGTCAATGATTCTACAATTCTTTGTTAGCAGAAACAATTTTTACTACGGTACATTTGATGTTACCTATGTTTGTGTGTAGCCATTTAAGTTATTGGTTGATAGTTGTCATTACCGATGTTCAAACCTTGGACCATGTAGTAAATGTTGATTACATGGTTATGATGCTTGAATGATTTTTTCCTTTGATGATTATGCTGATGCAGTAGTGTGTGTACGTGTGCGTGTGCATGTGAGCGTGTGTGTGTGTGTGTGTGTGTGTGTGTGTGTGTGTGTGTGTGTGTGTGAGAGAGAGAGAGAGAGGTTTTTTTAAGAAAGTGCCTCTGCACTTGAAACAGATTCCATATGCACTGCCACATACATCACAGATGCCATGTGATGTACAAGCATTTAAATGGTTATGACATAAACCCAGAAACCTAGAAGAATGTTCTGGGATAAAGGCTGGAGGAAAATGATAAACAATCTTCGTTTGTAGATGATACCATTCCACCTGCAGAAAACAATTTGTACCTGCAAAATCTTGTGAATATAATATAAGTAGCAGAAATAAAGGGTTAGAGCTAAATGGTAAGAAGACTGAAGTCATGGCAATCAATAAAAAACAAGAAATCCCCTTATGTAAACAATTGCAAATAGCACAATACTGGTAAGTTTAAACTAATTAAAGTAATCTCATCAGACGGCAGATGCACATTAGAAATATCCAATAGAATTGGCCAAGCTAGAGCAGCATTCAAGAAAATGCAGAATATTCTTACCAACAAACGCCTATCAGTTAACATTAGGAAATGAGTTCTAACAGTGTTAACAAGAACCAGTACTGTTGTACGGATGTGAAGCCTGGACAGTCAACAAGCAAACGTCAGAACAAGACAGGCAGCTGAAACGTAGTTTGTAAGAAGAATGTTGAAGAGTTCCATGGACAGCAAAGAAAACAAACGAGACAGTCTTGAAAGAAGCACGATACTTAATTCCAACGTTTCAGCACTGGGGGGTTCGTTTGTGCACATTTACCTGTACTTAGGTTCAAGTATTTATTGTGTAGACATCCTGCAAAAAGTCCACTGACCATTCCCAACTGTGTTTCAATCCAAAGTGCAAACCTAATAATTTTTTTAAATACATGTATATGTCTATATATATATATGTGTGTGTATGTGTGTGTGTGTGTATGTATATATATATATATATATATATATATATATATATATATATATATATATATATATATATATATATATATATATGTGTGTGTGTGTGTGTGTGTGTGTTATAAAACCATGAAGGAAAGTGACTTTTGACAGAAGGTTTTGGAGATACAGATTTGTGAAATATAAAGTAGGTAGAAAGAGGAGATGGGCTATACCGTCATAATGCTGGCCTTCAGAAAAGTTGAGGTCTCTGCCATTTCAATTCCCTGCGACCTTAGGTTATGGTACAGTCCTTGTCTTTTTCTTCTTCTCTTTTTGTGTGCATTGTTATTGTTGTTGTTTTTGACTACGAGATTTGAGAGATCTTTATCAGAGATCTTTATAAGCATGAGGAAAATTGAGTATGAGACTTAAGATATCTTTATCAGAGATCTTTGTAAGCATGAGGAAATCCCTATGGAAAAATGTAGATGCTTTCAAGTCCATCAAAACAAGAAGAAACATTTTTTGAAGAGTAAGATATCAGAAAACATGTTTCATAACATACAGACAAACGAAAGCAATCATTCAGTCAGAGAAAAACAAACATGCCAGCAACTGGAGAGGTCTGATTATGATGGTCGATAAACAAAAGCAGCTTTTCGATTTTTAAAAAATCAGTTAAAACTCAGTAGTAACAGACTCGAGTGAGATTTGGTAAAGCTTATTCTTGTTAGATGAATGTTGCTCGTTTCATTTTCAAGTCATGTAAGCTATTATTTTGTAAACACCGAAGGCTTTCTGTTTTCATTCTTGTGACGTACTTTTCGCTTTCTATGACTGCAGTAAAACGATGGAGTGGCAAAAAAAACAACAACAAAAAACAGCAGTCCGATAAAGATTTTATGTCTATAATAAAGACAAGAAAGCCGAGACGGTATTGCCATGTAACAAAATCCTGCAGACCCTCAAAGACCATTCTCCACAGACCAATACAGGGGAAAAGAACAAGGGGCAGACAGGCAAAGAAACGAAAGGACAAATTGCAAAATGAACCAGAGACAGCTTTGTCGTAACCCGGCACTTGCCCACAACCACGAGAGGTGGAGGCTGCTTGTACAGTGTTCATCGGTGATTCACCCCTATAACAAGCAGTGGCAAGCTGTGGGGTCTGTATGCCGTAAGACTACAGTGTGTTAGGCATGAGCGTCTGCAGCCTGAGCAAGGTGACGCCAAACAGGGTAGGATCTTCGCCCGATGACGTTGTCGTGATTTCGTCCCCTTCCTCCAGCTCTACCAGAGCAATTCGCAGCTGTACGTCATAGTAGTCTGCAAGTCAAATATGCATAGTGTGAAAAAAGCAGTTTGATATCAAACCAATAAATCATCTGATTTTCCCCAGTATAAATAGTATTCCCACCTTCTGGACATCCTGTGCTAGAAATTTCCTCTTTTCTGTCACTCTCTTGCTCCTTTTCTTTCTGTCATTTCTTCCTATTATTTTCTGCCTTGCTGGTCCATTCACCTGTATGTGTTTGATAAAGTCTTACGTACTTTTTTCTTAGGATTGATAATGGGTACATGTATTAAGTGCATTTTGGCTCTTGGGAGGTGAGATATGCGGAAGGAATTTTAGGTAGTTTATGCCTGTTTTTGTTTTGGTGTCCTTAGGTATGCTTATATTTGTGTTCAGGTGTGTTTTTCAGATCCCCTGTGCGATAAATTGGACAGAGTGGTCAACGCCAGGGGCATGCCCTTAGACTATGTTCGCGAATGCATTGATGTGTGTACTTAATTTTCTTTTTCTTTTTTTTTTCCTGTTGAAGTTTTGTATGTTTTGAAGCGGTTATAGTCCTGATATGGTTCTACGCAGTCGGCTGGGTTTTAAACAACAACAACAATAACAACAATCATCTGATGTCACAGTACTTTGCAACATCCACGAATACTTCGGTGTCACGTATTTTATGTCATATCCTTACAGAGGTGAAACTTTATGGCCATTTAAGCCCCCTTCAAAGGAGCTGAACATAGAGTAGTGAGGTCTGTTGCCGTCACTACCATGACGACCAGGTTTACGAGTTCAGGATTATCCTTACATTACCTTTAACTTTTAGATAGGTATATAAGTTCTATACGCTAAGCCAGTTTGTGTTGCTGTTGGTAAAAAGATTCCGTCCTTCCTTTACATATAATTGTTATCTCCATCATAGATACACTTAATATCCATGTCTATGTCTCTCCCTAACACACACACACACACACACACACACACACACACACACACACACACACACATATATATATATATATATATATTGTAGATAAACCATATATATATATATATATAATTATGTGTGTGTGTGTGTGTGCGCGCGCGCGCATATATATAGTTAGATAGGTATAGATAGATAGATAGATAATTAGATAGATAGATAGGGATGTGTGTGTGTGTGTGTGCGTGACTTCCTGTCATGGATAAGTATCCAAGTCTTTGTATCTCCCTGTCATAGATGTATATAAATATCGTTGTCCCTCTCTATCATAGACATGTATCCATGTCTGTGTCCACGTACATAGATTATCTATATCTATGTCCTTATCGTAGATATATATCGATGCCCGTGCATTTCCCTATCTCCCTTTGTCCCTCTTTACCATGAATATATATGTCTGTGAAAACATATAAAGGACCAGTGGACGACACGTGCAATGCCATAAAAGAAGAAAATGAACAAGAAACGAAAAGGGAAATGTTGCTGATGTAGCTGTATGCAGCTGAGTCCATTAAAAAATATAGAAGATAATCGAAACATTCTAACATGCCAAACCATATTGCAGAAAATCCAGATTTTGTAGGCCTACTTTTGTTAGTGTGTCTTTGAAGAAGCCCCAGTTGAAACAAATTTTGAAGTTGATCGAAGGCAAATGTAGACGATCACAACAATGACAACAGATTTTCAGTATCGCCGGAAATTCCAGAGAAAGTCGTGTTCACACACCTTCCTCAAAATCCGCTGACTTGATGGGGTTTTTGTTTCTTTCTTTCTTTCTTTCTTTCTTTCTTTCTTTCTTTCTTTCTTTTTTATTCGTGTGACTTTAACTTTGACACTTTATCCTCCAAACTTACTCGTTTGATTTCTCAACTGTCCATGTCCTTGACCAAAATTTGAGAAAGATCTATCCAGAAATAGCTAAAAAAAAATCTTGTTTATACATTTTGGTAACACACACATACACACACGTATACACACGGAGAGGGAGAGACAGACAAACAGACAGACAGACAGACAGATCAGAAACTAAGAAATAATCTCTGCTGAAAACTAAAGGGAGTGGGAATTAAAACAATGAATTAAGAATAAAAGACATATGACAGATTCGCGTAGTTACTTAAAAAGGGAAAAGATGAGAAACGAAAGGAAAAACAAGCAAACAAACAACAAAACAAAACAAATGTGATTGAGGCCGATTAAAAACAGCATCAACCTTCCTGGTGGATAGGGTGATAAAGTCAAAGAGCAAATTAATCGTACTCACACGAAACTTCCATGCTGGTGAGGGTGTCATCCCCATTCTTCATAATCTTGAGAGTTTGAGAATAAAAGTAGAAAGAGTTCTTGAGCGAAACCATGTACAGCCCGTCCATTGGCACGACGAAGGTTGTGTCGTCATGGTTATCATCCGTATCCACTGTGTTCGAAGACGTCTCCATGAAAGCCGGCTGTCCTTCTGTGTAAGTGGAACACGTACGCGAGCATGCACACACACACACACACACACACACACACACACACACACACACACACACACACACACACACACTCACACACACGCACACACACACACACACACACACTACACACACACACACACACACACACGCACGCACGCACGCGCACGCACACGCACACACACACACACGTACTGAAATACATTCGAGGCTAAGCACACACGCAAAACCAATTCGTTTCCTTCAGAATGTGACATTTGTACAGTCTCGTGGTTAACTCTCCTTCTGGGGGCAAACGAGACTCGAAAATAAACATTTTGTCCCGAAAGAAAATTAACGTTACCATACGATTATCCACAAATGAGTTCAGATTTATGTGTACTCTCTCCTTCAGTTTTTTCCCCCAAACTTTCTGAAGTCGTATTTGACAGAAGAATTAGGCGTCCAGGCTATATCGTTTCTTTTTGTTTTTGTTTTGTTTTGGTTTGATTTTCTTCTGATGTTTACTTGTTCAATTCATTACTGGTTAACAGTACAGAATAGCATCTCCCATTGGTGGATGTAAAAGCAAATTTTATTTAATCAGCCTGCCAACTCTTTCAGCTAATTCTAGCCTAAACGCTGACATTATATCCACAGGACTAATCACTCTGTTGTGTTTCTGCATAATGATCTACCTTAGGTACACCCACGTTGGTTCAGATCTGTAACTGGGCACACTGTTTTTGCTAAATTGACTAAATTTGAAAAAAAAGATCTTTATTATCTTATTCTTCTTCTTTTCGACACTTTGTGGACGGCTGTTAGGAAACATTGGACAGAAATCCCTAACATTTGGACACTGGGAACTTTTTTAATTGGTTTAGCTGTTGTCACAGTTGTGTGTTGAGGCTGTTTTACAGTTTTACCAACACGTATCTGCCAATACCGTGCCTTATGGTGAAATGCGTAGGCATCGAAACAGTTTCGAGGCTTGGCACACAAAAATCCTGTTGGTTTCCTTTGACTGCGTCCTATCTGCGGTTTCATGGTGAGGTGTCTTTTTTGTTGTTTCTTTCTTTCTTTCTTTCTTTCTTTCTTTTGGGTTTTTTGTTCGTTTTTGTTTTGTTTTTGTTTGTTTTGTTGTTTTGTTTGTTGTGGGGGGGGGGGGGGGTTCCGTTGCCATAAGGCTCCGAAGGAAACATCGATCAGGATGATAATTTCATGTTCCCAATATGCTAGCTGTTTAGATCTATTTGTACTCTCGACTATACTTAGCTTTTTTATAATGATATTAACAAGACCAAAAATAACATTACTACTAATATGATGTACATGTATAGTGCGTTTAACAGTGTTCTAGGCGATTACAATTCTACAATACAAAAAGAAGAGACAAGTGAATATGTACATGTAACACACATTTACTAATTTCATCCATTAACATAATTTCTAACAGTGCTCTTGGCGATTATATATATGTATATCATCATCATCATCATCAGGTGCCTTGCCACATGGCGTTGGCGATCATGGCTGTCCATCTGTCTCTATCTCTTGTTGCCACAAGCACCTCTTCCACACTCCTTGTCTTTAGGCACTCTGCAAGTCCATCCAATATCTTCTCCCTGGGTCTATAGTAATAATTACAATAATTATAGAGCGCAAAATCTTGATATAAATCAAATCTAAGCACTGAACATACACATACGCACGCATGCACACACACACATACACATGGCTATAAATGGGGGGAAAGAAGAAAAGCAATGGAAAATTATAGAAAACGTATTATATACAAATATCAATTACAATGTGATTGCACACCGAGTGGAGACAGGCTGCAGTGGGGGTTGACTGAGGTCAGGATTTTATGCAGAGGAGAAAAGGTGAGTTTTGAGAGCGGACTTGAAGGAGACAAAAGTAGGTTGCTGACGGACTGAGAGAGGAAGTTTCTTCCGGGAGAGTGGACCAGAAACAGAGAAGGGTCGTGGACCATAGATATTGAGCTTAGTGCGTGGAAAGCGAAAAGTCAGAGGATCGGAGGCAGAGCGGAGGGTACGTGAGGGAACATAGATCTCTCAAGTAAGCTTGACAGGTGATCGGGAGCTGTGTTATTGAGGCTTTTGTAGCAGATGGTGTCTAGTTTGTACTGTATGCGCTTTGATACAGGGAGCCAGTGAAGTTGTTGCAGGAGGGGGGAGATGTGGTCAGCCTTTTTCTTTTGAGTACAAGGCGTGCAGCATTGTTTTGAATGCGCTGTAGGATGTGAATGGTGGAGGCAGGAAGACCAGACAGGAGTTAATTGCAATATTCAATGTGAGACATTATGAAGGAGAGAACGAGTTTTGCAGTTGTTTCGACAGAAAGATACTTCCTGATCAGGCTTATACGATGGAGGTGATAGTAGCAAGATCTGGCAGTTTGAGAAACAAAGTTGTTCATGAAGAGGGTAGAGTCAAGGTAGACACCAAGGTTCTTAGCTGAATCAGAAATTGGGACTGATGTGTTACATAATGGGAGAGAAAGAGGAGGCAGCTGAGAAAGTTTCTGACGGGTGCCAATGAGGATAGCTTCTGTCTTGTCATCATTAAGCTGAAGTTTGTTGAACGTCATCCAGTTCTTAATGTCCGAGTAAGTCAGTGGTGCGAGTCAAGAGGCGCTGTACATTGTCAGGTGAGTCACTGTCTTGAACTTGGGTGTCATCAGCATAGAAGTGGTGTTTTATAGAGTGGAAGTTGATGATGGTGGACAGGAGGGAGGTGTAAAGGGTGAAAAGAACAGGGCCAAG
>CM060305.1:108961037-108978537 GCA_030674185.1 Monoplex corrugatus
AGTTATTTCTAGTCTTGTAAAACCCTGGTAATTTACGATGAAGGGTCGATAGTGACATTGCGCTTTTACTTTCTTTTCTAATATATAGCATTCATTTCATGTTCAGAGAGTCGTAAATCAAGTTTAGTACTGCCTGCCCTATTCATTGCTGCACTTTTAGCGATTCTATCGACTCGATCATTATCTATTATACCACAGTGTGATGGAATCCAACAAAAAGTAACGTGAGTATTATTTGTTATTAAACAATGAATTAAAAAGTTTATCTCAAATATTAACGTACTATTTACTTTACATTTGCAGCTCGTCAGGGATTGTAATGCAGATTTCGAATCTACACATAATAAGATACTAAATATAGCTATGGGTAGATCTACTATATATTTCAGTGCCATTAGGATGGCGACTAATTCAGACGTGAAGATTGAGTGTCCCTGTCCTAAAGAGTAAGCCTTTTCCACTTTTAAGTTTGGAATTATAAAACCAGCGCCTGCTGCACCATCATCTAGAACAGAGCCATCAGTAAATATTTTCAAGTGATGTGAATATTTTTCATGCAGATGAGACAGAACGTCAATTGCCAACAGGTGCGGATTAATATCTTTTCTCAAGTCAGTTTCAATGTAGTTGATATCAAAAGTAGCAGTGGACAATTCCCAGGGGGATAGAGGACAACATATCAGTTTATGTGAAACTTTTTTAGGAACTACTCTGCAAATTTCGAAGAGCTCATTTGTGTAACTGGATATTGTTTCTTGTGCCTTTATTGTTCTTGCTCTCTTGGGGAAATGGATGTCAGACCGAATTTTAAGATCCGTGTCAACATAGTTAGCTACTGCATTAGCTCTAACTATATATTTAGCAGCTGATAACTTCCTCCAGTCTTCCAAAGAAAGGATGCCGGCTATTTTATATACTTCTTGTGTTTTTGTATACACCGGTACCCCAAGAGCACACTATTTAACAGCTTTACTATCTAAGCTTTGAAGTTTTTTCAAATAACATTTTGGGGCTGAAAAATAGACCTCTTGGCCATAAGCCAACTTTGATCTGACTAAAGCTGTAACAAGATGTAATAACGTTTTAGTGTCCTGCCCCCATGACTGTTTACTAATTATTTTTATTAAATTAAAGCTTTTCACGGCTTTGTATAACAAGGCATCAATATGTACTTTCCATTGTAAACTAGAAGTCAAGTGAACTCCCAGAAATTTCACTTGAGTGGTATATTTTAGTTCCTCATTATCAATTTTGAACAGTGGTAACTCTTTAGGACTGAAACCATTATTAAAAAGAATCATATGTGTCTTTTCATTGGATATTTCCAGACCGTTAACTTTCAAGTAAGTGGAAATGTGATCAATTTCACGTTGATAGGTCTTTTTAATATAGGTTATTTCTCTTAAGGAAGTCTTCCTTTTCAACGAAACGTTCATCCAGAGCGCTATATCATCAGCGTACTGAGCTAAGTTCACATTGTTTGAGACTTGTGATGGCAGGTCATTGATCAAAATATTAAATAAAAGAGGAGATATTATGGAACCCTGTGGAATTCCCATGTTTACAGGTCGTTTTTCAGAGTATGTATTACATATTTTAGCGACTATACTTCGATTACTTATAAATGCTTTGATGAAATAATAAATATTACCTTTGAGACCAATATGTTTCAATTTCAACAAAAGTCTTGCATGCCAGACTTGATCATACGCTTTTTTAAGATCAAAAAATGTAGCTAAGACATTTTTCCTTCTCGCAAACTGAGTTTTTATATTGAGTTGTTAATTTGACTAAATAGTCTGTCGTCGATCTACCTTTTCAAAATCCAGACTGGTTAATAGGTATTATATTATTTTTCTCACAAAAATAAGTCAGTCGATTCAGAGTAATTTTTTCCATTAGTTTCGAAACATGGGATGTAAGCGAGATAGGCCTGTAACTACCTGTATCAGAGCGTGGTTTATTAGCTTTCAGTACAGGTATCACAATTGAATTCTTCCAAATGTCAGGTATGTGACCACTTTCCCAGCATTTTAGTATGATATGGTGTAAATATTTAATCCATTTCTCTGGTAAATGATTTAAAAGCGTATACGAAATGCCATCCAGACCTACAGCCGATTTTTTATTGTTCAAAGAGAGAAGAGCATCTTTAAGTTTTGTAACGTAATTTTTGAATTTATGTACATGTGGCTATCGGGGGGAGGATCTGAGTATTCTACAGATTCCTCAATTTTCCGTCTTTTCTCCTGAATTGGTGGAGACAAGCTACTGGAATTACTTGCTCTTGAAAAGAACTGTACAAATTCTTCAGCTTTCTCAGATGACGAAGGAAATTCATTGTCTATGATCTTAATAGGAAACTGTTGTAAATGAAATCCATTTTTCATTTCTTTGACCTTATTACAAATTTTAGGAAGATCTTTAGGACCGGAAATTTGTTGAGAACAGAAATCTGACCAATATCTCTTTTTGGCTTGGGCTATGACCTTGTTTGAATGAATCTTTGCCATTTTCATATTGTAATGGTCTTCTGGAGATTTAGTTTTTAAATAGGTTTTATACATTTTCTTTTTTTCGTTCTTACCTTCTTCACATAATTGATTCCACCAGCTATTTCCAACAAAATTACCTTTGTTTACATTTTTCCTTTTTGGAATTGAATCTTTTGCTGCCTCATGTAATGTGTTTGTGAAGTGTGAATACATATAATTAACACTGTCGCTCTCGTTGAACGTGCAATCTTTTCCCATTAAGATCGTGTGGTATTTTACCCAGTTTGCACGGTTGAACAAATATCTAGGAATACAGTCATCTTGTTCTGGTGCTTTAGCAAATAATTCATCAATAACTGTGACAATTGGTAGATGATCACTTCCAAGGGAGTCGGATGTAATATCCCATATACAATTAATGACAAGGTCAGGAGATAATAAAGTCAAGTCAATGGCGGAAGCTTTATGTTTAGGATTATCTGGTAGTCTAGTTATTCGACCGTCATTTAATAATACCAAGCCAGAGTCAACGATGTTTTCAACAAAACAATTGTTAGACACATATTGGCAGTCTTTGTCCCAGAATGGAGAATGGGCATTAAAATCTCCGGCGATCAACTATTTCTCAGCATGTTCTAAAGTTCGTAGCCAGTCACTGTTGTTTCCATCAGGGCCACGTGGAAAATATACAGACATGATATTTAAAGTTGATACATAGTTAATTTTTACTTTCACAGCCACACAATAAACACCATCCGTGTCCTTTGGCACAGGAGGTTGAATGATTTTGTAGTCCACATCTTTACGGATATATATAGCTGCATATGTCTTAGAGTTATGATCACAAATGTGTGTCACATGAGGATAGTAATAGTCCTCTAACTTTGGTAATTTACTTTTCGTCACATTCATGGACTGTAAGGCGATAATATGATGCTTATTTTCGGATAAGTAGTGCTGGAGATGAAGAAGATTAATATTGATGGAGCGACTGTTCCACTGAAGAACAGAAAAACCTGTTTTAGAACGTTTTTTGACTTGCATAACTAACACACAAACAAACAAACAAAAAAATCCCAGTAGGAAACAACTATATAAAGGAAGTAACAAAAAATAAAATTTTAAAAGAAATCAAGGATGCTGATAGTTTTGGCGAAAGTAAGAACAACCTGTAAGCGACAGAAAAAAATCAATATATGAAAGTCGCTACTAAGTTCATCCTGACGCTGGTGCGTACACAACATAAATACAGTTTCACCAGTCACCGAGATCTCTCAATGGATGGTAAAAGTTATGATAGTAGATGGCACCATTCCACCATGGACTCTGGGACTCATCGGAAGGGGATGGTCTTGAACAGTAGAATGTGTTGTAGCCCTTGTCGTAGATAGTGAATGGGTTGTTCCGAGATCTCTTACTTTGATGATGACGAGTTTTATGTTTTGGTGTCTCCCATAAGACTCTGTTGATATGTCTGCCGATGTTTTTGGCAAGGATAGATGAGCCGAGCCGATTGGGATGCACATTGTCTTTGAAAGTAGAGTGGAATTTTGATTTCAAATTTCCATGATCCAAGAAAGAGATGTTGTTGCGACCGTAAAGTTCGGAGTGAAGCAGGACGTTAAAAAGATCTATTTTTATTTGAAGGTCCCTGTCACGCACTGGTGCTGTCTTGCTAATAACTATTTTAATTTTAGGATGTGTGGTCACAATTTCCTCCACGGTTGTCACGAATTTCTTACAAATTGTTTGGGGATCGTTGGCCTTCAGATCATACATTCCACAATGTAGAACAAAACAATCAAATTCGCCGGTGGGCGATTCTTTGAGGAACTTAGAAATTTTGTCCACAGAAGAAATTTTATTTGTTGTAACGTTGAAACCATATGAACGACCAAGTCTGTGACCGTATACGCCATTTAATACGGTATCGTGAACAAGAAGAACTGTTGGTAGTGCAGAGTTTACTTTTTCTTTTTGTGAGATCTTGGATTTGACGCGAGAGGCAGCTTTTCCGTCGGTCTGTTCTTTTGGTGGTATTTTCGTCACAGGTTTGACGTCATTTTCCTGGCGCGTGATGTTGGTCCGCCTTTCAGGAAATCGTTTGATTTTCGGTTGTTTTGACGATCTTGACGCCAAAGGAGTAGATTTAGACGGGGTTGTTGAGGTGACTGGTGATGTAGTCACCCGTTTGGCTGCCTCCGCGTAAGAGATGGGCAGCGGTGAAGGACCTGGTTGTGGTTTGTCTGCGTGATTGGGGTCCGTTTGCGTCCCAACCGACACGCAGACTGGCAGCGTCCTTCCGCTATTCAGCGCCCCACTGCCCATCTCCTGCATATGTTCAATCACAAATCGTTCTAGAGACTGAATACGGTCGGATAGTGCGACTATAGGCCTAACCGATTTCAACTCACTGATGGAGTCGTTGCGGAGATCTGTCCCTGGGCCGGCATCGGTGTTCCTCTTCGCATCTGGCGAAGCGGTGACAGCCTTCGCAGCGACGTTAGAACTTTTCTTTCCACCAGTGATGTTGTTATCGGCGAAATCGTCAGAAAAGGTTGACGACTTCTTAAGGGCACAGGATCCCGACCGTAGACATCTCGTTCTCGTCATGGCTGTATTTTAGTGTGATGGCACGCATCACAGAAAATTTTTAGGTGGCTACCATCGCCATGTTGATGACGTATCTTTCAGGCTGTGAGTATGAGTTGAGAGATGACTACAATTGCACAACTGATATTTGAAATTTGCATAAACTAATCCTTTCCGTACATCTTTGGTTAAACACTATTATCATATTGCCTCTTAAAAAGTGAAAAATCTTTTCCTTCCAGGAGGCCTTGGACCACGGCCAACTTTTAGTAGTTTTGACAATTTGCCATTCCCACCTCTGATTTATGTATTTAAGTCCGACTTCGCAAGGTCAGAATTTGAATCTATTTTTCCGGCAAATCGCAAAAAAACAACAACAACAACAACAACAAAAAAGGGGGGTAAAGGTATATCTTAAACTTGCTTCGATGCAAGCTTAATTCTTAATTATTCAAGCCATTCTATATTTCAAATAAAAGATCACAGTATTAACTTTAAATTGTACTGTTAAATTTTTCGTAAAGTATTTGAGTTTTATTTGTTTGTTTGTTTGTTTTTTGTCAAGAATCTCTGATGTTCGTAACAGCTTCCTGGTCGGAAAATGGAACAGTGCCGACAAATCAGAGGTAAAGGTTATTAATCTGAAGCGAAACAAGGGAAATTTTACCTCGATGACATCAATGTTATATTATGAAATGCATAATTTTTCCATAAAAATAGCGATGTATCGATTGCTCATTTAAAGCTTGAGAGGCTGTCCAAAATTTAGATTTTTTTGATTTATTATTTCAAGTAGCTGTCAGGCTGTAATGCAATGGAATTAGTTCTCGGGGGTCAAGGTCGTCCTAAAATTAAAATGGCGTCTGCGTCATACAACCCTACATTTGGTTTCTATTTTACAAGCGTTTGGAAACAGAGGGAGAGAGAGAGAGAGAGATACGCTACAGGATGTTATTTTACGACAGATTTTCTTCTTTAAATCAGAGAGAGAGAGAGATACGCTACAGGATGTTATTTTACAACATATTTTCTCCTTTAAATCAGCGTCAAGTCGATGTTGATCTAAAACTTCAGGCTGTTTACCGTAAGCTGTGAGATTTTCACTGTGTCTAACTGTCGACAGCATAGTTAAAGATGTTTTATAATGCAATACACATGTTATCGATCTAGCAGTAATGAAAGGCGTTTAAGGCTTATATCAGTGGTAGGTTGCTTTCCGAAAAGAACTCCATATAACAGTTACAATGAGAGTTCTATTTTCCACAAAGTTTCTAATAGTCTAATCCGTACCCTGATGCTTGATGGCGAACTCTCTCGTTGATCCAACGGATGAGTAAGCATACTAGTCTTCAGCACCCGGTGTGATTTTCATGAGGAAGAGGAGGTCAATCCTGTAGGCATACTAGTCTTCAGTACCTAGTGTCATTTTCACGAGGGGGAGGAGACCAATGCTGTAGGTATAGACGTTTTTCTGCAGACACTGCATGGGAAAGGGTCCTGCAACCTTGGGTTCACCTTCCACCTGTCCCACTTCTGTTGAATGCCAATTGTTCTGCACTGTTCAGGTGTGTCTGTGCCCTGTGCATACTGTTGTCGCTAGCATGGCCCTGTTGCAGGTGTTGATGCGGCAAGCTGATGAGTTTGGCCTTCAGGGTATCTTTGTTCCGCTTTAGTGTTATCCTTGAACGTAATTTCTTGTTTCAGCTGTCCATACAGGAAGCATCTTTGGGATATGGTTAGCTTCCACACAAACGACTTTTGTTGATTTGTAGACCTTCAGTGCTTGTCAAGCCACGCTTCCTCAGAACTTTAAGGTTGGACCTTCGATCTTGACAGGTGAAGTTGTTGAATATCTTCGGCAGACATCTTTGGTGGAACTTTCCAGCTCTTCAATGTGTAGTCGGCGGGTAGTCCAAGCCTCGCAGCAGTACAGCCTAATATAATTGTAACTTACCAGCAGCGTTGATGTAATGACAAGGACAACAGACTAACAACTATATGGCCCGAGTCCAGTCGGTCCAGTTCACTGTTGGGACCTCATCACTTTCATCATCATCATGTGTCCTGCCGCATGGTGTTGGCGATCATGGCCCTTCACACGAATCTTTCCCCTGTCTTCAGCCACCCTGCAAGTTCATCCAATATTTTCTCCCTTGATCGACCTGGTGTTCTTTTTTCCTTTAGCTTTCCTTTGTGCCCAGGTGTTCTAATTCCCCTTTCGTCATAAAATGTCCTGTAAATGTTGCTTGTCTTTTCCTAATCTTCTTTATTAATGCTCTTCTTGTGTCTGCCTCCTTCAAGACTGTCTCGTTTGTTTTCTTTGCTGTCCATGGAACTCTCAACATTCTTCTTAGAAACCACATTTCGGTTGCCTCAATTTTGTTCTGACTTTGTGTGTTGACTGTCCACGCCTCACAACCGTACAACAGTACCGGTTCTATATAACATTTAAGAACTCTCTTCCTGATGTTAATTGATAGGCATTTGTTGGTAAGAACGCTTTTTGTCTTCTTGAATGCTGTTTTGGCTTGGCCGATTCTGCTGGCTATTTCTGATGTGCGTCTGGTGAGATGATCGTTCTCAGATAGTTAAACTTATCAACCTGTTTCAAAGTTGTGCCATTTGCTGTTGTTTTACATCTCATCACTTTACGGATGAGGTACTGAGAGTTTTATTCAAATCCCTGACCGTCACCACAGATGCTTATATTTCTCGGGAGTGGTCGATGCCAAGAATACGCTGGTACTTAAGAAATAAAGAATCGAACAGATATTTGTCACGTAATATCAATCGTGAACAAAAATTCAGTGTATCATCCTTATCTCACTATTCTTGCGATGCATGACGACACAGCGATATAAAAACTGTCCCAAATTCAGTGAATTTTCATGCCCTGATCTCGTGGTGACCTCAAGTTTCAGGGATTTTTTTCTGCTGCTTTGTTCCAGGGCAGGGAATAAGTCTGTGATGTCGGTGGTTTATGGAAATTCTAGATGCAGGGATGTGGTGCGTCTCCTAATTAGGAGGGCAAGGGGAGGGGGGGCGTTCATTCAGTCTGACGTCATGAACGAGCTATTACCACTGTATGTAGGGACTTGCTAAATGATCCCATGCATCATGTTGGATCAGACTAGACCCTAGTGAACTCCACTGAAATGATCTGGCAGAGTTTCCGCTGGAAGGTGGCCCCACGGTGACAATATTGCACATAGGGTTTATGCGCAGGGTTTGGTTTATGGCATGACCATTTGGGGGTTGTTGTTTTTTCACATCGCATGGCATTTGCAGCATTATTACATATAGAGGCACTGTCCTAACAAACTTGAAACTGAAATCCAATCCAATCCGAATTGTGATATCTGGCACTGGAACTTCTGCCAAATGAACATAGGCTTAGCAGTGCAGTGTGTTAAGGAACCGAAATGAGTGATGCGAGATCAACGGCAATGAAAGAGGATGGGCGGGAGGTGAGGGGTAAACATTAGGCGAAATTAGTGAAAACAGTCTAGATTTACCGGTACATCGATGTACATCTCATCCCCATCTTCAAAGCAGATTTGTCCTAGATCTCTGATAGCAAAGTCTGTACCGTGAAACAATCATCATTATCATCAAATGCCCTGCCGCATGGCGTTGGTGATCATGGCCCTCAGTGTATCTATCCCTTGTTGCCGCAAGCACATCTTCCACCCTCTATGTCCTCAGCTACCATGCAAATCCGTCCAATGTTTTTTCCCTGGGTCTACCTGGTGCTCTCTTTCCCTCCAGCTTTCTTGTTGTGACCAGGTGCTCTAATTCCCCTTTCCTCATTAAAATGGCCTACAAGTGTTGCCTGTCTTTTCCTAATCTTCCTTATGAATGATCTTCTCGTGAAACCATACACTTAGATACAAACAGATCACGGCCTGTAGACGGTATAAGTACTTGTATGTAGTGAAGGAAAAAAGGCCTGGGCCTTGTGTAGATATAAGCTAAGACAGACGTAGATACGTAGCACTTACTTTGTCACTAATGTAGTCGATGTGCCTGCCTGCTGTGACATCGTCATACTCCACGAACTGTCCACACACGACAGTGAAGCATGTCGTCAACAGCAGCATCCACACTGCCATGCTTTGTGCACTCTTCCCTGACATCTTTGAAGATACGGTGCTGCTGGTCATGACTGTGCTTCGTTCAGTTTTGTCTTGGTAAAGGAAAAAGAAACAGACAGACAAACCAATATGATCATGGCATTCTAACCGCCTCTCTATCATGTGAAAATTATCATAGAAAAACCAGATGAAGCACTTGTCAAGGTCACGTCATGGCATTCTAATAACCTCTCTATTATGTGAAAACTATCATAGTAAAGCCAGATGAAGTACTTGTCAAGGTCACTATGACCTTGAAGAATCATCTGATAACCTAAAACTTGAAATGAGGACATCAGATAGTCACAGCTGAGAAAACGTAATGTATTGTCAGACGTTCCTGAGAAAATGATTTTCACATACCTGCCTGAAAAGGTGCTGTTTTAACCCTTTGATTCCCGACCCTGTCCACGAGCATCCTGCATTGTCAACCATGCTAGCAAAGCAAAAACCTAACCTTTTGATTTCCTCACCCTATCTACCAGCTTCCTACAGGAATCTTTGGTGTCTGTCAGCATCCTGCATTGTCAACCATGCCAGCAAAGCAAAAACTTAACCCTTTGATTTCCTCACCCTATCTACCAGCTTCCTGCAGGAAGCTGGTAGATAGAGTAAGGCAGTCAAAGGGTTAAGTTTTTGCAGTTAGTGGATAGGGCAGAGGAATTAAGACATTTTTTTAGATCCGTGTGACCTTCTGACCTTAGAGCTATGACTTTCCAAAAGTTACAAACTGCAACTAAAATGATAAATATGCTAAAATCTATGTACAAATCAATTAAATCATGTGTAAGATGGAGCTAAAATCTCGGATTTCTTCCAGTGTCCAAATGGAGTAAACAAGGATGTCTGTTAAGTCCCCTGATTTTTTTCACTTCTAATATCTGAGGTAGCTGATTTCGTTAAAAAGCACGGAAAACATGGTATCCAGATGGTTCCTAATCTCGATGAAATTTTCTTACTATTATTTGCTGATGACATTGCACTCATATCATCTACGCCGTCAGGATTACAAAATCAAATAGACAATCTCCATAAAACATCAAAATCTCTCGGCTTCATGGTAAACTTATATAAAACTGAAGTTGTTGTATTTAAAAAAAAAAAAAAAAAAGGAGGGCATGTTGCAGCTACAGAAAAATGATTCTATGAAAATAATGAAATTGAAATAGTAAATCGCTACAAGTATTTAGGATTCACTCTCTCAACAAAACTGTCCTTTAACACTGCTTGTGACGAATTTTCCAGCAAAGCAAAAGGCAAATTCTTAGATTTGATAAAAACCATGTGGTCCCTGGAATCTTCGAACACTACCGTTTTCTTTCAATTGTTTTGATGCACAAGTTAAACCTATGTTGTTATATGCAGCAGAAATATGGGGTACGCCAAGGCTTGCTGTTATAGAGACAGCCCACTTATTTGGATGCAAACGTCTTTTGAGTGTAAGCAATAAAACACCAAACTATAGGATATATGGAGGTATCCTATATACATGAATGCAGTAATGCCATACAGATTAAAACTTATTAAATTGCCTGCATCAAGATTACCAAAACAAGCTTACACCATACTTTTGAATAGTCTAGATGGGGAGCAAAGGAGTAATA
This sequence comes from Monoplex corrugatus, assembly GCA_030674185.1. NCBI lineage: Eukaryota > Metazoa > Mollusca > Gastropoda > Littorinimorpha > Ranellidae > Monoplex > Monoplex corrugatus. Next base: position 108,971,862 of record CM060305.1, read on the forward strand.
ATAAGAACTGGGTTAGAAATATTAAAGAGTGTCTAGAAGAATACGGATTTCAAGAAGTATGGATAAAGGGCGTGATTAACGAGTCAAATTTCTTGGCTTCTTTTAAGCAAAAAATGATAGGGCGATTTAAAGAAGAATGGAACTGTAAAATATTCAATAGCGATAGATACTCAGTCTATCGCCAATTTTAATCACTCCCCGAACCAGGAAAACATATTAACGACGTAACTATCAAGAAATTTCGTGATTGCCTGATCAGATTCAGATTAGGCTTAAACGAATTAGGTGTAAACAATCGATATTTAACAGAAAATTATACTAGAAAAAGCTGCCCCTTTTGTCCCAATATTTTAGATGATTGTCCAGTCCATAAAGACATCAGAAATAAGCATTTACAAGGAATCAGTGGAAACGGCACTGATCCCTCATGGAGTATGGCCCTGAAGTGTAACAATTCAGAACATACCAGAAAATTGCCGATCTTCATATTTTATGCTTTAAAGCTTCGAGAGGAGGTAACAGTCTGAAAATGTTTCGACATTGCTACTGCAAAACGGACGACGAATGAAAAGAATGCAAGATGTATGTTAACTATATAATCCCCTCCCCACAATCTCTGGTTTGTGTATGGGTCGGTGGCCTTCACAATAAACCATGTGTCAGTGTCTCTCTCTCTCTCTCTCTCTCTTACACACACACACACAACACACACACACACACACACGCATGCATGCACGCACGCACGCATACACACATAGACTCACTCACACACACACATACACACGCACGCGCACACACTCACACACACACACACATTCCTCTCCAGCTGATATCTCGTTTTGTTAAGAAAAGAGATATTGAAAAAGGATATTATTACCGATACAAAGTGTATGTGTAGGGAGTGAGTTTAAATTATTAGATCGTGTGTCAATCTGTCTTATCATCTCTGCTGGATCAGAAACACTATGTCCTGCTGATGTTCACTGTTCAAGACATCTTATCATATTACACTGGCCTCCACCATGCAACTTAGAGAACATACAGATTTGTACTGAGCAATCTGTTGTGTCAGGGACAGTCCCTAAGTGTGCTTTCTTTTTGTAGGTTAGTTCTATAACAGTTGAACGACAATTGCACCCATTTTCCCACTGCACACAAGTCTTGCAGGCCTCATCAACATCATCATCATCATCATCATCATCATCATGTGCCCTGCCGGACGGCGTTGGCGATCATGTCCCTTCATACGAATCTATCCCTTGTCGCTGTAGGTACATCTCCCACCCTCTCTGTACTCATCAACCCTGCAAGTCCGTCCAATATTTCCTCACTGGGTCTACTCGCTGTTCTCTTTCCCTCCAGCTTTCCTGTTGTGACCAGGTGATCTAATTTCTCTTTCTTCATGAAATACAAGCCTGCTAAAAAAAAATCTGTACGGATTCTGCCTTGGCCCTGTGTAAAGCTACGTGTATATGTGTGCAGGTGTAGATTCTTTTATGTTTTTGTGCTTTTATATTTATGTGAGAAGTTCTCGTAACTTTGCTTGTTCATCTTTCATATGTTCCGAGGGTACAACGTCTAACTTGTATATTTTGTGCTGAGTTTGTTGTGAACTCGAGGCTAACACTGGCAAGATATATAATCTAGCCCAGTTAGAGGTGAGGATTAAACCATTTGCATGCGGTCGATTAGCACTAGCATCGATATTATACTAGATCACAGATTCACAGTCTTGTTGCCGTAAAGGTTACACCAGTCTCAAGTCAATTCCTGCATTAAATGCTTGAAAGTTGGTCTGTTTTGTTCGTTCCTTTGTTTGTTTGTCTGTTTATTGTCATTTTGACTTTTGTTGATGTTGATGTTATTTTTTGTTTTCTGTTCGTTTTGTTTTCTTTCTTTCTTTCTTTCCTTCTTTCTTCCTTTCTTTCTTTCTTTCTTTCTTTGTTGTTCCATTTTTCCTTTGCTTTTCCTTACTTCTTTTGAATTGGATTTTTCTTGCTATCATTAAGCTTGATATATAAAATGTATACAATCATGAAAAGACGGAGCGAAAGAAACCTTTCTGACACACTCACCTCTATACCTTGCGTTCAGCTGTAACTGTCACGTAAGACTAATCTTTCTGGCACTGCTGTCTCGTTGTCGTCAGATTATGACAGCGCTGTAATTGCTGTCTGCAATGTGGGGTCAGTGTTATACAGCCCAATACTTGGAACTCTACATTATAATTTTCAGACAGGTCTCACACTGAACTGCCAAGTGGGCTGTATGTCAGTAAATAACATACTAAAATTGCACTCGCCTGGCAAGCCCCCTCCTGCCATTGTCTTCTGGCTTGATTAATTTAACCCTTTGACTCCCGTACCGTATCCACCAGCTACAAAAAAACTTAACCCTTTGACTCCCTCACCCTATCCACCAGATTCCTGCAGGAAACTGGTGGATAGGATGAGGGAGTCAAAGGGTTAAGTTTTTACTTTACTAGCATGGTTGACTGTTCAGGATGCTGGTGGACAGGGTGCGGGAGTCAAAGGGTTAATTAACTGAGGATGACGGGCGCGGTGGCCAAGTGTGTACACGTCGGGCTTTCAGTTGGAAGGTCCTAGGTTCGATCCGCCTAGATGCCTCCGCTTTGTGGGTAAAGGGTGAAGACTTTTTTCCCTATCTCTTGTCAGTGACTGGTTTGTGAAAGCATGAACACATCTGAAGTTGAAGTATGGAGACTGTACAGAAACGTACCGCCTGCGCAGTGTGGGCAAAGTACCGTGCGTACGCGCATCCGAGAAAAAAATCAGGACACTGAAAACAAAACAATACTAAATGAACAAAAACAAAAAAACCCTGAGTATGCTGACTTCTCAAGGGGCGAATATTCTTCGGGGGATCTAGGAGTTAGGATACAAGTCACCTACACACACACACACATACACACACACACATACACACACACACACACACACAACACACACACACACACACACACACACACACACACATACAAACACACACACACACATACAAACACACACACACACATACAAACACACACACATACAAACAAACACACACACACACACACACGCACGCACACACGCACACACACACACACACTCACAAACATACACAATGCACGGAGAGGGTAGTAGCTCTGCCCACAGCCTATGTCAAAACCAAGATGTCACTATAACACAAGGAACTGAAGATTCTGTTTATTCACCAGCAGAAATAGCAGCAAAGTCAAGTGCACACTCGTTAAAGTAAGTGTTCCATGACGATTTATAACCGATGCTGTTGTACGGTTATGAGGCATGGACAGTCAACACGAACGAAATTAAGGTAACTGAAATGTGGTTTTTAAGAATGTTGAGAGTTCCATGGACAGCAAAGAAAACAAACGAGACAGTCTTGATGGAGGCAGACACAAGAAGAGCATTACTAAAGAAGATTAGGAAAAGACAAGCAGCATTTACAGGACATTTAATGAGGAAAGAGAAATTAGAGCACTTATCACAATAGGAAAGCTGGAGGAAAAAAGAACACCACGTAGACCCAGGGAGAAAATATTGGACAGACTTGCAGGGTGGCTGAGGACAGAGACGGTGGGAGATGCACTTGCAACGACAAGGGATAGATTCGTACAGAGGGTCATGATCGCCAGCGCCATGCGGCAGGGCACGTGATGATAATGAGGAGGACGGATTTATACAGTCTTGTAGTACTACATTCAAATTGTTAGGATTAAATGACGCTTCATGTAATGATTTCATCATCTTTCTGACTCTGTATACCAATCATCATCATCATCATCAGGTGCCCTGCCACATGGCGTTGGCGATCATGGACTTCCATCTGTCTCTATCTCTCGTTGCCCCTAGCATCTCTCCCACCCCCTCGTCCCCAGCCACTCGACAAGTCCGTCCAGCATTTTCTCCCTGGGTCTACTCGGTGCTCTCTTTCCCTCCAGCTTTCCCGTTGTGACCAAGTGCTCCAAATCCCTCTTCCTCATAAAATGTCCTATAAATGTTGCCTGTCTTTTCCTAATCTTCCTTATGAGTGATCTACTTGTGTCTGCCTCCATCAAGACTGTCTCATTTGTTTTCTTTGCTGTCCATGGAACTCTCAACATTCTTCTTAGAAACCACATTTCGGTTGCCTCAGTCTTGTTCTGGCTTTGTTTGGTGACTGTCCACGCCTCACATCCGTACAACAGTATTGGTTCTATATAACATTCAAGAACTCTCTTCCTGATGGTAATTGATAGGCATTTGTTGGTAAGAATGCTTGTCATCTTCTTGAATGCTGTTTTGGCTTGGCCGATTCTGCCGGCTATTTCTGATGTGCATCTGCCGTCTGATGAAATAATCGTTCCCAGGTATTTAAATTTATCAATCTGTGTCAAGGTTGTGCCATTTGCTGTTATTTTGCATGAGGGGATTTCATGTTTTTTACTGATCACCATGACTTCAGTCTTCCTGCTGTTTAGTTCCAACCCCTTACCTTTGCTTTCTATTTCTAGTATGTTCCCAAGGTTTTGTAGATCCCTTTCACTTTCTGCAATTAGCACGGTGTCATCTGCGTATCGAAGGTTGTTTATCATTTTCCCTCCAAACTTTAATCCAGGGTCTTATTCTAGGTTTCTCATGATGTTTTCGCTGTAAAGTGAAAACAGATCTGGTGACAAAACACAACCCTGTCTGACTCCTCTTTTGATGTTTGGAAAGAGCTTACATTGTTTTCTATTCTCATTGCAGCTGTTTGTTCCCAGTACATATTTCTGATTATTCGTAGATCTTTTCCATCAATATTGAGTCTCTCCAGTTGGTTGATCAATTCATCATGTCTTACCCGATCAAAAGCCTTGGTGTAGTCAACAAAGCATAAATACAAATCCTTATTCATCTCATTTGACCTCTCTATGATAGTTCTTAGGATGTATATAGCATTAATAGTTCCTTTCCCTTCCACAAATCCACACTGTTCTTCTGCTATTTCTCTTTTGATTCTATTCCTTGTCCTCATCATGATTATTCTTAACAGGATTTTTGTTACATGACTCATCAAACTGATTGTGCGATGGAGTTCGCATTCTATAGCTCCTGTCTTCTTTGGAAGTGCAATGAAAATTGATTTTGACATATCTTTGGGGATTTTTCCAGTGTCGTAAATTTCATTTAGGAGGACTGTTATTTTTTCTATGCCAAATTCCTCCAGGGCTTCAATCATCTCTGTAGTAATGTTGTCTGGTCCTGGGGCTTTTCCTGGTTTCATCTTTTTCAGTGCTGCTCTAACTTCATCTTTCATAATGGGTGGTCCTTCAAAGTTCTTTTTTATAATGTGTTCTTCGTTTCTGTCATCCTCAAAAAGGTCTTTAATGTACTCTCCCCATCTGTCTAATATTTTGTCCTTTTCCATGATGAGTGTGCCATCTTTCGATTTCAAGCACCCAGTTGATGTGCATGTATTTTTCCTGTGGACAATTTCTTCAATTCGTCTGTACATACCCTGAGGATCCGTTTTGTGTCGGTCTTCCATTTCTTTGCACTTTGTTTTCAGCCAAGCTTCCTTAGCTTCATTGCACCTATTCCTGATCTCCTTGTTTATCTTCCTGTAGATCTCTTCGTTTCTCTTTGCCTTCCTGTTTTCCTCCATCAAGCCCAAAATTTCATTAGTCATCCAGCTCTTTTTTGCTTTTCTATCTGCCCTAGGGATTTCCTCACAAGCTTCATTTATCGAATTCCTCAACTTTGTCTATTGTTCCTCACTGTCACGAGCGTCTTCCAGAGCACTGAATTTGTTTTGAACATGTACATTAAATTTTTGACGTATCACTTCATCTGTCTTTAAGAGTCCAAGGTTTAATTTGATGTTGTTTTTGGTCTGTTTCCTTTTCCTCAATTTCAGTCTAAATCTTCCCACTACAGGATTTATGTCACTGTTGCAGTCTGCGCCTGGTAGTGGTTTTGCTGACAGTAAAGAATTTCTAAATCTTTTGTTGATCAGGATGTAGTCAATCTGATTTTTGGTATTATCTCCTGGACTCCTCCAAGTCCATTTTCTTCTGTTTGGTTGCTCAAACCAGGTGTTTCCTACTATGAACTCATTCATCTGTGCCCATTCTACAAGTTTCTCACCCCTTTCATTTTGCGTACCAAGGCCATGAGGTCCAACTATATCCTCCACCCTATCCTGTCCCACTTTAGCATTAAAATCTCCCATTATTACAGTAACTTCTTGTGATTTACATTGGACTTTGGCCATCTCTAATACATCGTAGAAGTTGTCGATGTCTTCCTGAGTACTTGCGGATGTTGGTGCATACACCTGAATGATGTTGATATCAAATGGTTTGCCTCCCAACTTGACCAGCAAAACTCTGTCGGACACAGCCCAGTATCCCTTAATTGCTTTTGATTTGTCTTTGTCCATCATGATGCGTACTCCTCTTTCATGTGAGTTACCACCAGAGTATATCATTGTGTATTCTCCTGATGTTATCATGCCTGCCCCCTTCCATCTCACTTCCCCTAGTCCTAAAATACCAATGTTAAGTCTTTCCATCTCTGTTTTGATATTTTCTAATTTACCCTTCTGCAACAGTGTTCTTATATTCCATGTTGCAACTTTGATGTTTTTAAATCTTAGTTTAGGGTTCGCAGTAACTTGCTGACGGTCTGGT
>CM060305.1:108986037-108998537 GCA_030674185.1 Monoplex corrugatus
GTCGTCATCACCAATATAATCAGTCATGAACTGGCAGAAAAATATTATGGATGATGTATTATTTCATCACCACCGTCATCGTCATCATTACAATCACCATTAACACTATCATAACTATCATTATCACCAATGCCCATCATTATCAACAACTTCATGTCATCATCATCATTACAATCACCATCACTGCCACCATCATCATCCATCATTATGATCAACCGCACTTCATTATCATCCCAAACAACATTATTAACACCACCATCATCGTCGTCATTGTTGTCATCATCACTGTCCCCATCGCTGTTCTCAACGCTATCCCCACTGCCGCCGCCAAACCATTTTCATACTATTATTAACATCTTTGATGCTAAAACATGCTGTCAGCTAGCTGAATGGCGAACATAAAGACTGACAGAGAAATTCGTGTCTGATAAAAATGTCATCCCTAATAAAAAAGAAAGCATCCCTGTTAAAAAAAAAAGAAGAGACAATTCAATCGTTGTGCCCACACTGACTAACCACCACTAGACCTGGACTTAAAATCCTTGAGAGAAAGATCACTACCTGCCATTTGGCGTGTCTCAGAAAAGCAACAATCAACAAGACCAGAGGAGGCATGATTAGAAACGAATATTCAATGGATGGTTAGGACAATGCCAGTCAAACATTACATCGCGCAACAGCAGATCAAGTGCTTTGGCAGTGTGACTAAGATGTCAGTCAGTCATCCAGCCCCATGGAGTCTACAACACCAGATGTTAAGGCTTTATAGCTAGAGGAAGACCATAACGGCAAAGCAGACACTCTCTGGATCTACAACATGATTATATGCCAGGCTTTTAGTCAGGCTGCTAACCACCACCTTCATCTCCCAATGACACCTCTCCATACAGCAGGCGGGCAAAAGTAAAACACCAGTAGACCCGTTCACTCTTCTCAATTTTCACCTCAATCTTTTCAGTGAACTTCAGCTGATGACCTTCACCAAACCACGCCAATTTGATTGAAGGGAAAGTATGCGTATGCATGTGTGTACGTAAGTGCTTGTGTGTAAATGTTAGGATCTGACTGCCCACATGTCAGAATCTGTCAAGATTGAAGCCATTCCATGGAATCTGAAAGAAAAGTCATTGTCTGTGCTTGTCTAGATATACTTATTACACTTTAAATTAATGATTCATAGTTCATCGTTTTACGTTTTATCTTTGGGAAATTTGTCACACCTATCCTTGCAATTTTTCTAACTTTGAGAACATTTTATATTTGTATGACTACATGATACAGGCTGTGTCTGTACGTAATTTGTACTTATTACACGTGTCTTTATTGATTTTTTTTCGTTTTGAGACACTTCAGAAACGTAGTGTCATCAAACAATCCAGCACATATCATAGTGTACGGACAAGCAGTTGTGCTTATTATACTACAATTCACCGTATTGATATCACTGGGAACTTGGAACAGTTTGGTTTTTTAAAAAATGGCAATGATGGGTAGCATTACAACTGTTTCTTTAACCCTTTGACTCCTGCACCCTATCCACCAATAGCAAAAAACGACCCTTTGACTCCTTCATCCTATCCACCAGATTCCCGCAGAAAGCTGGTGGATAGAGTGAGGTAATCAAAAAGTTAAGTTTTTGATTTGTTAGCATAACTGACAATGTAGGATGCTGGTGGACAGAATGCAGGAGTCAAAGGGTTAAATTGTCAAGGACTAGATGAATTGCGAAAACGAAGTGATATATTCCATTATCTGAAACAGAAAAAATATATTCGATATACTGTCTCCAAGACACGTATTTCAGTAAGAGATTAGAACAATATGTGAGTTCAGAATGGGGCTATAAATGCTTTTTGTTTCATCATACCAGTCTAATTTCAGAGGAGTTGCTGTTTTTTTCCCTGAGTAATTCTAAACTGAGACCAGTAATTTCAGACTGTCTGGTCTGACAATACAAAAATTAAAATACAAATCTTCAGTGCTTTGAAGAAGAAAGAAAAATAAGAAAACAACATATTGGGGTGAATGAAACATGAGATTTTTAAAACTTTTCTGTACTTAAATTTAAAAAAAACCCAGATAGCCTTGCTACCAGCAGGATTTCATTTATAACTAATCGCTCATTTACATTGACAACGATTTATTTGGATAGAGCAAACGAGGCTGTAAACTGTGTTCATTAGAATCAGCTTGTTGTGTTCTGTTAGAATCTGCCGGTTGTTGTTGTTGTTGTTCTTCTTCTTCTTCTTCTTCTTTTCTTTGTTTGTTTGTTTTTGTTGTGTTTTTTTTTAATCGTTGACTCGTGTCGAAGTAGGTGTTCTGCCTTGTGTCTTGTCGGCGCTGGAGGAAGATTAGGCAGATACAATGCGCACACAGCGGAGAGTAGGCCTATTTCTTTGTAAACAAAGATATTTCAAATCCTTCCCCGTCCGGTTAATTTGTAACTATAGCAACCGTATAATGCATTACCAGTCTAAGACAGTAATGGATAAACACTATAGCTCGCTACCTGTCGTGGCTACCATTAAAAGGATGGTGTTCCTCTCCTCTCCTTTCCTGATTTACTTTTCCAGAGAGGACATTTTGATATATGTGCTAAAACTTGAGCTAAACTCCTATCAGATATACAAATCCTTGAACATGCATGCACCTTCTCAGTCGACGGAAACAATGTCTGTATCATCTCCGTTTTCATTCTATCTGTGTATCTATTATTATTAGTATATTATTATTATTATTATTATATCATAATTATTATTATCATTATTATTATTATTATTGTTGTTATTATTATTATTATTATTATTATTATTATTATTGCTGTTGGGCTTTAAACAAGAATAACAGATCTCAAGTCTACGATGCTACCAACAGAGCCGGCCGGTCAGCCTGCACATGAGATCACCCTGCTATACTCACCTGAGTAAACCAACTCGCTCTGGTTAGTACAGGACATTCTGCCCCAGCGAACGAAAGTTGAGGCTGTAACACAGAACGTATCATTTGGCATGGTTTGTTAGTGAGTGACGAAGAGAATCCAGAGAGAAATCGCGAAAGAGAGGGAAAGGGGATTGTTGAAAGATACTAGATACAAAATAACTTATTCTTCTTAAAGTGCAAACAAACATGGAACTCCAAAGAATCATGGCTGTCATCCCTGTTATCATCATGGTAAACATTGTGAAAACACTGTTCTTGATTCTAGGGCTCTTCATGACTCAAGACTCAGAATCAAGATTTATGTTTGTCCTTTCGAAAACATCTAGGAAATTTGGTCCTATCATGTTTTACACACACACACACACACATACACACACACACGCGCGCGCGTGTGTGTGTATATATATACGCACACGTGAACACAGACACAAACACAGACACACACACACACACACACACACAACTACAATGAAATTTTTAGTAATGTTTATTGTATATAATTACTAAACAAGCAGTCAGGCAGTCTATTTGTTAGCCACACATACCTTGATCTCCCTTTCTGTTCTTCGCTTCACATTCCAGCCTGTTCATTTGGCGTTCCAATGCTTTCACTCTCGCCGTTACAGAGGCTAATTTCGTACTATGGCTGTTAAAAGCAAATGAAACATGAGATGCAGTATTACACTACACATTTACTATGCTTTGGCTGGCGGAATTGGCCAAGCCAAAAAAGCATTCAAGAAGATGAAAAGCATTTTTACCAACAAATGCCTATCAATTAACATCAGGAAGAGAGTTCTTGAATGTTACATAGAACCAATGATCTTATAAGGTTGTTAGGCATGGACAGTCAACACGCAAAACCAGAACAAGATTGAGGCAGCCGAAATGTGGTTTCTAAGAAGAAAAATTTAATATACATATTCAAAACAAATTCAGTGCTCTGGAAGACGCTCGTGACAGTGAGGAACAATGGACAAAGTTGAGAAATTCGATAAATGAAGCTTGTGAAGAAATCCCTAAGGCAGATAGAAAAGCAAAAAAGAGCTGGATGACTAATGAAATTTTGGGCTTGATGGAGGAAAACAGGAAGGCAAAGAGAAACGAGGAGATATACAGGAAGATAAACAAGGAGATCAGGAATAGATGCAATGAAGCTAAGGAAGCTTGGCTGAAAACAAAGTGCAAAGAAATGGAAGACCGACACAAAACGGATCCTCAGGGTATGTACAGACGAATTGAAGAAATTGTCCACAGGAAAAATACATGCACATCAACTGGGTGTTTGAAATCGAAAGATGGCACGCTTATTATGGAAAAGGACAAAATATTAGACAGATGGGGAGAGTACATTAAAGACCTTTTTGAGGATGACAGAAACGAAGAACACATTATAAAAAAAAATTTGAAGGACCATCCATAATGAAAGATGAAGTTAGAGCAGCACTGAAAAAGATGAAACCAGGAAAAGCCCCAGGACCAGACAACATTACTACAGAGATGATTGAAGCCCTGGAGGAATTTGGCATAGGAAAAATAACAGTCCTCCTAAATGAAATTTACTGCACTGGAAAAATCCCCAAAGATATGTCAAAATCAATTTTCATTGCACTTCCAAAGAAGACAGGGGCTATAGAATGCGAACTCCATCGCACAATCAGTTTGATGAGTCATGTAACAAAAATCCTGTTAAGAATAATCATGATGAGGACAAGGAATAGAATCAAAAGAGAAATAGCAGAAGAACGGTGTGGATTTGTGGAAGGGAAAGGAACTATTAATGCCATATACATCCTAAGAACTATCATAGAGAGGTCAAATGAGATGAATAAGGATTTGTATTTATGCTTTGTTGACTATTCCAACGCTTTCGATCGCGTAAGACATGATAAATTGATCAACCAACTGGAGAGACTCAATGTTGATGGAAAAGATCTACGAATAATCAGAAATATGTACTGGGAACAAACAGCTGCAATGAGAATAGAAAACAATGTAAGCTCTTTCCAAACATCAAAAGAGGAGTCAGACAGGGTTGTGTTTTGTCACCAGATCTGTTTTCATTTTACAGCGAAAACATCATGAGAAACCTAGAAGAAGACCCTGGATTAAAGGTTGGAGGGAAAACGATAAACAACCTTCGATACGCAGATGACACCGTGCTAATTGCAGAAAATGAAAGGGACCTACACAACCTTGTGAACATACTAGAAATAGAAAGCAAAGGTAAGGGGCTGGAACTAAACAGCAGGAAGACTGAAGTCATGGTGATCAGTAAAAAACATGAAATCCCCTCATGCAAAATAACAGAAAATGGCACAACCTTGACACACGTTGATAAATTTAAATACCTGGGAATGATCATTTCATCAGACGGCAGATGCACATCAACATCAAAAATAGCCGGCAGAATCGGCCAAGCCAAAACAGCATTCAAGAAGATGACAAGCATTCTTACCAACAAATGCCTATCAATTAACATCAGGAAGAGAGTTCTTGGATGTTATATAGAACCAATACTGTTGTACGGATGTGAGGCGTGGACAGTCAACAAGCAAAGCCAGAACAAGATTGAGGCAGCCGAGATGTGGTTTCTAAGAAGAATGTTGAGAGTTCCATGGACAGCAAAGAAAACAAACGAGACAGTCTTGATGGACAGAAAATAACGTCTTTGTTGATTTCAGTTCCTACTTTTCTGCTTTCTTTTTCTGTTATATTTACAAGATTTTATAGATGTTTTCAGTTTCTGCAATTAGGACGGTATCATTTGCATAACAAGATTGTTTATCATTTTGCCTGCAACCCTTATCCCCGCCCGGGCATTCTTCTAGGTTTCTCATGATGGTTTCGCTGTAAAGTCAAATCAAATTAGGTGACAGAACACATCCCTGCCTAATCTCTCTCTCTCTCTCTCTCTCTCTCTCTCTCTCTCTCTCTCTCTCTCTCCCTCTCCTTCGCTGTATTCATGACCATTTCCAAACTAAAAATCTCCATACACCAATGACCTCCATTTTATTAGCCTCATCTGTACAAAAGCGTAGCAGTCGATTTCTAGTTTGATATGCGAATCTGTCGCTGTGTATAAATCTGTGTGAGACTTCTGTACACAAGTTAGCTATTTATCAAACTAGCCTATGATAGCGCCAGTATGCATTCCTGTTTGTTTTGTCCGATTAGCGTTTCAGATCACTTAATAACGTTCAGTTGATTAAAAAAGAACTGGTGCTTTGAAAATATCACCCTCTGTGTGATGATACTGCGCTATTTGCCTGTCATTGACCAAGAAAGGAATTTTTGTCAAGTCTCTTTCGTTTTCTGTTTAGATCTTAGTCCTGTTTAATCGTAAACTGCTCTGTTCAGAATGATTTGTAAGTCGGGAAGTTGACTGCATAGGACCATCTGTTTTTCAAATAACAAATTTACCACAAACGTTGAATTAAAACTTGTTGAATGACACCGCAACCTTTACCAGACAAACACGAACAAAAGATCAGAACGCGTAAAAAATTGCACCTGTCTCGTCTGGTTGTACTAAACACGCGTTCTGATTCATTTTTCGTGTTTTTTGTTCTGGTTCCTGTTTGTTTGAATGCGGGCAGTCACATTTGTTTTGGATTTCTTATCACGGCAACCTTAATCCAAGCTGTATGCTCCCGAGTCTCGTGGCATAGCAGAGACATCTTATCAAACAGTATAATAGAGCTACGTTGCTTGTCTTCGCTGTCCATGTCTGTGACAAAAATCAACTCACTTCCGGGCCTCGATGACATGCTCGCAATGAAGACCAATGAAGACCCATAGAATCAAAAGCACCGTAGGCGTAGACATCTTCATGGTGACAAATAACGAAGCTGGAAGATGTACAACTTGCTTGCTTGCTTGCTCGATCGCTCCTTACTTTGCAAACTTTGGAAAGCCTAGCCAGTTATAAGAGAAGCTCGTTTTTATAGGGTTGACCGCTAATTTCAACCCACATTAAGTCAGTAGAATGCAGCAGATGGCATTTCATCAAGCATGGCAAAGTGGGCTCTCTGTGATCCATTGTGTGCTGTTACAACATAATTTGTTATGCGTTTCAATTTTTGTTTAGTTTTGTTTTCTTTCTCCTCTCTCTCTCTCTCTCCTCTCTCTCTCTCTCTCTCTCTCTCTCTCTCTCTCTCTCTCTTCTCTTCTCTCTTAATGGCCACAGAAGCTAGCACAGTTTTTACAGTGCAATGATGTTGGTGACGATGAGGATGACAATCATGATGCTATGGAATTCGATCTAGGATTGAAACTGTGTGACAAGGTTGGGCTTTACACCTACAGTTGTTATAAATCCTGGCGTCGGCCAGGCTGCAGAGACACAGATACTTGCGATGATGGTCAGGAGATTTTACCAACACCCTCACTGACGCGTCTGTAAAGTAGAGAAGACTCGACTATGTGGCACAGTCTTCCCAACGAACCCATAGCATGCTCGACTGTGGGAAGGAGCCGGTTGGAGCTGTAAATATCCCCGACGATTTTTGAATGGACTGACGGGGATTCGAACCTACAACTTTCCAGTCGGTACCATACACAACAGCAACTGGTTGCAACAAAAGAATTGACTCTGGAAAACGTGTATACAAAAATGCACGAATGCAACAAAAACGACAAAAACGCTTAGTCTTCATTGTGAGCATGTCATCGAGGCCCGGAAGTGAGTTGATTTTTGTCACAGACATGGACAGCGAAGACAGACAACAAAACAAAAAGCTTACGATCAAGTTTGGCATACGCGTTTATTGTACAAGCTGAAATCTGTTGGTTTATCTGGCAATATGTGTGATTATATAAAGTCTTTTTTAGCCAATAGAACAATTTAGGCAAGAGTGGGAACTAGTTAGTCTACTTCACATCTTGACATGGGAATTCCACAAGGTTCAGTGATAGCTCCGCTTTTATTTAATATCCATATACAGGATCTTCCTAAAGCACTCTCAAATCGTGTTGTTTTGGCTCAGTACACTGATGATATATGTATTTGGATAAATATTACTTTAAAAAAGACAACTCCACTGAGAGCGCAGAATTACATTAGGAAGTTGTATCAATCTGATCTTGATAATCTTGGAAACTATATGTTAGAAAATGGTCGGTCGTTGTCAGCGGGAAAAAACTAACATGATGCTATTTAATCCTGGTGATACTTTAAGTAACTTGCCTACTTACAGATTGCTTGGTGAAGTGTTACATTACACACAGGTTGTAACATTTCTGGGAGTCTTTTTGACATTGAAATTAAACTGGAATGTCCATTTGATTACATTTCAACAAAAACAAGAAAAGCCTTAAGTTTTCTAAAGATAATAAGCAGATTACCTTGGGGAATGGATACAAACATACTAATTCATCTATCAACAGCACTTGTACGATCTAAATTATCCTATGCGCAAGAAGTGTTCTTCAGTGCACCAAAATATTTGTTAAAAAAGATACAAAGCTTAAGCTGCAAAAGTATTAAAATTGCTCTAGGTGTCCCTACTCATGCTTCTAATCTGGAAACGTACAAAGTTGCTGGAATTCTGCCTCTGAACAACTATCGTGAGCTAGCGACAGCAAAATTTGCCGTTAGAACTACTTCACAAACGGACAATTTTGTGAGTAAGGAAATTAAAATCAGGTCTGATGTTGACTTTCCAAAGCGAGCAAATAGCATTTCATCACAAATGATTGTTGCAACTTGCATATATATCTGACTTGGTCAAACAGTCTAACATAAATATGGTGAAATTGGTGAGACACCATCAACAACGCCTATCCCTACATGGGAAATGCTAAAAGCCTCTTTTGATATTGATTATATAGACGCTAAGAAATATGAAAACGTCAACATTTAGATATCCACAGCAAGAGAACACGTCGATAAAAAACATCGTACCCACCTTCATATTTTTACTGATGGATGAGTCTTAGAAAATAAATGTGCTGGAGCAGCATTTTATGTTCCAAAATTCTAAATTAAAAGTCATTTTTCATTGGGGCAAACATATCTATCTTTACAGCGGAATTAGTCGCTATTATACAAGCACTGCATTATCTAGTAAATCTTAAACCCGTGTCTTTCAAAGTTCTCTTTGTTAACTCAAAATCTGTATTATACGCCTTACGGTCTTTTGATGCCGACACAAGACATGATTTAATTAATGAGGCAAATCATCTTAGACATCGTTTAAGGGTACAAGGTACAGATATCAGTTTATGCTGGGTGCCTTCCCACGTTGGTCTTCACGGCAACGAAGTAGTTGACAGAGCAGCTAAGCAAGGTGCGCAGAATTCTGATAATTCTATAGAATTACATGTTCATACTTCCGTAAAAGAAGCTTGCAACTTTGTCGAATCAGCCTCATGGACTCGATTTCATGAACATTTAAATGAACAGTTTGTGTCACAACAATTGATAAAACTTTCCGTTCAAAATGTATGTAAAAAAATTGCAGTATTCTTCCATGTATCATTTGAGATCGATTGTTGCTGTTCGTTTTCGTATTCAGCTAAACGCATTGAAAACAAAATATTGTGAAAATGTCAAGTGTATTTGCCGCGAACAGTTCACACTGTTTCATTGTGTATTCTATTGCAAAATGCTACGTTCTTTTTTACCGAAAATGTTTACACAAGAAAACTATTCTGAAACTCATTTCCAAAAACGTTACATCAGATCAATCTTTGTTGGTTAAAATTTCAGAATCATTAGTTCACAGTCCTGTTAATGCATTACTTTATGTGGGTTTGTGTTTTAGTGTTACAATTTCTCTTCACATTGTTGAAGTTAATTGTTAGTGTTAAGTTTCCGTTCCATTTTTCTGTTCTCCCATCTACTTACGTCTTTTTACTCTGTCTTCCCTCTGCCCCAATCCAACCCCTCCAACTATCGTTCTACATTAAATTTTTGTTTTATTTATTCATTTTTATCCCCCCCCCTCCTCCATCTAATATCACTTATAGTGAAAAGACTTAAATCAAAGAACGAACGACAAAAACGCTGTGCTATGGTGATGCGCTTTCCCTGGAAAGAGAGAGCAACCCGCATTTCGCACCAAAAAGATCCATTGTGAAAAAAACACAAAAATCCAATGCAATGACTGGCGAGGCCAATCTCTTCTTTCATGCTGCTCTATCCCTACCACCCTCCTCCTTGAACAAACTTAAGAACCCACTCATAGCAGGGTCGACTGAAGGCTATATATGCACAAAGTTTTTTTTTTCTCCGTGTCAGACTCAAAACTTGAGTAGTCAGAATGGAGGACAGGAGCTCTACCTCTACGCCAACCAGACCTACTTACAGTGCTGCATGACTGCCCTGTAAAGAATCATTAGGACTCTTCAGGCATGTCACCCAATTAACGGCAGTTCATTTTCCATTCCCCTCTCCCAATCCTCCAACCCCCTCTTCCCACTAAACTGCATTTTCAGTTTGTTTTTATAAACAGATGTGAGTGAGTCTGCTGTCACTATCAGACGTGTGTGTGTGTGTGTGTGTGTGTGTGTGTGTGTGTGTGTGTGTGTGTGTGTGTGTGTGTGTGTGGTGTGTGTGTGTGTGTGTGTGTGTGTGTGTGTGTCTCAGCTTGTATGTGTATGAAGATTTGCTAATGCGCCTGGGGCGCCTTTTATGTAGATGTGCACATGCGCCTGAGGCGTTTCTGTTTGATTTATTTATTTATTTTTCATCTGATTTTGAACGATTTTTAATGACTGACGATGACGAGGACTTTCTATTTAGCTAATCAATTACAATACAGCCATGAATCAAGTTTCATTCCAACATCCGGCTACTTCTGTTGATGTTGTGTGCCACTCAAGTGCGGATGTCACATTTTGACATGAACATGGTTAAATCATTATGGTTGAATATGGAAAAAAAATCATGGCCAGACAAAACAAGAAGAATGAGGATAACGACGTAAATAGGGGCTCCTATGGAGCACCTTTGTCCGGTAGGGACCGTTATGCCGCGCAGGTGACACCAGACCGTCAGCAAGCTACTGCGTTAAATCTAAAAAGACAATACCAAAATCGCAACATGGAATGTCAGGACATTATTGCAAGGGGGAAAATTGGATAATGTGAAAATGGAAATGGAAAGGCTGAACATTAATATTCTAGGACTAGGGGGAATGAGATGGAAGGGAGCAGGCATGATAACATCAGGACAGCATACAATAATGTATTCTGGTAGAAACACACATGAAAGAGGAGTAGGCATCATAACTGACAGGGCCAAATCAAAAGCAGTTAAGGGATACTGGGCTGTGTCCGACAGAGTTTTGCTGGTTAAATTGGATGGCAAGCCATTTGATATCAACATCATTCAGGTGTATACACCAACATCCGCAAGTACTCAGGACGAAATTAACAACTTCTATTAAGTATTAGAGATTGCCAATGTTCAATGTAAATCACAAAAAGTTATAATAATGATGGGAGAATTTAATGCTAAAGTGGGACAGGATAGGGTGGAGGATACAGTTAGACCTCATGGCCTTGGTACACAAAATGAAAGGGGAGGGAAACTTGTAGAATCGGCACAAATGAATGAGTTCATAGTAGGAAACACCTGGTTTGTGCAGCCTAATAGAAGAAAATGGACATGGATGAGTCCAGGAGATAATACCAAAAATCAGATTGTCTGCATCCTGATCAATAAAAGATTTAGACATTCTTTGCTGACGGCAAAAACACTACCAGACGCAGACTGCAACAGTGACCACAATCCTGTGATGGCAAGATTAAGGCTGAAATTAAGGAAAAGGAAACAGACCAAAAGCAACATCAAACTAAATCGTGGACTCTTAAAGACAGATGAAGCGATACGTACAAAAATTAACGTACATGTTCAAAACAAATTCAGTGTTTTGGAAGACGTTGGTGACAGTGACAATGGACAAAGTTGAGAAACTCGATAAATGAAGCTTGTAAAGAAATCCCTAGAGTAGATGGAAAAGCAAAAAACAACTGGATGACAAAAGAAATTCTAGGCTTGATGGAAGAACGGAGGAAGGCAAAGGGAAAGGAGGAAATATACAGGAAGATAAAGAAATCAGGAATAGGTGCAATGAAATTAAGAAAGCTTGACCTTCTTGTTTCTTTTGTTTGTGTGTATGTGTTTGTGAAATTGTTAATGTTCCATTGTTGTTTTGCATACTGAGAGATATCAGCAGATGGCCCAGTGCATATGGCTAACAATTACTTAGGTATCAAAGAAATAAGCTCGCATACATAAATGTTTAATCGTGTGAAGCCGTTAGACCCACTTTGTTGCTATAAACAAGTGTGGAAATGTTTAACAGTTTTATGCTTCTTTCTTTCTTTGTTGTTTGTCTTTTTTAGTCATTTGATTTTTCTTGTATGTGTGTATATACACGTTAATCTACCCACACTGTGCAGGGAGTATATCGCTGCTCAGTCAGCATAGGCCTACTCTCTCTTCAGTGTGTGTGCATGCTGGACGTTTTTATGTTTCCTTAAACTAAATACATTGACATGACTTACAACATCTTCAATGTGCATATATGATGTTCTGTGAGAAACTAAGC
>CM060305.1:109003537-109093537 GCA_030674185.1 Monoplex corrugatus
GAGACCTGTCGTGTAGAAGGACTTCCTGTCTCTAGCCTAGTAGAGGCTATAGGAAACGAGAAGAAAAGAAAGATGTATATAAGGATCCTGCCTCTGACAATACTCACTACATAAATGCATCACTCACACTTCAAGAATTAAAAGATGCCATTCAGTCCCTTCCAAGTAAAAAAACGTCAGTTGGACTAGATGCAATTTCCAATGAGATGCTGAAAAATTTACCAGAAAATTTTATAATTTTGCTACATGACATATTTCAAAAATGCTGGAATAGTGGGAAAATGCCCAACAACTGGAAAGAAACAATAGTGGTTCCTGTACTAAAATCAGGTAAATGTAATACCGATCTGAAAAACTACAGGCAAATTGCATTAACATCACACGTATGTAAACTAATGGAGAAAATAATCTTAAAGAGACTGATGCACTATTGTGAAAAGAATAAAATAATACCAGTAAATCAGGCAGGATTTCGAAAAGGCAGGTCACCAGTAGAAATCCTAACAAAGCTAACTACTAACATAAAACAACAATTTGCAAGACGTCAATGTGTTTTAGCTACATTTTTTGATATAACGAAAGCATACGATCAAGTGTGGCACTCCAGATTGTTATTTAAATTTAAAAGTATTGGGCTGACAGGTCACATTTTTGACTATGTTAAGTGTTTCTTAGAAAACAGAGTATTTCAAACGAGGATTGAAAATGTATATTCCACGAAACGAATTCTTCAAATGGGTATCCCTCAGGGATCCGTTATAGCTCCCCTTCTTTGCATGATATTAATGCATGACTTACCCAGTAAAGTATCTAAGCATGTAGTTTTAGCTCAATATGCTGAAGATTTATGCATGTGGATGCAGGTAAATATGAAAAGGAAAACTCCTTTGCGCTGTATTAATTATACACGCAAATGCTACCAATTAGAACTTGATAAAATAGCACGATACATGGTAGAAAATGGGTTACATCTATCCCTGGAAAAATCAAAAATAGTTTTATTTAATAATGGAGCTAACCCAGTCAATATTCCCACTTTCAAACTGGGAGATACTCTTCTTCAGTTTAATGAGTCAATTAAATTCTTAGGAGTTTTTCTTACGGCAAAATTATCTTGGAATCAGCATATTGAATACTTATTAATTAACCAAAGCTCAAAAAAGTTTAAATTTCTTAAAAAATTGTTCGCAAACAGGCATGGGGTCAAGATTCATCAACACTTGTTCATCTTTGTAAATCGCTTGTTAGATCTAAATTAACCTATGCCCAAGAAATCTTCTTCAGTGCACCGAAACACTTACTGAAAAAACT
Organism: Monoplex corrugatus; assembly: GCA_030674185.1. Taxonomy (NCBI): domain Eukaryota; kingdom Metazoa; phylum Mollusca; class Gastropoda; order Littorinimorpha; family Ranellidae; genus Monoplex; species Monoplex corrugatus. The sequence continues at coordinate 109,004,849 of CM060305.1, forward strand.
GCAGAGCATAGATTGTAAAGGTTTCAAACTTGCACTGGGTCTTCCAATGCATGCTCCCTGTCTTCGCACATATAATGAAATCAAACTGTTGCCACTTGATGAGCAAAGGAAAGTCGCTTCTACTAAATTTTTGTTAAGACACACCACCGTAGAAAACATCTCTGAAACAGAAATTAAACTGAGATCAGATACCGACTTTCCAAAAAGAGCTAAATCAATATCTTCACAGGTCACTCTTGCAACATACACATCTGACGTCATGAAAGGCTCAGGAATTGATCTACACGTAGATACTGTATCTATAAGACCTTCCTTTTCGCCAGTACCCAGTTGGGAACTCCAAAGAACACAATTTGACGTACACCACACTAATTTAAAAAAAGGAGACAATATAAACTTACTGGCAAGTCAGGTTAAATGTCATAATTATAGACGACTTATATTCCGATCATTTGAAAATTTACACTGATGGATCAGTAATTGAAAGAAAAGCAGGCTCAGCGTTTTTAATACCTGCTCTCAAAATTGAAAAAATTCTTTCTACATAGGACTTGATAAATCTGTCTTTACAGCTGAACTCTTTGCAATATTAATGGCTTTAAACTTTATGATAAGTCTTCCTAGGACAATTTTTCAAACACTTTTTTGCGTTGATTCAAAATCAGTACTTCAGACTCTTGAATTATCAAAATTACAAACAAGATCAGAAATGATTCTGGAAATTAGTCACTTGATTCATAAATTATCTTTAAGAGGCACTGATATTACTTTCTGCTGGATACCTTCTCATAGTTCTTTTCGTTATAATGATAAAGTTGACAGGGCTGCCAAACGGGGAGCTAATAACTCACCAGATTCAAACAATATCCAGCTTTCTCTCTCGTTGCACGAGAATTACACTTTAGTAGACAACTACGTCTGGAAGCAGTTCCAATTAAAACAGAAAAAAATATGATAAATGTCACATGAACTTTGAAGTTAGCAAAATACTTAAGCAGCTTCATGCCAGCAGAATTATACAATCCCTTATGTATAGATGGAAACTTGATGCATTCAAAACAAAATACACCAAGAACATAGTATGTCTGTGTGGAAAGAAGATAACACATAGTCATATTCTTTCTTGCGTTAAGGTAAAACGACATATTCCAACACTATCTATGAGTACAGTTTCTGATATATTTGCCTCATCATCATTACTGTATGAATTTTTTGTTAGCCTGTCAAAAAGTCCTATAGCGAATTACCTTTAAAATGTTATTTCACTTGTTCACTGTTATGGTTAGTCAATTATTAGTTTTATTTTTTTCTCCGTTTCTTCCAGATATTTATCAATTTTGTTTGTTAGTTTGTTTGTTTAAATCGTTAATTATGGTAACATTATTTGTTAGTTTTCCTTCCCCTCTTCAAAACAGTTGTTTTCTGGATCATCTTTTCTCAAGTTCAAAATTGACAATTTTCAAATATTCTCTTCACTCCTCCTCTTATCACCCCCCCCTTTTTTTGTTGTTGTTGTTGTTGTTGTTGTCTAAAATCACTTTAGTGAATAGACATTAAATCAAAGACCACCACCAACACACACTTACGCTGCTCACGTGCACACACACAAACACACACACACACACACACACACACACACACACATGCATAGACAAACTCCAATAATAATGGACCTGTAGAATCACACGCAATTTTGGAGACCATATAAAAAAGAACTTTGAAGGACCACCCATAATGAAAGATGAAGTTAGAGCAGCTCTGAAAAAGATGAAACAAGGAAAAGCCCCAGGACCAGACAACATTACTACAGAGATGATTGAAGACCTGGAGGAATTTGGTATAGAAAAAATAACAGTCCTCCTAAATGAAATTCATGACACCGGAAAAATCCCCAAAGATATGTCAAAATCAATTTCCATTGCACTTCCAAAGAAGACAGGGGCTATAGAATGCGAAATCCATCGCACAATCAGTTTGATGAGTCATGTAACAAAAATCCTGTAAAGAATAATCATGATGAGGACAAGGAATAGAATCAAAAGAGCAATAGCAGAAGAACAGTGTGGATTTGTGGAAGGGAAGGGAACTATTAATGTCATATACATCCTAAGAACTATCATAGAGAGGTCAAATGAGATGAATAAGGATTTGTATTTATGCTTTGTTGACTATACCAAGGCTTTCGATCGGGTGCAACATGAAGAATTGATCAACCAACTGGAGAGACTCAATGTTGATGGAAAAGATCTACGAATAATCAGGAATATGTACAGGGAACAAACAGCTGCAATGAGAATAGAAAACAATGTAATCTCTTTCCAAAACATCAAAAGAGGAGTCAGACAGGGTTGTGTTTTGCCACCAGATCTGTTTTCACTTTACAGCGAAAACATCATGAGAAACCTAGAAGAAGACCCTGGATTAAAGGTTGGAGGGAAAATGATAAACAACATATGCAGATAACACCGTGCTAATTGCAGAATATGAAAGGGACCTACAAAACCTTGTGAATATACTAGAAATAGAAAGCAAAGGTAAGGGGTTGGAACTAAACAGCAGGAAGACTGAAGTCATGGTGATCAGTAAAAAACATGAAATCCCCTCATGCAAAATAACAGCAAATGGCAAACCTTGAACAGGTTAATAAGTTCAAATACCTGGGAACGGTCATTTCATCAGACGGCAGATGCACATCGGAAATAGCCGGCAGAATCGGCCAAGCCAAAACAGCACTCAAGAAGATGACAAGCATTCTTACCAACAAATGCCTATCAATTAACATCAGGAAGAGAGTCCTTGAATGTTATATAGAACCAATACTGTTATACGGATGTGAGGCGTGCACAGTCAGCCAGAGCAAAATTGAGGCAGCCAAGATGTGGTTTCTAAGAAGAATGTTGAGAGTTCCATGGACAGCAAAGAAAACAAACGAGACAGTCTTGATGGAGGCAGACACAAGTAGATCACTCATAAGGAAGATTAGGAAAAGACAGGCAACATTTATAGGTCTTTTTATGATGAAGGGGGATTTGGAGTACCTGGTCACAACGGGAAAGCTGGAGGGAAGGAGAGCACCGGGTAGACCCAGGGAGAAAATGCTGGACGGACTTGCAGAGTGGCTGGGGACGAGGAGGGTGGGGGAGATGCTGGGGGCAACGAGAGATAGAGACAGATGGAAGTCCATGATCGCCAACGCCATGCGGCAGGGCACCTGATGATGATGATGATGATATTTGTGAGACAGATGTGTTTTGAGTTGCTTTATGAAAGTAAGCAGATAATTCCTTTGTCTTTAAGACACAGGGAGGCAGTTCCATGCTGTTGGGCTAAAAACAGAGGGATTTCTGTCCATGCTTTGTCAACAAAAGCCTAAGTGCACTTAAGAGAGAAGCTCCCTGAGACCTTTGGGAGCTTGTAGGGCAGGAGGAGTTCTGACACACATGTTGGCATGGTATTTGAATTTAACCCTTTGACACCCACAGCCTCTCCACCAACTGCAAAAACTTAACTCTTTGACTCCCTTACCCTTTCCAACAGCTTTCTGCTGGAAGCTGGTGGATACGGTAATGGAGTCAAAGATTAAGTTTTTCCTTTGCTAGCATTGTTGACAATGCAGGATGCTGGTGGACAGCGTGTGGAAGTCAACGGGTTAAACACTGAAAGCAGAGTATGGAAAACTTATGTACCATTCTTCCTTTGATTGAAAGCCACTGTAGTGATTACAAGAGTGCTTTTGCACTGCGCTGCTTGCTCTCCCATAGGACAAGTCGAGCTGCACTGCTTTGCATTTATTGGAGTATGGATAGTTTGTCATCAGAAAGTCCGACTAAGAGTGAGATACAGTACTGTAGTCTCGACATAATGAAAGATACACACAACTTCTTTGTGGCATCGCCAGAGAGAAGGGGAAAAATCGAGAAGGCTCGTCTAGGATGTAAACCGTGACCTCTCGCATAAACATATAGCTATATCTATCTATCTTCTATCTGTTTGTCTCTCTATCTTCTGTCTGTCTGTCTATCCATCCATCTCTCTTTCTATACACACATATATATATATATATAATATATATGTGTGTGTGTGTGTGTGTGTGTGTGTGTGTGTTTTCTTTTGTTTCCCAAATGGGGGTATGCTTTCTTCTCGTGTGGAGAGTTGTATACGGTGTTCGTTGTTATCATTGTTCTTTTTTGCATGTTTTGTGTGTATGTGTTTGATGTTTTTGTTCTGTTTTGGTGTTTTTTCTCGTTGGTTAGTTGGTTGGTTGTTAGGGAGTGTTTATTCAAACAACAGATTTTATACACGAAATTCTGCAATTGCCAGTTTCTCTATGTCTCTGATATGTCACTTTGCGTAAGTCTTAAGAACAGACTACAGCTGGTGGTCTCATGTCATCTTTGTTGGACTCTGAAGTTAAATCGTTTTTCTTATTTTGATGGATATTACTGTGAACAACCCCTTGCCTTGAACTTTCATTAATATTCTGAAATCAAACCAACACACACTGTATACTGGAAACTAAAAATTCGGAATTAACACAACAGTCGTGATACTCAGGTGAGAAAAACACTGGATTTCCATATGGAAGGTCTGGATTCGATCCTGCCTGATGGTAAAGGATAGATATTTTTCCAGTCTCCCATGTCGACATGTGTGCAAAGCTGTCACTGCACAAATCACCTCCACGTGTAGATATTATTGCTTCTATCTATTCACAAAAACGTGTTTAATTCATGAAATAAGGAAGAAAAAAACCGTTTGGTTGTTTACTTCACGAAATGAGCAAGAAATTTGCTTATTTCATGAACTAAGTTAAATTTATGGGTTAAGCGTAACACATACATACTCAGAACAGCAAATATTCACAATGCAGATCCTTATATCATGTCAGTATGTGGTGGCTTATGAAAACATGCATGCCCACCAAACACGAGAATAGACAGACTGTGCAGCAACATACTGTTTGTACAGTGTGGGTAAAACAATGCACAAATGTGCTTTTGTGAAAAATGGAATAATTAAGAGAGAGACAGGGAAAAAAAGAGAGAGAAAGACAGAGAGAGAGACAGAGTGCATCCAGAGAGGGCATTTAGAGAGATCATCCAGAGAGAGAGACAGACAGACAGACAGAGAGAGCGAGCGAGTTAACAAGCTAACAACTTCACATTGTTCCATTTCATTCATCTCACACATATAAATGCACAAAAAAACAAACAATACTTTTTAAAACTTTTAATTGTAAAACTGCACAAAGTGTATAATTAGAGTCATTCATGGTTGTTTCAGATTCTCCTTCTTTGATTTGTGACTGGACGGATTTTTTTTTTCTAATTCATAAGCCCATGAAATATCAGAAAACAAGTGATTTGATACATCAAATACATCATTTATATAATTATCACAGTGTGCAAAAAAAGATTTTGTTCTCTCATTACACTAGTAAACATTTGCACAGCGTTACACACACATGAATATATTTTCTGTAACATATCTTATGAAAGCACTGCAAGAAAACAATATGTTGAGAATTTCATAAACAAATTGATACCTTTCCACTCAGTTTCAATTTTACATTCTGGAGATTCTATTTTTGTCAGATTCAATTTCAAAATAAATAAACAAGTGACTGGATAAACAGATACTGAAAATAATTAATAAATATTTTGAAACTGGATCAAACTATTTCTTCATGAGGTAAATCAGTTGTCTCCTGAAAAATATCAACCCATAAAAGATTGTAGGTGATGTAATTTTCATACTGACATGAATACACAATGAAATAAACCGAATTTAAAGCAATGACTTATCACAGATAAAATGAAATAACCTTTCATTTTCAATGACCATACACAAAGTGGCTAAACTGAATATCACACAAACAGATTGTTTAACACAGGCATAACATTAAATGTCAGCTATCCCAAAAAAATGAACACACACACACACAAAAACAAAACATCAAACAAATTATCACAGATAAAATGAAATATCTTCTGTTTTAAAACAAGTGTATAACACGCAAGCAAAATCACAAATGTGCATACGATTAAATGTGTTTGCATAATAATTAAATCAGCAGTCCTCTTTTGAAAAGGTCATACCATATGGTTATTAAAAAAAAAAAAAAAATTCACTGCTTTGTGCAAGTTTCCATGGGATGAGTTCAAATACATTGTCACTGAAAGGAATAAAAGGACAATTGATAGGCATGACATTCCAGCAGATAGGACATTGGATCTTCAGTAAAAAGGTCTGGGTTTGATTCTGTTGAGTACCACCTGGGAGTAAAGGATGGAGACTTTTATGATCTCCCATGTCCAGACCTGCTAGTGCCTGAACCTCCTTCAAGTAAAAACATAGGCAGACCATCAAATATGCATGTTAACGATCCTGTAAGTCATATCATGCTAGGTGGCTTATGAAAACAAGAAAACACCCAGCATGCACAGTATGAAGATTGTGTAACACAGTGTGGTTAAGATACACATCTGAGAAAACAGTGCTCAGAACACAAAAAAAGACTGCGAGAAAAAAAGAGGGGTGGAGGATATTGTAAGAGGTATGCAGCATATTGTTGGGTGTTTGGAAGCGAGTGGGCAGAGAAACAGAAAAGGGCAGAGAACAATCAAAACACAAAGTTAAATTTGTTCACTGATACACAAAAGCATTAAAATACAGCGTAAACTATATATATATATATATATATATATATATATATATATATATATATATATATATATATATATATACAAAACAGGACAACATAGATAATACTGTAAACTTTATAGACAAGACAAATATTTGTATATACATGCACCACACGATAAAATAAATGCATTCGTAATAAAAGGTTAAAATATCAAAAGGTTATGGACTAGACAAAACAAAAATAAATGTAGAACACGTAAATTCTCCAAATTAGACAATATAGGTATACATGCAATCCACGATTGACTATACTCATAAAACTCAAATCTTTTGGACTAGACAAAACAAAGATCAGTATACAACATTAAAATAGTCCAAAGAGACAAAATAACAATAAATATTAAACTAAACTTTTCTGCTCAAGGCAAAATAACGCCAAGCACATAAAACATACAATAAACAAAAACAGCAATAAAACCAAACAAAAATGACACCATACACATGCACACAACATGGAGCATAAAACTTGGCACAAAAATGGGAACACCTTTAGTGACCTAACTAAAAAAAAAGTGGTGAAAAAAGTCATAATAAACAAAAATGTAAAACTTTTTGATGAGGTGTGTAACAGGAATACTGAGTGAGCTGACAAACTCAAGTGTCTTTTTTGTTGTGAGATATTCTTCGATAATCTTTGGCTTTGTGACAGAGTGCATGTACACCAGTGTCTGTCATCAGCATTATTTTATGAAAAATACCAAAAGAAAAAACAAACAAACAAAACAGAAAACAGAAAAAAAAAAAGACCAAGAAAAACAAATCACAAGCAGATGATAATCATATCAAACTATTTATTTTCACTTATTTCAACACTATCATTCACCATAAAACATTGACATTTGAAAATCATCACTGCAAATTGTTGGTCATTTCCCTTAAAATCAAGTCTGGTCTTATATGTTGTTTTCTTTTTTTTACAGAAAGCGAGGGACATATGATTGAGCAAGATTGTGTGGCAAGAATCTGAAAGTATAAGCACCACGTCACAAATAGTAAGCACAGCATTTGTGCAGACGCTTTCACTATTCCTTTCAAATTAATACTTTACATTGTAGTGTTCTTGTTCCCAGGCGAGAGTATTTTCACAGATACAAGGCTGCATGGCAAAAAGCTGGAAATGAGCATTCTATTGACTGTTGTAAAAATATAAAAACAAAACAAAAGTTAATTGATACTGAGATCACAAACACATTCCTTGCAAAAAATGAATGCACAACCCTTCAAAATGATTTTGCTCAGCAAAGGAGCAGCCAATGTGTATGGCAAACAATCGTCATCTCCATCATCTTTAACAAGAGTATTCACATTCTCCTTATAACATTTAAACTGATGACTAGTGTAAAGACTGAATGTGAAGAAAAAAACTTGCATCATGCTTAGGTCCAAGTGACTACTACTAATTAAGGTGTCACTGGACAAGCAGTAGTATCAATGTTCATATTTGGCACAAGCTGAAAGACAAGACTCGAACAAAGACAAATATGATGAGACTGAAAGAGGGGGTAAAGACAAGAGAGAGACTGAAACAGAGAGACATCCCATAAAATGTAAGAAGGATATTCCTCTTGACTGTATGTGTAACACTAATCATCCAGCTGACAGAGAAGTGCCACACCACGACCAATCCAGTGCTCTTGTGGTTTGTCGGAGGGAACCTGCATAGCAACAACAAAATTGGTGGAGTGACCTGTGGTGGACAGCGTTCCACGACGCTCGCTGGTCTTGTATACTGGGCATAAGTAGGCATTGGTTTCCGGCAGGTCTGAGCGCTTGCATGGCTTCAACCACATCTGCAGAGAAAATTTCCATGTTAGCTGTGAAACTACATCTCATTATTAGATTCACCAACACCTATATTTAATTCTCATATTATTTATATTTCACTGGATGTCTGGGCTGTTAGCAGTTTTAAATTTCCTTTATTTATCACATTTACATCATTTTAGTCTTCTCATGATTAGTATCTAACTGTCTCCATGTTGTAGTATTCTTTTGTAAGTTGTCTGCGTTGTGAGTTAATTTGACTTCTTTGCTTGTCATTTGATTTTTGTTATGTAATTTTAATAACATCTTCTGAATGCAATTCGCAGCACTGTATCTGAGTTCTGTCACAATGATACTAAAGTGTTTTGAACCTGAATATCACCACAGTTGATTACACATAATCCAGCTTTAAAATAACACCATTCATCACTTTATAAAGTCTTCAAACCATCAAACTAAAAAGCATGCACACATGTTATTCACATATTTGTTATTGGCATTGAAAGTGTGTGCTTGTGATTACAAACTTGTTGAGGATATGAGTGTGGCTAGATCTGGGGCGAAAATCAATGCTTGATGCTCATTTTGAGACTGTTATAAAACAAACATGCTGTTTGTGACTGGAGATAAACAATAACTGGGTGTATGAGAGGTGGAGACGGGTAGAAAAGGTTAAATTTCACACATTTTTGCTAAATGTATCTTATACTGTTTACTTAAACAGGCTGAGTTTGTAAAGCTCTATATAAATAAATTACAGCCATTTCACAGAGCAAGCCATTTGATTTGATGGACTTATGCAAAGACCAAAAGCTGACCAGTCAGTAAACTGAACCAGACACCAAAAACTAACTAATCAGCAGACTGAATCAGACTATATGTTTTCTTCATCAAACTCAGCAGAATCAGGTGCCAGTCCAAAGGTGTGATAACCAAGTGGGTAAAACATTGGACTTTTCAATAAAAAAATCTGGGTTCGATCCTTCCTAGATACCTCTCATCTGGTGAGTAAAGGATAGAGATGTTTCCTATCTCACAGGTAAACATGTGTGCAAATCTCTTAATGCTGAAATCTCTTTTGTCTGCATACGCATGCAGAACACCAACTATGCATGAATCTGTATGGCCTGCGAGTGTCTGGTGGCTTAAGGAAACATGCAAAACACCTAGGAAGCATGCCCACTGGAGACAGAGCACGCAGACTGTGTACCAACATACATACTGCCTGCACAATGTGGGGAAAATAGCATGCATACACACATCTGAGAAAAAATCTAAATGCTAAGAAGAAAAAAAAGTGAACCAATCTCCATTCCCAAATTCATCTTCTTCTTTTAAATACCACACATGCGCATACACACAGTAAACGCGGCATGAACAGAAAAGAAAATATCGATGACAACTGTTCACTTACGGTAGGCATAACGTCAAACAACTTTTTGGGTTCAGACTCTGCAATGATCTTGTTTTTCCTGTCCCAGCGTGATCCTTCCAAGAACATACCGAACACATACACACCTGCAAACACAAGTTAGCCCTGAACTATAACAAAACAGGAACCAGAAAAAAAAAAAACACAAAAATCAGAAAACACATTTAATATAACCAGACAAAGACACGCACAAACTTTTAGCCGACTGGCCTTTATCAAGCGTAGACGTAAGATCACAAATGAACAAACACCAAATACAAAAATTTGGAGAAAAAGACTGAAACTTCCCTGCTGCTTCGTCCAGTGGGAAAAAAGCAGTCACACTTGTTTTGGATTTCTTATGACAAAACAGATCATACACACACACACCTGAGAACACAAACAACCCCTCAACTGTAACAAAACAGACCACACATACACCTGCAAACACAAGTTCAGCCCTCAACTATAACAAAACAGACCATAAACACACACATACACACACACCTGCAACACATGTACACCCTGAACTATGACAAAATAGACCACACACATACATACATATATGTAAATATATATGTATATATCCAGAAAAACAGATAAATCCTCAAATGTGATAAAACAGACCATACACATGCATACCTGCGAACACACGTAACCCCCTCAATTATAACAAAACAGACAATACATACATACACCTGCAAACACAGGAGGAGCCTGAACTATAACAAAACAGATCATACACACATCTGCAAAAACAGGCAATCCCTAAACTGTATAAAAACAGACATACTCACTCACCTGCAAAGCCAGATAAACCCTCAACTATCACAAAACAGACAATAGACACACATATTTGCAAACACATGTAAACCCTCAATTATAACAAAACATACCACACATACACCTGCAAACACAAATAAACCCTATGACTAAAATATGACTAAACAAGTCTATGCACAAACACACATGTCTACAAAAAAAATCTCTTCACTTTAACAAGATGTTTCACAGAACTTCAACATCTCTAACAGATTTCAAAGTACTCTGAAATAACTTTGGAGATTATTCTCTGTTTTGCATTTATGATTATGTCAAATACTGCATTCTGTGAAAGCAGGAAATACTGACAAAATCTAATTTGTGTGATTTGATGTGATGATGATGATGATGATGATGATGGGACTCTCCCATCATTAATAATAATGTACATGCACCATGATGCATGTACCATGATGATGATCATACACAGACAGAAAATGGAGCAAATGGATGGTGCTGCATTGTCATGATGCATTCTCCCAGAACACGGCAAATCTGAATGGCAAGAAAGAAACCAAACACAAATACAAAAGTTTCACTAGAATGATAAGAATAAATTATCCCAATCCCAACATCTCATACCAACTCTCTTAGGAGAAACTGACCATCATCAGGAGCAGTCTTGTACTCCTTTTCATCCAGCACCTCGTAGTCAAACGCCAAAAGATCAATAGGGATGGTGTACTTGCGGGCAAAGTTCTGCTGGGCGCCAGTCAGGAAAGCTTGTGTGAAGAAGAAGCCGGACAGCCAGAAGTTGGGGGGAGCACCAACATCGTACCAGTCCTGTAAGTAAAGAAAGAAAAAAACAGTGAATGTTGTCCCGTAACCCTGAATTTGTAATGCCTTTTTATGGCTAGCATTACAAGGAGCAGTGTCCATCTTCTCTACCTTGCTGTTTTACCTTCCCTTCCTTTGAAGAAAGTAGCATACCCATTCACAACTGGGCAGACTGGAGGCTGCAAGCAGAAAGTTTTCCTGAGCCAGTATCAAACCCATGCAAACTTATGAAGGCATACTGGAAGGTAAAGAGTTCTACCTCTATGCCAACCTGGTCTTTTGAGAGCACATATATCAGCTGATTGCAGGACTGTAGTCAGCACTTCTGTTGATAACTATTGCAAGAAACCAAACAAATGTCCTTGGCACTTTTGTTGAGCAATAAACACTTAAACACTGGCCAGCAATTGTGTTGTTTCCCACAGCAACAACAAAGCATTTCTATGTACTTATTCAGTGCCCCTTTTCTACATTTATGCATGGATGGTTCTGATGTCAGCTTCAAAAGAAAAATATTCTGCAAACATAAGAATTGTTGTTTACAGATAAAATAGAAAAATTGAGGGTCATTCTCACATCAACAACACCAAAACTGAACCTTAAAATGAATTTCAGTATGTAAAGTGTCATACATGTGGATTGCACTGTGCCTCTGGTATCAAATTTCGTTTCTTTCCGAGAGTTTATTTTTAACCATGTTCAATCTACTATTTTTCTAAAAGAGCATAGATAAGCCTTTCAAGACGATATAGTTCTATGTTTTGTGTTAACAGACATGAGATTTGAAAATACTGAAAAGGGAGGAAAGAAAGAGCAAGGGTATCAGGGCTGCTGTAGGCTCCCGGTGGGGGTCAGCAGGAGAAAAACCGAGCCATTTTTGCTTTTTCATTTACAAAAATCTGCCTTGAGGACATTACAATTTTCAAAATCTGTACCCTCTGAGGTCTTTGTTTAATTTGAACGCACTACAAAATACAGATCCCCAACTATTTGGATTTGCACTAATACACACGTTAACATGGACAGTTCCACTGCAATGGAAACAGCAGAAAGCCCTCAGAATGATACCATGTGACATATGGGCATCCAACAAGTATCATGGTGACCAATTCAGAAATCAGAATAGTCTGAAATAAGCCAGAGTCCAGGGGATGACCAGGCCCTGGTGAGGTACAGAGGCAAATCCCTGTTGGGGGTCCAGGGCGCTTTGCCCCTCCCCCCACTCAACTTCAAGCATTCCACACACATTCAGAACTACCAGCACAGACATTTGGACTAACAGCTTTCACCAGCCACAAAACAATATTTAAGTGTACTAGGGAGCAACTTCCTCATGTATGACTTTGATACATCATGAATGTTCACGCTACAAGTAACCAATGCTCAAAACAGTCCAGGACTCAAAAAAGGAGGACATGTGTGATCAGGTGGTGAAAGGAGACATGGGACATGCTCCTCAAGAAATTTCAAATGTTAAAACTAAAATCTGTGCTATCTGGTGCATTCTGGGCATAATTCTGAGAGACAGAAAGAGCTTTTTTTTTCCATACAAAAATTCACATACACCACTCTCACAAAGACACAGGCCAGGTCCACACACACACACACAAACACAAAGAGTGGTTGGTCTGCAAATCAGTCATATAAAAAGATTAACACACACACACACACACACACACACACACAACACAGAATCATACACACACTCACAGTCATGCTCATACACTCTTCTTCTTCCACACAGCAATCACCATCAATGGGTTGATGATTCTGTCGCTTTTGGAAGTTGACCTTGTTGGTGAAAAACAACACCATCCTGATCTATAACCCTATGGCCCTGACCCACCAAAACAGAAGGAAAAAATAAGCCCTCACCTACCCTAAAGAAAAAAAAAAAAAAAAAAAAAAAGAGGGGGGGGGGGGTGATGGTGGTGGAGAGAGGAGGGACAGGGAATCTAACGATAGATGGAGGGCATCCAAGCCATGAATGTTGGGGACGAAAGGATCAAGTTAAAAGTAGTTCTGTTGGAAGTGAGTCCACTCACTCATTTTCACACCCACACACATGAACACACGAAACAGGCACAGAGAGAGAGACAGACTGATTACCAGGTCAAAAGAGAAGAAATTAGCAGAGAGAAAGAGTGTATATGTGGAAAGAGAGAGAGAGTGTAAAAAAACAAAAGAGGGGGGGGGGGAAGGAAAGGAAGGGAGGGGGTAGAGAGAGAGAGTAAAAAAACATAAAGAAAGGGAAGTTGTTAACAGGGTAGCTGTGCTGCTAGTACGTTAACAGTCAAGATCAGCAGAATAATGAAATCATGGGTGCCAGAAACAAATCCGCCCATAAGGATCAGTGATCCTCTGAAATTCAGACCATTCTGATGCCTGACTTAGTATTTTGTCTGCTAGCGTAATGAGATAAATCTGTCTGAGTGGATTGATCTAGGTTCTAACCCCTCCTCCTTTCCCATTTTCTCCCTGGCTTTGCGCATATCTCAGGTAAAGGTCTTTGGGGCTTTCCAAAGCTGAAATTTCACCTAAAGGTGGAAAAGATCTTTTGCCTGATTAACTGGTGTGCTTTGTAGGAGGTTTAATAAATTCTCCAAAACAGGCCATCAAATAGCTAAGTTTAGGTTGTCAATCACAATGCTGTAAGCACTTGAGTTAAACAAGTACAAAAATGTGAAAACAGAATATGAACACATTGAACAATAGGAAATTTCACACCCAGTTCCTACCTGCAGGAACTTGAGGCGGGCAAGGAAGTCAATGACATAGGAGCCAAGAGGTTTGAGAGAAGGGTAGGAGACCTTCATCCACATGCCTGGGATTTTGCCCTTCAGGATGCTGACTACCACTTCTTCCAGGTCCGACGACATCACAACCAACCCCTGTAATATCACCACAATCAAGGTCATATTCACAGATTACATGAAGCAGAAAGCTGCAGAGTATTTGAGAGACAAGGAGAAACATTATCAGGAAATCATCTGAGATCATCTTTTCAATTGTCAATTCTACCCTTTGTCATTACCTTTTCAATCACTAACTCTTTTATATTATGGTCAATCTTTTTTCAGTCATTATAAAACACAAAAGAAATTGGATAAAAGATGCTTATAACTTTGTTATTATTCACTTAATCACCAGTTTTTTTTCAGCATCTTCATTTCTAAGATTTAACAGGCTTGATAAATCATCATAATCACAATCATCACCATCATGACCATAAAGTGCATTTTGTCAACATCACTACCACTGTAACACAGAAAATGCACCACCATCATCACTACCATAACCAAAATGGACCCCTGTCATAATCAGGAAAAGAAGGTACTCTGAATTCTAAACATCATTATAACAATCATTACCAATAACAAAACTTCCATATCTACATCCTCATTCTGATTGTCCATATGTTGCTAATGATGCTTACACACAGGAAGGAAGAAACAAAGGAAAGAAACTCTTGCATAATGGTAACCTCGATGTAAACAAAGGCTTGACTATCAATGTTACCACTATGATGTCATGTAAAAGCAGAACACGGTCACAAAACTAAAGCAACCATGCTCTATTACTATCACTTTTACTGCTACAATGTCATGCAAAAGCAGAATATAATCACACCCAATATTTAAATACCGGACCCATTTCATGTTGTATGAATCTATATCATGATACAGCAATCAGGCAGCAACGATAACTTCACGATCATATCTATTATTATCTTTCTGGGAGTTGTGTTTACCTTAATGGCTTTGCGGATGTTGACGAGAGAAGCGCGCACAGTGATGAGCAGACGATTGAAGCGCACCATCTCCTGCACCAGCACTGTGTTCATGCTCTGTTTGTATGATGTTGGATACTTGCGTAGGGCAGCATCCGTGTCAAAGTCTGGTGGCAGTTTGCTCAGGATATCAGCAGCCACCTCATCCACCACATCGTCTGTTGATTTGCCTCCGCCTGAGGATGCTTTGGCCTGCCCACCATAGATAGTAAAATATAAGGCTGTGCACTTAAAGTCACTTAAAGTTTAACACTCAAAACACAGGAAGCACATGGAGAAGATCCAATGATACTGTGATAGGGAAATATTCAGTTTCAGTTTCTTTTAGGATACATTCTACTTACAAAAATATTCATAAATGCTCAGCTTTTGTCCCAATCACCTGAATATGAAATGTCAGAATAAAGATTAGCATTCAGTTACAGAACAATGAATCCGACAGATTCTATTACACTCCACATGTATATTCCATCATGTGTGAAGCTTGAAACAATTCAGGTATAATGAATCATTTACTACAACAAAATTTATATAGAATAAATATATACATGAGAATGGTTATCTGAATGAGGATTGTTAAGGATTATCAGCAATGTATTACAAACCTAACAAAAAGATATGACAATGACTCATTATAATCAAAACGTTTACATTGTTAGGAAAGCATCAGAACAAACTGTGATTATTCATCAACACTGCACAAAATAATAAGAGCATAAATTATTTCATCTCTTATCGACATGATACCTAATGTCTGCTGACAACACAAAATTGACTGATTTCATTACTAGTGATAATTCTTGTTCCGGTTCAAAATCAGACAGTCTCTATGACAAATATCTATTCCTAAAAATGTATTCTTAAAGCAAAACAACAATAAAAGTGGAAGTCTCATCTCTCAATCTTTACTGCATTAGTATCATATGCTGTTGCTTATCAAATCCTGTGTGGAAAATCCCATGTACTTTGTCAGTTTGTGCTTTGGCTACGGTCAAGACTATTTCCAGTCACACTGGGTTCTTCTATTTCTACATCAATAGCATTGCACATAATGTTAGGAAATGTAAACGCTGCAATAACAGTTACATTAGAGAAAAAAGACACAACATTTTCATACCTGTTCTTAAAATAACTATCAAATCTGTAAACTTAAAACTGGCCATACTAACAACTATTCACGAACAAACATCTTACACGTTCCTAACATAAAAAGTTTCAAGGCCTATTGAGCTGAACACAATGAAGCAAACTGATATTGTGCAAATATTGTAACAAGCATTATGCACAAAACATGAAGACTGTACAAACAAGCATACAACATGACTACTAACAAGCATATATACATTTATCTATCTATGCATTTATCTATGTATGTTATCTGTCTACATGTAGCATATAGCATGACTGTACTAACAAGCATACATACATTTATCTATCTATCTATGCATCTATCTATCTATGTCATCTGTCTACACATGTACACAGATGCCAACACACACGCATATGTACACACATACAAGTGTGTATACACACACACACACGCACGTACGCGCGCATGCACGCACGCACACACACACACATGCACACACACACACACATACATATATAATGACTTTTCAATCTCTGCCAATCTCTGTTGCTTGCTGTCTGTGAGATGGTATCTAAGCTGCACTAAATACATATTTAACTGTGAAGAAATCACTTACTGCTGACAGTGAAAACAATCACAGCTTAAGCAACCAAGCTCTATAACTACAGTTTTTCTTTCGCTCTCTCTCCCGGATCGTTGAAACTATGAAGCAGTGATTACAACACTAGTTTTCAAAATACTTTAAGAATAAAATAAACAGACATGTACAATTCATCATTTATGCTTTCCATGAAAACAGATATATTTTCAATCAAAATACAACAGTTCGTCTGAAAGTGTTTTTGAAATTTTGATGCGAAGTGAAAACTTTTATTCAAAATAGACTGAGAGTGGAAAAAGAAAAAAAGAAAGAAAAAAAAAACAGAAACAAAGAACAAAACAGAAAGAGAGAAAAAAAAATAAAGGGAAAGACTAACAGAATGCAGGTATGTTAACACCAAAATCATTCCTAACTTAAGAGACTGATAAATATGTGAATAAGCAGGTACTTCAAAATGTGAAAAAAAATGTCCTCTCTTCTCATTTACTTGTGCTTTTCTATTTTCTTTTATTCTGTCATAAATATTATGCTGTTCACAAATATTTGGACAGAAAAATAAACTTTAAGTGGACAGTGGTGGGGGGAATGGAGACCAACTTTTACTCATGCACAAACACACACTGAAACTGATTTCACTCCAAAAAAAAATGTAGACAGAGAAATGAATTACTTTTTTTTTTTGGAGAAAGAGAAGGGATGGTCCAGGTAATAATTTTGTTCATACAGATACACACATACTGAAACTGATGGCACTTCACTCATAATGACAAAACTCAACAGATTGCACATAATCCACACAGTAAGAAAAACTAAAAAGCCACATGGAGTGACAAATACTTAGAAGCGAAAAGACCAAAGCTCGGGTGTCTGCCCACGCTAGCGGCACAATATGGCCACGTCAAACGACAACAGCTTGCTGAGCTGCTAACACTGACGAAGGTTTGCACTGCCACAAACATCACATCCAACTTTTTCATCAGCAATTGTGACACAATTCAACACCCTCTCTTGTTGTGTGATTTTTCGCCCTAACTGAGTGCACAAAGCACTATATAATCATTAGCATGAAGATTGTTTCCTTATCTTGTCATAAAGATTACCTCATTTTTTCCCTGCCTCTCCCCCGCCCCCTCAAAAAAAAAGTTTTGTTTGCACTGTCAACCGGTTGCTTCTGCCACAAATGTTGAGGCTCATTATGAGGCCCCTATCAGATGAGGGCTTTGTGAGGAGGCTGAGTACGGAGTTTGTTCAAGAGGGATTTGTCTCACTTGATTAATTCCACACGAGCTCCACCCAAATCTGCAAATAATTACAAAGCAGATCTTTGGGCCTGCACAAAACTCTATGTGCTGGTAAGATCTTGAAATGGGAGGCAGAAAGAGGACAGGGCATATGAAACTAAGCTGATACCACCAGAATGACTGTAACAGTAAGATGGGCAGCAAACAGACCAGTTTTTTTTATGCTGGCTGGGACAGAACTTGAGACATCAAATCTCGAGTCCATGGCTTTATCAACAGAGCCAGCCAGCATGCAAAAAGAAGAAACTAAAATGTTGGTAGAATGGGCTTGATCATATGATAAAACTTTGTGGTGGCACCAACAAAGTGACCTTGCAAGAGTGAGATTTTTGCATATAGTGTATAAATAATACTATCAGCAACTGGCCTGCTGCGTATTGGTGTTGCATGAAAAAGTGATGTGGTGTGACATGGTATAATGTATATGCTTGCTTTTGTGTGTGCGAGTGAGGAAAAGCATGCTTGCTTGAGCATGTCTACATATGCATATGTGACCTCCCACCATGAAATCAGTCAATTCCCAGTCAGTCGAACAGCACTAGAAGCTGAAAAGGTGACTGAGGGTATATCTGGGGTGTTTTGACTTTTTCTCAAAACTGATTTCTGTAGACTATAATCTATCCCCCACAGACATTTTTTTCTTGAAAAAATATTAATCAATTTAAAATGGTATTTTAATGCACTGATCACAGCAGAAAGAACGCAATTTCCTACCAAAAGTACCTATTTTTGTCTCTTATGAACTGTAACCTGTACAGTACCCGCACATGTAATATACTGATGAAAAGCTCTTTGGTGCACCTTTCAGATCATGACAGCAAAAATTAGAAACAAACTGGGTCAAAGCCACCAAATAAAGAAATTTAAGGAAAATGTGTAGGACAGCACACAAAAACTTTAGAGGCCGTTTTCTCAAAATGTCCATCATACAACTTAATGACTTTAAAGATACATAACTTCTACATTTTTTTTAGTACAAGCTTTATTCAAGTACCAAAATAATCAGCAGAATGTACACTTTCCAGTGATATGTATAGCTCAAAATGCTAGTTAAGACTGATTTCATGATGGGAGGTCACATATGTATGTGTAGTCAGTTGTGGAGCAGCTTGTGCATACCCACTGTATAGTCATGTGTGTGCATGTGTGTATATTTGTATGTAAGAATTTGCATTTGCAATTTGACTGTGATTTTCATGTTTTTCATGTTTTGTCTAACATGCTAATGCATTATTCTTCAGTTAAAAAAAAAAGACAACTGCTCCAATGTAACTATTTCAGTCAATTTTACTTACTGTTTTTACTGCATCCTAGACACTTATGACTGTGTTTTCTATTTCCTTACAACAATTAAAGCTCTGTGAATATTCAAATACAATTTCATAGTAAATATGAATTTCTAATCTATAATGACACAAAGTCTTAAATAATCTCATGCTACTGCAGCTCAAGAAGAAAACCAATCCATCATACCCATGATAAATATTTTTTTTGACTGATGCAACCCCAAATTTTTATCAAAGACACAACAATACTACCCAAATTCATAAAATAGTGCTATTTCAATTTTTTTAAGAGAAGAAAAATACTACCTACAGTTGCTCCAGAGATAAGACAAAACATACAAATGACAACTAACATTAATGTACGAATTCACATCTGAAACAGGAACTATTCCAATGCTGGTTATGCCAGTCTACTATACAAGAATCCATTCTAAGTCTATTCCTGTCTCAAATTTTACTTAAATCTTATTTCTCTTAAACAGCTTTTATTAATTCTTCAATCCTTTCAGCATCATCACTCCCCCACCTATCTCTATTTTTTTTCACTCCAAGAGAGGGTGTTGTAAGTGATGTTGGCAATAACCACCGGTCAGTACATGGTACCAATTGTGGATTTTGCTGCGCAGACAGGGTCACACCCGAGACCTCTTCTTTTTCCAGCGCCTTCAATATTAGAGTTACCAAAAATCCTGGCGGCTATGCATTAGGACACAGAAGGAAACACTTGAAGCAAATACACACAAAATATATGACAAGGAAACAACAAACTAACTAAAAGTCTGTAAAAAGTCTTTTTCTTTTCAAAACATAGTAAAGCTGCAGACAAAATTATTTTCTTGTTGACAGCTTTCAATACCTTACTTTAGGGCATTCTGCAATGTTCAAGCACAGTCACATCTCAAACGACCGGTCCAGTGGTTTGGATAAACAATGTGGTCTTAAACAGGTTGTCTTTGTTATCTCAGATCTATTCTTCCACAGTGACCATATTAGGTCCACTGCCTAATGCCTTCACTCTGGGACATGGGGGTATACTTAGAAAATGAACTGAACTTGAATTTGTATTTGTTCAAAAGGGATTTACTGCATTCAAACAATATTAATTACGTTCCACAAAAATCTGCCAGTGATGATCTGGCAGCTCCCTACAAAAACCCTATATGCTGGCAAGTTCTTGAAATGGAAAGGGAACCTATGAAACATTAAACTGACACCACCAGTATGATTACAGCACTAAGATCGGCAGTAACCAGGTCAACTTTCATGGTGCTGGCTGGGACTGAACTCAAGTGTAATCAGGTTAGTGATACTCATCCTAGCTTCATCAACTCCACCACAGTTTGGTCACAGAATGTGTCTCTCATTCATCAGAGTAGAATAGTTAATTTACAATTTAAAAGAACACGTCATGGAAGCATGTATGCATGTATATGGACCACACACCATGAACACTGCAGCAGACTACATCAGTACATGCAAAGATCACAGGCATATCATATAATTATAACATCCATAACAACACAAAACTACTAGTCAATGAATGACAAAACACTATCTCCAGCAATAAAAGAACAGAGAATTGTCTTCTTTAGTCATATCTGTGCTTGAGGAACAAATATGAAAGAAATCAATGAGGTTGGAACAACAGACAAACAAACACACATGCACAAACTAAGCACACAACAGCGTAAATTAGAATAATGGGTACACACAAACACAAATATACAAACACAATATAAGATTAATGATCTGTTCACAAAGTATACTTTGGATACAAGGATAGGCGATTATGCATGAGGACATATTTGTACAACATCTGCACACAGGCATATAAGTTTGCATGAACACACAATTGCATGTATCTGTGAACACGCATATGCACAGAGAAATCTTCAGCCTACTTTCTAACTACATAATAAAGGAACACCAGGGAACACAGATTTAGTTTCAAGATACAATCATCCATATGACATGTGACAATCCAAGCACATCACAGGATAAAGAAGCTGGTTCTCTTATTAAGGTTCAAGAATAAATTATTCACAAAATAAAACACAACATTTGTCTACTTTACAATGACATATGTACCTTCTGACACCGCCAATCTTGTTACGCATCAAATAAAAAAAGACAAACTTTTCAAACGCATAATTCAACACTATAGAATATTTTCACATTTTAAGAGTACAATGAAACAAAAAAGTGCAATATCAAAAGGTTTTTAAAGTAGGTCAATCACATACACTTTAAAATTGTAAAAGCTAAGCTCATCTGAAACTTTATGTGAGCCAATAACAGACAAAGGAATGATGTATGAAGCTACTCTTTAATGAAGGGAAAATATCAGGATATAAGTGTTCATATCAAATGAATCATGTATCTAACATAGAGAAACAAACAAAATTAGCTGAAGTGTTAAGGTCACCTTACAAAACACTACATCTGAATCCCTAGGTGTATCAGAGCTCCACTTGAAAGCATTTATGAAACAACTTGTAGCTTAGAGTGCAGTTAGCTGTACATTCTTACCCTTTTCTGATCAATGACGATGCAGATGAGAATGATGAATGAATGGTCAGGTTGACAACAGCATGCAGTGTAACGCCCAGTGCAAAATCACACAAATCTCAACTGTGATGACAACAAAAATCTCAACGATATAGAAAAAGAAACAATAAAATTTACAAAAAAGAAAATGGCTCCAAGTTTTCAACTTAACACAGAAACAAACATCTTGTCCTGAAATCAGAACCAAACTAACTTCAGGCTTCTATGAACACAGGGAACATTTCTTACAAAACTCTCATTCATTTGTTATTTACATGCCATCATTTTCATTGTAACTCACAAACTATCATGCAATAAGGATGAATCAGACTATTTTTCTGGCAAAAAAAAAGTACAAATACCACAATGAAAAATGCGAAACAAACGCGATAACTTAAACTTGGTGGTTTACCTCATGCTAGATACACAGAAAGTGATGCAGAAAAAAATTAAAGTATACAGTATGAAAAATGTATCATTACTCAAATCAAAATCTTATTTTACACAGGTGACAAGTATTCCTTTTCATGTTGTGGTGTTGTTATGAATCATGTCACGCTATGTGACTAAAATGATGCATGTGTATACCACAGATCTAAAGAACTGTGGATTTTTTTTCTTTCTTGACTGTTCACATAAATGTTTCAATTTTGCATGTAATTAACTATTATCAGTTATTTTTTCTTCCTCTTTTTCTTTTTATAAAAGAATACGTACTGCAGTGAAACTAAGTTTATGTACCAACACAAAAAGTAAAACAATTTATGGAAGACTATGAATAAAATTTCAAAATAAGAAATTTGAGATGAAAGGTTCAGTGAATCATCTTGTGACAAATGATCATGGAGGTGCCACAAAGTGTAAAAGACGCATGATGACATCTGCCATTGTCTGTGACAATGTGGTGGCCTTGACTTGATTTGCAAGTAGCGAAAAATGTCATGATGACACAATGGCAACAAAGCAAAGATCTGAGGGAAAAGAAATCAGTCAATAAGGCAAAATGGTCAATGCAACAGATTAGTGACTGGGAGGTTTTGTGTTCTAATCCCAACCAGCCCAGTGTTGCATAATTTTTTGCGCCTGACTGACTTCTACTCAAAGTTAATCATGCTATAGGCTCCCTGGGAAGACTGGAACTACACAGTTTAGTCTTATCCATTTTACACAATTATGTGTCATTAATGGTGCTGCTCGCATTTCCTGATCATCACTGCATGTGTCTGTATCTCTCAGACCTGGTTGATACCATGATATGAAAGAAGCATACAGTATGACCCTGTCATGCAGTCTCAATTCAAAACAAAAACTCTAAAGCATCATCACTATCATCCCTATGCTCAAGCAGAACAAAGACCTGAGGAAAATTAACAATCAACTGACAAAGTGTCAGAGTACTGACTGTATGTTTTAACCCTCATTGGAACTCTTTCTCAACGTAGACAGGCATGGCAGTCAAGTGGGTAAACGTCAGACTTTCATTCAGAGGGTCCTGGGTTCACTTCACCTAGACACCTCTGCCTGGGTGGTAAAGGATGGAAATTTTTCCAATTTCCAAAACAACATAACAATAGTTTCAGTTTCAGTTTCTCAAGATGACGTCTCCACGCTCAGTATGAATTCCATATGCACTATCATCACAGGTACCATGTGATGGCAAAAATCTAGAATGATCACGGCACAAGCCTTAAGCCTGCATATGAACCCATGAGCTGGCCAGGTCCTGAGATCCTACCTAGACAGTTCCATAACCCTGAGGTCATAGGGGAGCAAGATGACAGAGACCTCAACTTTTCCCGGGGCCAGCACATGTGTGTAAACCTTGCCTAAACCCTCTTCATATGTGTACACATGTAGAAGATCAAATACAAGTATAAAGATCCAGTAAATCATATCAGTGGCTGGCTCATGGAAACATGAAAACATCCACCATGCAAGCAACTGCAAATTTGAAAAAATGGCTTTTGTAGGCAATAACTTCTACCTTTCAAACATAAAGTATCACTATTAAATACATAACACATAAAATGCACAACTGACATAATTACGGTGGAAAAGTGTACTGTGCCTGGCGATCTGTCAGGGCAGGTCACATCTGTACGCAGAGGAAGTCAGTTGATAGTTCCAGTCCACTGTTTATTGGGAAAATAATTTGTTTTCAATATGGCTATTAAATGCCTGTGTTTGTGTATGTAGGTGGGTGTGTTTTCAAATGCGTGTGTGTGTGTGTGTGTGTGTGTGCGTACGTGTGCTTGTGTGTGTGTGTGTGTGTAAGTGTGTGTTTGTGCGTGTGTGTGTGAATGGTTAGCAAATGATTTCTGTACATTTCTTCCTTATGCGTTTGCAGACTAGAGGTACCATTACCTAGTTCTGATTTTGTTACCTATTACTCCTAGTAAGTTGTGTTCATACTGCATTAATGAATATATTTGGTTCCACCGTCCTTTTCCTTCTTTAATAAATATATGGTCGTATAAGTGCAATAAGCATGCTTTGACATCAACTGTTTGCAGCTCGTACAAATGGAGTTATTATCATCAAAGCGTTGTGAAAAATTGTCCCAATTTCTGTAGCCCTGCTCTCCTGATGATCAGTTTTGGTAGCTTTGGAGATGTGTTAGACAACTGAAATTAGAAGTGTGGGGCTAGTGACACAGGAGTGGTGCTGAAGATGGGGCAGTAGAAAAAAAAATCTGAGGGAAAAATATTACCGAGACTGCTATAATTTTTAACCCCCATCAGAAATCTAGACAAACTTTACAGGCAGTTATGGTGTTAAGATATGCAATGTAAATATTTCTAGTGAAGCATGAAAAGAAGGTAAAGGGTTTGGAAAGGTGGAATTTTCACAATTTCGGTATAGAATTTTAAAGTTTTTTTTTTTCATTGTGCAAAATCAACCCCTAAGCCCCACCTGAAAACATTGAACGACGACAAATGAAGATAAATGACACGAAAGACCCAAACAAACACAAAGACATATGAAATAAAAGACCTGAAAAAAAGCTTCATATGTTTGAAAAGTTATATTTAAACTGATAACATACACAGAATCTGTGTTATTCTTCTAAAGCAGGATCAGCTTTTGCCAAGCACCATCACAAAAATTACTGAAATAAGGCATTTTATAGTGTGCATTTCAGAGTAGACTGCAAAAGGATGAGCACAATGCTAACAACATACCTGTGTCAAGAGGATGTTTTCAAACAGCTGATGAGTTTCTTTCTGGTCCTTAGTGATGTCCGCATTCTCATGCATGCCAAAAATGTGGGGAGATGGGTTGATGGGAAGGCTTCTGGTGTACTCCACATAAGACTCCAACTGAAAAATGTCAAAACAAAAAGAAGTGTACAGAAGGCATGGCATCCTGGATCAACACCTGCTTCTTATTATCTAGGATTTAATGAACAATCAATAAATAGAAACTAGTTAACATGAGGACAGGAGTAACACACTCATAAACTGGTTACGTCTCCTGGAAAACTGGTTACTTCTCCTGAGCGAAGAACCGGACTTGTCACCTGTCTCTTGCGACAGTCACTGCCAAATTGATGTCATCTTGTCCATGCAGGTTCTCACAGCTTTACTAGCAGACATCCCCGTTATCTTCACAATACTGTCCATGTAGGATGCTGTTAGTTTTCCTCTCAGTCTTCAGTCCTCAGCTTTTCCTTGGAGTACTGTTTTCATCATGTGACACTTAATGTTTCTAATTGTATGTCCCCAGTGTGCAAGTCTTCTATGTCCCGAGTACACAAGTCTTCTCTTGTGAATTTCAGGTAACAGTTGTAGAGTTGTATTCAGCTCATCCAGAATACTTTGATCGGTTTGCTTTTGTGTCCAGCTGATTCGCAATAGGAATCTGTAGAACAACATTTCAATGGAGTTGATTTTCATTTCATCAGCTGTCTTCCATGTCCAAGCTTCACATCCATATACCATCACTGGACAAATAAAAATAAGAGTCTTAAGAATCTTCACTTTGAGGACTTTAGGTATTGCACAATCTTTCCAGATGTTGTTACGCTGGACTAAATATGCTCTTGATAGCTGCTTTATTACAGAATTATTCAGCTGACAGTTGCTTTATTATACTGCTATGAATTAATGTACCCAACAGTCTTAAAAGTGTTCATTACAGTCAAAGGCATCAGAGAACAATTTACAGAAAACATTTATTCACCCTCTGTATATCGGCAATCTTCACATCAAGAAGACAGGAATATGATTTGTTATTTACTGTTTAGCATGCTGATGCCTTCATGTTTGTTGTAACTCTTTTTTTTACAGACTGTTGCCCCTGTTCCTGATGTGTTGAAATATCTGTATGCTGTTCATGAGCACGCCATAAGTTATGCTTGTTGTTTCTCAATACATAATATCATACTACTGTATCGTCACACATTCACTGAACAAAACATACTTAAAACCAAGGTAAGAATACATGGCTAGGTTTTCACATGCTTCGTTCTGTATTTGAAATCTCACCTCTCCTTCTGGAGGAGCAAAGTAAAGCTTGCTGTCGTCAAAGTAGTATGTGTCTTTCTCTACAATGTCTTTGCAGTAGAACTTGGAGAGGATGGTACGCAGACAGCGTCGGTCCCAGTCGTCAGTGACACGCCCACCATAGTTACACTCTCCCGTCAGGTAACGCAGAGCATCAAACTGCACTTCCTGTTCGACATCAACAGGTAACAATAGATGTTTTTCATTTGTTTTTTTTAGATATGTCTGTCACTGTTGAGGGAAAAATGTTATTTCAACAGACATTAACCCTTTGACTTCCTCAGCCTATCCACTTGCTTTCTGCTGATACTAGAGGAAGCTGTGAATAGGCTGAGAGTCAAAGGGTTAACAATTTTCATACACAGCAAGGCTGTTACAAACATGATGTATATATATAACATTATTTCTGTATCAATTAAGAAACACTGCTTTTACATTACACACTATATCTGATAACACTGCTGTTGTATGTTACATTCATCACAGAGGCCATCTATCATAACAAGGTAATGTCACATGAGAGAATAAACTTTAGAAATGCTGCTCACCATTGCTGTTGTTAATATGACACAATGAACATATATAATATCATTGTTCTATCACACATGTAAACATTTATGACACTATTACTACAACAGACAGGACTTGTGATAAAACAGCAGCACATAATCTCAAACTGTGATGAAGATTGAAGAGAGCAGAATACCTCATATTCATTCAGGAACATCTGTAGTTGCTGTACACTGATACGCAAGTCTGTCTCATTGAACTCGTATGAAATGTTCCAACCCAGCGGTCCAAATTTGCGGCGCTCCTGCACCAGTGCATGGAAGAAGCACAGCCCATAGAGCATCTTGTGGAAATTCCCCTGTAAAGGACATGAACAATACAGATGTTATTTGATGGGTGTGGTAGCCAAGTAGGTTGGACTGTTATTGTTATTGCTTTTAAAGACCCATCTCACAAAGTGCACACTACCTCACTGGAAAAAACCCACCTGGAAAGAAAATGAAGTACAGTACTAATGCGTTCGTGCTCATAATCTAAAAATATGCCTCTGGCACTGACCAATCCGTCCAATTTATCACCAGGCGCTTTAAAAAAAACAACAAAAAAAACATTAATACAATGTGAACATATCTAAGGACACTATAATATATTTAAAACCGGCCTAAATTAGCAAAGTTGTTTCTGCACATTTCCTTGCAATCAAAAATGCACTTAATACATGCATCGAATTATCAGTCCTGCACATTTCCTTGCAATCAAAAATGCACTTAATACATGCATCGAATTATCAGTCCTAAGAGAAAGTATGTAAGGATTTATAAAACATATACTGCTGAATGGGTCAGAACGGCAGAAAATAACAGGAAGAGATGACAAAAATCAAAGAAGCAAGGCAGAAACAAAGACAATGACAGAAAAGAGGAAATTTCTAGTACAGAACTTCTAGAAGGTGGGAATACAATATCGGACTTCCAGGAAGCAAATCTATAGGGTCACACATGTAGCATCTTGTGGATAAACAGCAGTGGTTTTCCAATCTCCCAGGTCAACACAGGTGCAGACCTGCTGGTGCCTGGATCCTCTTTGAAAGTTAAATGCGCACAAAACATCAATAAGCACATTAAAGATCCTAAAAGCCATGTCAGTGTTTGGTGGCTTATAGAAACATGAAAATATCTGGTATGCACACCCACTGAAGATGGAAAATACAGACTGTTCAGCAACATAACAGCTGTACTGTGTGGACCAGAATAACATGCATATATTCATCTAAGAAAACATCTGAACAGAACACTAATAAAAAGGTCATTTGACATCTACAATTGTAACAGAAAGGTCATTTGACTTGTAAATTGTATACAGATGTCTTCTCTATTGGATAATATCACTGTAAGCAATAAAAAAAACAACAACAACAAACAATACAGAAGAAGAAAAAGAAAGAGGGGAGAAGGAGAAGAAGAAGAAGAAGAAAAGTATAGTAATAATAAGTCAAAATAAAATATGATAATGTAGTATGAAAGAGCAAATCAGCTTCTTATGATTGCTACGGTCACAACACATCATCCACGTTCTTGGGATACATATTCAGACCATTTCTTTGTGACTATAACATCTTCCATTACCAATTTTGGTGCTCTAGCGCCTGCTGTTTGCAGTGTAACATACAATGAAATCATCTATATCTTCTTGACACAACACAACTTGAAACTCATGACACAAATGAAATGAAACAGTCCTGATAAAAGAACTAAATGTTCTCAATCAATGAAAAATAATAACAGAGTTACAGAACAACTTACAAGTTGTTTGCAAGCTCCAAAGAATTCTGGATCATTAATGGGGTCATTGTAGTAAGATCGGATAATGTTGAAACGTAAGCCCTTGGGGGCCTCATTGGTCATTTTGACACCATTCTGCAGGATTGAGACAGGGAAAGTGGTGGAGGGGTAACTGGTCAGCCACAAGCGGAAGTCAGGGTGAGTCTGCTCTGGGTTGAAGTCCTGAATGACAGACACATACGTACTCACACATATGTAATACAGCGTATATATGTAAACATGCACACGCACATATCTACATCTACACACACACATACACCCCCCCCCACACAAACATACACACACACACACATACCACATACACACCTACACACCCCTCATATAACCACTGAAGGAAAGATTGCTTTTTCACTCAATATGCATGTCACTCATTAAAATATTTTCAGCTGGCACATACACAGACTTTAAACAAATTAACAAGAACAAAAATCAACACCAGAACAAGTTCTGAAAAGGCCTGTCATTGACACACTCTTTTATTTTTACTTTTGCGTGTTCATGCATTTATGTGTTTAGCTGTGTGTAAACTACACTCATACATGACCATTTGTATATGTTCATTTGTTTGTTCAAAAGAAACAGTTGTTCACAAACAGAACTAATCCACGTCCCTATCAGATTTGCTTAGGCAAAGCAGAGATATGGAGAGAGAGAGAATGGTAACCTGCTATGTGGCACACTGCCTATGTGTGTCTCGCTGTGGCATCTCATATCCTCGTCAACAAATAGCTGCAGAGGGGTAGGGACATTGCAAACAATAGTTTTGTAGGTCTACAACTTATTGCGCATGAGCAGACTGACCAAGCAAGCAAGACACTGACTATAAGTGAACTCTGAGTTTATTTTATAAACTCACTTACTATGTGAAATTCAGACTGCTGTAGCCAGGACAGTGTGTCACCGCTGTGAAGCAACACACAATTTACTGTCTTTTTTCCTGTGTGCATATAGCGCTATGTACCTGCGCAAGTGGATTTTTCCACAGAATTTTGCCAGGAACACCTATTATCTGTTGCCATGGGATCTTTTCACATATGCTATGTATGTGCTGCGCACATGATCTCAATTTATCAATTCATTTGAAAGACTAGCATCAAGACACCACTGAAGATCTAGTGGAATGGAGAGAAAATACATGTTTGAATAGGGACAGATCCAAGACCTTTCACTTCCTAGGCAGATGCTCTACTCAACATATGTAACTTCCTGCAAAACAGTGTTGTTGCCTGTATCTATCCCTGAGCACATGTAAACAACAGATAGTACGGGCCTCACCTCACAGATCTTCTCCAGTGTGGGCATCCAGGAGGCTGCCAGGTGACAGTTCTGCAGCATCACCCAAGTACCTTCCTTGACGCCCTTCTCTATCATCTTCAGGGCAATGGGGCCCTGACCTTGCCCCAGGGACAGAGAGTCAAACTTGGCTCCTCCAAAGCCCTGTGCAAAGACAAATGATTATTACTACTACTACTATTGTACTACACGGCGCACAAATCTGAGATACTTTAGTTGGCCACTTTCTGCCGGCTATTAATAGCGCGCCCCTTCCCTTCCACTCCCCACACCCTTTTCACCCGTCCCTTTATCACTAGTGCGGGAGCACAAAGACGCGCTACACTGATGAACTTTGGTCGACCCTGCCTGGCTAAAAATAGCACGCGCAGGCAACGCCGGCTCGCAACTAAAGGGTCGCAGAATGGCTGGGAAAATGCAGCTGTGACTACTGATAATAAAAAATAATAATACTGATGATGATAATAATAATAACAACAATAATAATAGTAACAATACTAAGAATACAAAGAAATCTTGTATAGCAGTATTCTCAAAATTCATCTGACTTATACATTAACAAGACACAATGTAACACATACTAAAAAATTACTCTCTCTCTCTCTCTCTCACACACACACACACACACACACACACACACACACACACACACACACACACACACACACGCACATACACACACAAACATACACACGCACACACACACAGACACAAGCGCATCAGAACACATGCACTCATACATATGAATGAATACATGCTAACCACTTCATGAAGGCGGTTTCTTCATAACAATCAAACCATAAGGAGTGTGCCACCTTTGTCTGGCTTACACCAAATAAAGATACTGGAATTTGAAAATTTGTACATATTAGGTGAATATTTTTGGTGTTCTTTCCTATCTGATAGAGTTTTATGAAATATATATGGAACATCGGATTTATTAGACAGCAGCACTTTTAGAATTGTA
The DNA here is from genome assembly GCA_030674185.1 of Monoplex corrugatus. NCBI lineage: Eukaryota > Metazoa > Mollusca > Gastropoda > Littorinimorpha > Ranellidae > Monoplex > Monoplex corrugatus. Next base: position 109,036,059 of record CM060305.1, read on the forward strand.
AATAACCGTTAAAATTTCTCATTTGTATGATGTGCCTTCTTGATCTGTACACCTATCCTTTCCTCTCTATCCTACTTATAAACAGTTTTTTTTACAGTCTAATGTGATTGTATAATTTATTTTGCATGTTATTTTACATTTTATGACTTAAAGTCTGATGTGATTGTATCATTTACTTTGCATGTTATTTTACATTTTATGACTTGATATTTATATATGTCATCATATCTATTTGTTTCATTTTTTATGATTTACGATTTGTATTTTTCAATATTTGTGTTTAATGACATATGTACAAGGAGTACATTTCGTCATTAAGTTATTAGACCTCTATGGACAAAAGTATGTTAAAGAAAAAGCACACATATACATATATGGTCCTTATCTCTTACCTTTGGAAATATAGATTGATTTTATCTTACTTAAAGAATATGGCTGTTCAGTTTTAACGAGCATAGAATCTGAAGAACAGAAAAAAGTTTGATTTTTAACCACTTTTTCTTCACCTGAAAGTTGAGGAAAGATTGATTCATCTCTCCCCCCCCCCCCCCCCCCCAAAAAAAAATCAAAGGAGTCTGGCCCTAGCTGATTCTCATGCTTCTTGTTGTCTTTTTTTTTGTTTCTCCTTCCTCTCTCTAAAGACACAGCACATGTTGCTCTTGTTTGTTGGGTATCTTATGACACTGATACTTTTTTTTTCTTTGCATCATAATTCTCAACTGACATATGTTCATAGAATAGCAATGGCAAGTCTGAAAAATGGCTTTCAACCAGTAACTTTTACTGTTGAAAAACAATCCATCATTGTTGCTGCCGGAGAGAAGTTTTTATCATTATCATTTACTTTACAGATAAAGCAGTATGAGACTTTTTCAACAAAAGAAGAGAAAATAAAGCAATGTTCTAAAATTTCAATAGATTGAAGGGATAATAAAACAAACCTCACTGCGCTTTATGAAGGTTACAGATATCATACTGATAAAACTTAACCGCAAAATTTACCTATCAACACTTTCAGTGTGATTAATTTAAGTCGAACAACACACACGAATACCATCACTGATGAGATTACAAATATATCATATCATTTCTGGAACATATAGGCATACATGGGGCCCATTACGAATAAATATGTGTCCCAACAAAATGTACATATTTCTCTAATCCAGAATGTAGCAACAATTAGGCAAAGATGACCTACAAACAAAACATAACGCAGATGACTTTATTTTCCTTTTCATACATGTATTTTTTTTCATGATATCCTTGTAATGCTAGGATTTGCGCAAATGTAAGAAAGTCTAAAATAATCATGGCAAATGCCAAGAGCCTACACATAAAACCATATGTGTTAGCATAGATCAAAGAGATTACAAACAAATCCATTTTTATTTCTTTTTAATGGTGTTCTGATTTTGCCTACACTATGCAGATGGTATATCATCGCACACTCTGTTTTCAGTGAGTGTGCATGCTGGGTGTTATTTTTTTTTGTAAACCATCAGGTACTGGCATGTGTTAAATGATTTTATGCATGCATATTCCATGTTTTGCGTGTGTATACATAAAAAAAGCGGTGTAGGCACTAACAGGTCTACAAACATGTTCAAATGGGTATACATACAAAAGGGGTTTAGGCACTAACAGGTCTACAAACATGTTCAAATGGGTATACATACAAAAGCGGTTTAGGCACTAACAGGTCTACAAACATGTTCAAATGGGTATACATACAAAAGCGGTTTAGGCACTAACAGGTCTACAAACATGTTGAAATGGGTATACATACAAAAGCGGTTTAGGCACTAACAGGTCTACAAACATGTTCAAATGGGTATACATACAAAAGTGGTTTAGGTGCTAACAGGTCTACAAACATGTTCAAATGGGTATACATACAAAAGCGGTTCAGGCACTAACTGGTCTACAAACATGTTCAAATGGGTATACATACAAAAGTGGTTTAGGTGCTAACAGGTCTACAAACATGTTCAAATGGGTATACATACAAAAGAGGTTTAGGCGCTAACAGGTCTACAAACATGTTCAAATGGGTATACATACAAAAGTGGTTTAGGTGCTAACAGGTCTACAAACATGTTCAAATGGGTATACATACAAAAGCGGTTCAGGCACTAACTGGTCTACAAACATGTTCAAATGGGTATACATACAAAAGTGGTTTAGGTGCTAACAGGTCTATAAACATGTTCAAATGGGTATATATACATAAATGGTTTAGGCACTAGCACTAACAGGTCTACAAACATGTTAAAATGGGAGATTACAAAAGTTTCCACCTGTTATCTAACAGGCCTAAGACAGAATCAAATACAGACCTTCCGACTGAAAGTCTGACATTCCCACTTGACTATTGTACCAGTCAAAAATCGCTTCAAACCTGATCGTCAGCAAACTTGAGGAGGGCTGCCATGGGGTCACCACCAGGAGACAGCACAAACAGCAGTGGGGCACAGCAGTTGCTATCTCCAAATGCCTTCGGCAGATCAAATGGTGGGGGTTCAATGAATTTCTTGCCTATCTTCTCAGTAACAAAATCTTGCACTGCTGGGATGACCTACATGAGAGAATGGATAGAATAAACCAATCTGACAACAAATAAAACAACACAAAGTATGTAAAACAATCTGGCAGTCTTTTTTGTGGCAATCTTCTCATTTCCAATGCCAGTGTCTGATAATCTGGCAAAGTGTTTATATGACATGAAATATGACCATATAGAGAAATAAAACTTTGTAGCCAAGTATCATGCCCATGAATGGTGGAACAATGATAATATAACTTTACACTCACTCTTTAAAATTCTATAAAGTAGTGAACGCTGACACAGATTTAAGAACAAGTTATTTGTGAGCATCGTATCACTTCTCTTTTATAAAACATTGAGGAGCTCCAACAGAATAACACACACTTTAAGAATTGACCAAAACAACAGTGAAAACGAAGATATTTCATATCATAAGGCAGTGTGACCCATAAACTGGGTCAGACCCATTTCACCTTTAACATTAATAATAAGATACTGGAAGGGACCAATGACCCAAATTTAGTTTGAAAAGAAATCCTAAGTTACATGAAAAAACTATCTGATATGGTCTGATTTCATCATCCCCCCCCCCCCCCCCCCACCTTACCAGTAAACTGATTAATTGGATATAGAGAGCAAAAGAACATGATCAAACCTTATCCGGACGCAAACAACGCAAGGTCAGAAGACGCTGGAAGCTTTTCAGGCGAGAGTGCCATTCTCCAGGGAATTGATCATGATGGGGTTCCTGGGCACACACATTATACAGATTATCAACAGTTAAACAGAAAACAAATGTCAATATGTACTGTTTTGAATATGGTGTGTGTCACAATTTATGTCAATATTTACTCTTTTGAATATGGCATGTCAACTGTCTTGTCTTGTGCTGTGTTGCATTGTAGTATGCTGTTGTGGAGGGGCATTCTGACATATGCTGGAAATGGAGTAATGTGATGTAGTTTGATGGGTGTGAGTGAAGTTATGGTTGTTGCAGGATGTACTTTGTTATATCAAAGTGCTGATCCAGTCCAGGAACAGGAAGTAGGCTTCAGTTTATAACGAGACTGCCATTATGCAAGAGTTGTTTCCTTCAGATTTACATGTCATTAGTGACAAACAATCAGGTGGGACGGGATATTTAATGTTTTTAACTGAAAACAACAAAAATAAAAACGATAAGAAACAAAGACATATGTACAGCCAGCTGCTGCTTACACTGCTGTCATAGATGATTTTCCACTGGTCCTTCTGTGACATGAACTTTTTGCGGATATCTTTGAAGGCAGGCACATCATCAAGACGACACAACTCGTCCCAGGATTTGGATGGTAACCAGGTGGTGGGGTTAGAGTGGGGGTTGTCGAGACCGATGCCTCCAGTCAGCAAGAAGCGCCATTCGTCTTCATCCACTTCGTCTCTGTGTTTCAGGATGTTGACACACAGTAGGAAGGAGAAGAGAAGCTGGAGAAGGATTACAATGGAATGAACGTTTCAGTGTTATTATTTTGGACACATTGCAGAAACAATGGCAAAGACAAAAGTGAGAATGTCACATTTATATGTTGATGTAGAACAGAAATTTTATTGTCGTTTAAAGCCCAGCCGACTGCGCAGAGCCATATCAGGGCTATAACCGCTTCAAAACACACAAAACTTCAACAGGAAAACAAAAAGAAAAAGAAATGAAAATTAAGTACACATATCAATGCATTCGCGCACATAATCTAAGGACATGCCCCCGGCGTAGGACCATTCCGTCCAATTTATCGCACAGGGGAAATTTCAAAAACACACCTGAATACAAATATAAGCATACATAAGGACACCAAAACATATATAAAAACAGGCATAAATTACCTAAAATTGCTTCCGCATATCTCATCTCCTAAGAGCCAAAAATGTACTTAATACATGTACCCAATTATCAATCCGAAGAAAAAGTACATAAGACTTTATCGAAAAAATACAGGTGAATGGACCAGTAAGGCAGAAAATAAGTAGAAATGACAGAAAGCAAGGCAACAAGGTAGAAACAAAGAGAGTGACAGAAAAGAGGAAATTTCTGGTACAGAATTTCCAGATGGTGGGGATACTATTTATACTGAAAGAGTCCCCAGCAGCTTAACGGGGGGACAACAGAAAAAAAAGAAGTTTTTTTTTTTTTTATGAAGAAGTTGTTTTTTTTCAGCAATCTCTAATGCACAAAGGGAGGAAGACTAGCTGCTGAAGAGTGAGAGAATTTCAATGCTACTATAATGCTGACATGCAGCACAACAGAAGACACCTACTGAAAACAGATACAAGACAACAGAAAGAAAAGTATCAGTTCTTTTCAAAAGAATTAATCACCACTTTGTTTGTTTGTTTTTTTTCAAGAATAAATGAATGAAACAAATTGTTCTCCAAATATCAATTTCTGCTCAACTTTCCAAGATTTATAAACAAGACATACTTTACCTTGTCTTTCTCAAAGAGAGACATGCAGACGTTAGTGTACAGGGAATATGTGAAGTGATCGTACAAATGGCCCAAACGTGTCTCTAGGTCTTCCGATTTCTCAGCATTTTCAATGGAGAGGTTGAAGAGGTTGATGAACCAAGTCAGAGAGTATTGGTACATGGGCTCAATGTTGGCCAGGTCCGCAATAGAGAAGAACAAGATGGTGCTGTGCACAGCAATCTTGGTGTAACCCATACGTGCCTCGTCAATCTTTTTCTCAGTCTCCTCAGCAATGGCTTGTTTTTCTGAGATCTCATTGGCAAGTTTCTTTGATGAAGACAGCACTTTGATGGCAGTCTCATCCTCTAGGATGTTGCCTTCAGAAGATGACAACACTTCCAGGATTTTGTCTTCAATTTCTTTCAGTTGCCTGTCAACCAAACATATTTTTGGGCTTTAGTAGTCTTTGTATATAAAATTCATCTTTTTTGTTGTTGTTGTCATTTTTAAAGGAAAAAGACAAAATACAAACATATAACATACTTATCTGATCATATTATTGCACAATAGCTGATAGGTAAATAATATGCTCAAGACCAACAGGTACAGAACAAGTCAAACAATCAAATGTTTCATACACACATCTATTGTATTCTACAGTTACATGATTTCAACAAAGATTTGTAGTAAATCATTCAGCATAAAATGAATTACATGACAATAGCATCAACATGACATGTTTTTGTTTGTTTTACAAAGTTTTTAAGTATTTCCTGGACAAATTGTTTTTTGGAACATTGTCTTTATATTGCCACAGTCATCCAGCATTTATTCTGTAACAAAACATAAAGTAGAAACAATCATCCAACGTTTGGTCTAGCATGCAAGATGATCATATGAAATGTCAGTCAAACAAACCTTTAAGTCATCTTACAAGCAACTACACATGGCTTATTTGTTGTAAAACCTGAACCACAAAAACTTGAATCATATTCATGCAGCACAGAATCCTCATACTTTGAACTTTCAATATAATGCAATATATGTTTTGTTTGTTTTTTCAAAATTTCAAAGACAACTTTTTCAAGGCTATTTATTGAATTATATTCACAACAATAATAACAAAATAAAACAAAAACATTTATTACTGAAAAATGTCAGTTTTTTGAGACAGCATCTCTGCACCACTTGGAAAGAATTCCATAAGCACTGATACACCGATGCTATAGGATGGAGAAGATCCAAAATAATCATGGCATAAGCCATAAGCCTGCACATAACAACTATGTGCTGACAAGGTTTTAGGCTTTGCAAGCAGAATGAAAACTTGCGGTGATGCCAACCATCTGTGATCTTGAGAGTGAGATAGATTCCTCAATTTTTAGTGGCGGAGATATGATAAAACAGTCATGCTGTGAACAACAAGGACAGATTCATTTTCACCACAAGACTGAGGAACTAATTAGACAGACCTCTTGTTTTCAGCACTCTGCAGGATCAGAGCATTCTTCTCCTCCTCCAGTTCCGGTCGCTCCTTGGCCACCACAATACCCAGCAGCTGGTCTTGGAGACCTTCAGGTGTGATCATGAAGTTCAGCAACGTCACCTAATAAAACCATACATACCCACCTGACATATTATTGCATTAATTCACTGGCAAAATGCTTATAAGCATTTTCAAAAGTTTCACACAAATAGCCCTTTACCTAAAGGCCTACAAAATACAGAATATGAGAATTCCAAAGTTACATTTATATGACACCAGGTACAATATTAATATTGCAGAAATGCGACATAATGATGAAATGGTAAACAAGCCGTACAAAGAAATTTGAGTTGAAAAAAATGACTTGACACATTGATAGATACATGCCATACAAAAAATATACCCTGATGAGGATAACATTTTGAAGAGAGATGTGAAAGACCCAAGTATTTAAACTTTCCATGCTATTTGCAATTTATATGTCTAGAGTACTACAAAATCGAAAATAATATATATTGCATACAAATCAATACATAAACTGAGCTCACCTTCTTCTCACAGTTTATTTTCATTCCGATTTCAATTTTTTTACATCATATTCGTAGCATGCTAACAGCTTAGAAAGGAAGAAAGTACAACAGAAATTTATTTTTTATTATGAGTCTATTTCTTAACATTCTTTGTGTTGCAAAAACATGTATTACAGTATTGTTTTTGTTTTGCACTACTTGAAATTGTATTGCACTGTGCTGTAACATAGTGTCACTGAACAAATTGGTATGTGCTGATGTCCAGTGCAATTTCAAGCAAACCTTAACAGAAGTCTCAGGGAGGTAATGAGGATTGCGGAGTTTGGTGGTGATGTAGAACTTAAAGTCCTGGGAATATTCAATGGTGGAATCACCCAGCTTGATGCACAGACTGCCAGCCTGTTTGAATGTTTGCTTCAGTAGCAGCGACTCCAGAATGGGGTCCAGCTCTTCCCCTATGTTCTCCAGCAACACCTAAAAACAGCACAGAACAATTTTCATTTATTATTCGTTACTATTATTCATTTCTCTTTGTCACAGTGGATTAACCATGTGAAACTCGGGCTGCTCTCCCTTTTGAGAGCACATCGCTGCAGTGCAGCACCACCTTTTTTTTGGTTTCTTGACCGAAACTTTGGAAAGGCAAGAAGGCTGATTTGTCTTCAAGAGGAGAGATCTGGGAAATCAACCTATCTCTCCAATGTTTTTACCAAGGCAGCTGGGCGAATACCCTGCCCTTCACAAATTTCAATTGCCATGGGATCATTAAAGTATGCAGGCCAGAATGCATGAACATATGCAGGCCAGAATGCACACAAGTTCAAAACAATTTCATATGTGTGAAGTTAAAAAAGTATATAAAAAAATAAAGGTTTTCCCATTAACTGTGTTGTCATTCAGGATTGAAGTGGTAGACACCTCAACTTCTCTCCATACCAGTATTACGAAAGCAGTGCCTATCTTCTCTCCCTAGCTGTTTTACCTTCTGCAAACCCTCAACAGGCCGCATACTCATTTACAGCTGGGTAGATTGGACACTATGCACAAAGTTTTTCTTGGGCCAGATTCATGCCCATTAAAACCCATGCAATCAGAATGGAAGACACAGCTCCACCTTTGTGTCATTCTGGCTTCAAAATATATCTAAATGCCTGGATCTGTTTTCAACTTTCAGGGACATTAAATATTTCTTCTATATCAAATGCTTACTACCACCCATCTTTTCTTCTCACACAAACATACCATGTGTGTACACTGTATACAGTGCATTAACAATTCAAGGACACTCATTTTAAGGTCACATTCAAGGTCACATATTCAAGGCCACACATTCAAGGATATAATTCAAGGACATAGGTTCAAGGACACACACACACATGTGCACACTAGCCATATACACATGTAGTAGTGTTGCACATGAATAAAAAAAAAAAAAAAAAGATAAACAACTGACCGGTGTGCCAAACTGGATGCAGTTCTCCAGTGTACGGACAAAGTCAGAGTCAGACAGCTTGATGACGTGAAGGTTGTTGGCTTTCTCCATGTTCTTGATCCACTTGTTGGCCTGACCCTGAGGGTCAATCATCAGTGGCCACCGACGAGAATTACTGTAAACATGAACAGGGTAACAATGCTGATAAACAAAAATACCCACACTTAAAAATCAATAGAATCTGTACTCATTCTGGCTCCTCAAGTTGAAGTTCATATTGCTAATAGCCCAGCCAACTACTAGAGCCATATCAGGGCTAACACCATGTCAAAAATGACAACCAGGTTAAATAAAAGACAACAGTTAAAAACCACACTCACTGTTAACCTTGCAAGTCTAAAATACTCGTATGTAAAGTCATATCAGGTGAAATCTGTCGATCTCTTGTAAAAACTGGAGAATTGCATTAGGAGGGATGTCTCGGAACACATTCTTTAATGATCTGGCTCCTCAACACACTACCAAAAAAGCTTATCCAGTTAAAGCTGAGTGCCATGATGTCTATAGGGGGTAATGATGTCAAGAAGCTGTAAAACCATCCACAGAGACTAAACTACGCCAGGTTATTTCAGTGGAGTTCATCAGTGCCTTTTCTGATCAAAGATATTCAGGACACTGCCTATCAAGCCCCCTACTAAATAGTGATCTCCTACTTGTGGAGACAAAACGACTGAGTGTCCCTCTTGACAAAACCACACAAATCCTGTATACTGCAATCAGGGAACTGCATGGTGCCTCACCTAATGATGATGCCGTTTTCTGTAGAAAAGCTGTCTGTGGGCAGACCAGCAATGTTCCAGGCACGGATCTTGACAGGTTCACCCAGTGTGTTGATCAGAGAGAAGTCATGTGAACAGGGCAGACCATTGGCCACCACAGTCTTCAGCCATTCAGCGGATCCATCCTTCATACACACATATAAACCACATCAGTGTAACACCTGAGCCAGAAATTTAGATTAATAAACTAAAACTCATGCAAATGATGCCAGTAATTCCCATCAACTGTGATGCCTACAATTTATATTCTTACATAAATGTTTCATACCATTACCGATAGGGTGAAGAAGTGAGAGGGTTAAGAGCAAAAACATGTCATCGAACCTTGTAATTCTTAAATAAAATGAGTTACAAAATTTCCAATGGCCACTGAAAACATATAGTAAAATAAAGAAAAGCATGATCTAGATATCATATGACTAAAAACAAAACTTTTTTTACAATGTAAAGAACAAATGTGCATGCCGTAAACAGTGAATGAAAGCTTAAATTTTGAGGGTCATACCTGGGTTCATCCTACTGATTTGATGCCATACATCTACATCTACAATTACAAATACAAAGGACCTGGCAAGAGGAGTGATATAACACACAGTGGAAAAATTCAGTATGAAAATAAAAGAGACTCACCTGTCTGAATGCAGAAGTGAAAGCACCAAGATAAGCAACGATGCCAGAAGACACCAGCACATCTCCTGTCAAGTTGATGTATGTTTTGCTGAGCTCTCGTGCAGCTTCCTGCCATCTGCAACACAACAAACACAGTCACAGATGTTGGCTGCTTCCAATTCCCATCCTTACCATAATTTCTAATCAGTAAGAAGTACTGTTAAACAAGGCTCTTCTTTCATTCACCATCTGCATGGTCAGGCCTCATCTGGCAAATAATGTGGCTGTTTTTTCTCGTTCATGTAGGCTGCCATGAAACTTGGTAGTCAAAGAAAATGTAGTTGACATGTCTCCTGCTGTTCCACATGACAAAGGAGACATCACTACAATATATGTTTGGCTGTTTGGTTCTTCAAATGCAGAAGTAGGTTCATCATGGCATCAGTTTGAACTTGCAGTTCAGCTGGTTGTGGGCAGTGCAGAGCCTATCAGAACCACTTGCTATTTTTTGGACAGAAAGTGGTTGTCTGTCCGTGGCCTAAGGAGTGATCTGATGATGATCCCTTTTTCTCTGTAGCTGATGCTGTTGTCTGGTTGGTCTTCCTGGGTTCCTGTTTTTGCTAGCTCATCTGCCATCTCATTTTCTGGTATCCCGCAGTGAACAGGGATCCACTGGAAGACTGCTCTTCTGGTTCTTCTGATTTGTTGGGAAGCCCTGGTCAGATGGGACAGCTTGTCATTCCCCAGGGCCTGAAGAACAGAGACAGCATCCCTAAAGAAGATCATTTGATAGCAACTGTCACCTGTATTCTGAATCATGGAGGCTGTTTGCCAGAGTGCCCCTGTCTCTGCTCTGTTGTTGGTGCAGTGTTGGGCTGTAAGATCACAAATACATGTGGTCTGAGATCCTGGGAAATTGACGAGGATACCGGCCCCAGTGCTAGTCACAGCACTGGTAGCTGACTCATCACTGTATATATGCATTCAAGCCTCCTGTGAGTAACCTTCTTCTATCAGGCCCAATGTACTGTGCCATCTTGAATTTTCACTGAGATGACATGGGGTACATTAATGCAGATTACAATGTCTAGCCATTCTGATGTCCACGGTTTTGGCAGTTGCTTGCAAAAGAGATGGTGAAAATGTCTTCTTTGGCAGGGCTTGCTGATATTGCCACAGTAGCCTCTTGCTCTCACGGATAAAGCTCTGTTTCAGGCGATTTCTGATGAGACTATCCAACTTCTGCTTCCCAGAATGATCTGTCCAACACCTGAACTCTTCTGCCAGCATTATGTTCTTGGCTTCCCTTCTCTGGTTGGGAGGCTGGTTTCCCAGAAGTCTGGTTGTTGTTTTTTTGAGTAGACCTCAATGCACCAGTGATGATCATGAGGGCATGTTGTATACTTTGTTCAGGATCCTATAGGTTGGTCCTAGGTGAGTGTGACCGTGCTGCATAGGTAAATTCGAGGTGGGGATTAATGTTTCTTGGTATATTGTTTTCAATATCTTCTCAACTGCTCCTCATGAAATGCCTGCCAACTTCCTGAGGATGGCTAGCTTGTGCTTGACTTCAGCTTCTGCTCTTGCAATGTGTGGTTTTAAGGTCTGCTATAATCAAAAGTGACTCTAAGGTAGATTACTACATCATCTTTCATGAGAGGGTTTCTGCAAGCTCGATGATGCCAGTCTTCTACTTGGTCAACAAGTTGAACAGTGTTGTACAAATTGTAGATTACTTCTCCTTGTTAATGCGCCAACATCATTTTTTTTTTTCCTATGCAGTCATCCAATCTGCAAGTGGAAGTTATCGCATATTCCTTCTTACACCACATCAACGAGTGGTCAGCATACAGAGCAACTTTGATAACCCATATCAAGTCGCCGATGAAGATAGTAGGACAGAGGACCCCACCTTATGGAACCATGGCACAGTAGGATTTTTCTGCTATGGTCAAGGTCGACAGAGACTCTTGCTCTGCAGCTGTAGAAGAAGGCCTTTATCTACTGATACATGTCCATGAAGAAAAAGATGCAGATTCAAATAATTACTAAGCCAAAGAATCAACGGACTGATGCAACTGTGATTATGAATACCATACACATAATTTCTTTCAAAAAGAACAATCATAACACTGCAAATCAGTACAATCACAAAAAGCTGCCAATAAACATTTGATTATCCCATTATCTCTTATCATTACTACATCACTCAACTATTCACACATGCATATAAAGCCACAAAGATACATGCACATTAGTTCAATGATCCACACTAATATACCAAACAAACAAAAACAAAAAACAGAATAACAAAAAAACAACAAAAATCTTTTCCAACATGAAGCTGACCATAACAGCACCCATCAATTCACCTACCTGTCTTTCTCACCGCCAAGACCACCAATGAGCTGTTCAGCACGTGCTAGTTTCTTGGTACACAGGTCCACCTGGTTTTCCAGCTCAGCCTTTTTGGCCTTGTTGGCTTCCAAAGTCTCCTGAAGTTTGTTTAGTTTTTCCTGCACCTCTCGCAGGGAGGCTCGCTTAGCATCCAGGGAGGACATGGCCTCCGCCAGTTCTGCATTGGCTTTTTTCAGTGATTCCTTTTTGGGAGCCACTACTTTGGCCACCCTGTCAAAAATTGAAGCTAATGTGAGTCATGTTCTGTTTTACCACAGTCTGAAACTGTTAACATTTTCACTCCCTCACCTATCTACCAAGATAGCGCAGGAAGTTGGGTGATATGGTCAGGAAGTGACAGGGTTAACAGCAGAATGATATTTGTAAAAGTATAAAAAGTTATAAGATGTTTCTGTGGCTGTGAACAAATATATGTATGCTAACAAAAATATCATGATTACATAAATTGCTGCAAAGCTGCAAGGGAACATCCCATCTCATCAAAGATGATTTTAATATGGTTTTCAAGCTCTCTGGTTTTCCTTCTGAATGTGTTCATTTTGTGACCAGAGTATTCATATTTGCCATGAGCTTTAGTGTCCAGTGTCCACTGAAGTCAAAGCAGGCTTTATGTGTTCAGATGTTCAATTCTTTGCTAAGTACTCTTACTGTCTTACCAGTATAGATCTAGTCACATTCATCACAACATATATGACAAACAACCGCATATTTCTTGTTTGGTGGTGTCTTGTCTTTAGAATGGATGAGTGAGGAGTTGATATCTTACTGATATTAGATCGTGTCGGGAGAAACCAGAAGCTGCAGTAATGCGTTGGTAGTTCAAATTCATTGAATATAAAAAAAAACTTATAGAAACAAATGACGATGAGAAATTGTCATCCATAAATGTACTGTTTGGTGTAAAATCAAAATGCCTCGCAGCAAATCACAAGTGCATCAATTCTCTTATGCTGATTGGCAAAATGTCCCAAAGTAGGCCTATTTTAAAAAAAACAACACAAAAACACAAAAAAACAGATTTTTTTTTTTCCAGACACACTACTTCTGATAAAGAATTTTCAATCAGGAATTTCTGGGTCTAAATAAATCCAACTTATTCCACTATCTCTTAATATAAATTAAAGTGAAAGGACATTAGAGTTAACAATGAATGTGAGGTAACTTTCTACATCTTGTACACATTATGACTCCACAATTTCAATGATGCATGCACAAATATACACAGAATCAAAAACAAGCACACATACATATGCAGACAGCATGCAACATATTGACCAATGTATTTGAAATTTTTTAAAAAGATAAGTAAATTAGTGTTAATATAGAACAGGCATGTAAGTACAGTTACACAATTTTTATGCGCATTAGGCCATGATAAAACGTAGAAAAATCAAGAGAAACTTAAAAAAAGGAAAAGAAAAAAACAGCAACTAGAACAGGGCTGCTCCATGGCCTTCGTGCAACTAAGGTCTAAAAACCTGTACAAAGCCCTTAGCCCATCACAATGACTTCTTAACTGAACACTAGTTTTGGTGACTGACAATCAGTTGAGATATTAGTTATACTATGGTATAGTGATGGACACAGATGACAGGATGTTGAAAATGAGGTTGAGATGTTGTCAAAAGCTGATAGTCCTTCTACCCACTGTCCCGACCCTATCTTTCTTTTCAAAATAATGAAAAAATGAACACTAACCTGTCATAAACTTCCATGGCACGCACCCACTTGCACAGCCCTTCACAGGCAGTGGAAGCATTCTTTACTTTGTCAGGGTCAAACTCTGGATTAGTCATGTATTTTTTGCGAATTGTAGCCATGATGGGAACAGAGATATTATCCTGAAAAACAAACATGAAACACATGAAAAATACATCACATATACCACTAGCTGTTTGTTCTGCCAAAATTAAATCACTGCCTTCTGAACTTTGAATCAAGAAAATGCAAGTGCACAACATAATTCTTACTAAATATTGGCCAGCAACTTGTCTATTTTACCTTTTTTGTTTTATTGTTTTTGTTATTGGTTTTCTTTTTAAGGACAAAGAATAATGTTGTTTTTATCTTTCAATTATAAAGCCTCCTCAACATTATGTATTTGAAAACATAATTATACATATGCCATTCTTGACAGACATGTTTAGATCCAAATAACACATGGAAACAGTAATAGTAGACAATGACCAAAAGATACACGTTGTCTTATGACAGTGAACTGAAAATGCACAGAATGCAACTTTTCTTGGTGCCAACATGATGAGGATGAAGTCCATCCTGTCTCCATTACGATTTACCTTCCCAAATCTAAACAGGATCAGGTTCCTGTTCCAAGCTGGGTTGACTGGATGCTGTGCACTGGAGGCTGTGCAAATGAAGTTTTTTCTTGTGCCAGATTCAAACCCATGCAAGAAGATTGGAAGATAGGCCTTTATTCCAGTCAGGTGGTACATATCAACATGTCAGTGTTTTGATTAATTATAAGACAGTGCATGAAAACAACAAACCATTCTATCAGAAAACAGTTCAGTAGAGTATCAATTCTGATTAGAACACAGTTCACTATAGCATCAATACTGATCCAACAACGGTACATTCAACTGACATAAAACTTTACCTTGTCATAAGCGTGCAAGCTCTCCAGGAACTTCATGTCACCAAGAACTCTCTTGGAGACGGGCCAGAAGTCCTCAATCTTCTTCCCTGAACCACTGGGGTCTGGAACTTTTTCTGCCTTCAGGCCTTTCAGCACGCAGATGGCCTCCATTACAAGTCGTACACCGGATGGTGGACTCTTCATACTCTTCACCACAGTAATGTCCTGAGGAAACAAGGTAACAATGAGTAAGTGCTGTCAACTTATATGTCATCTGCACAACTAAATAATTTCCATTATAGTAATCCATTAGCACACAGGTAACTGTAAGTTCTGTTGTTTTAAAAATCAAGCCATTAATCCTTGTCAGGAAAGCATGAAATTCACTGAACTGAACTTCAAATTCAACACTAAAACGTTTATCACATCCTCTGGTATTCAATGGGAAGAAATCTATATCGTATCACAGGTATCAATGATTAAATGGAAAAACAGCTGATGGGTAAGTCAGAAATGGTGCAAATTACTCTGATTAAAAGGAAAATGGGAAATCAAAAGGAATACCCCACCTCCTGAAATTATGAAATTTATGTTACATTGATTACGAAAACTCTTTTGACACTCATAACTCAATATGATGATACGATGTGCCCTCTTTAAGTACCCTTATTGTCATCAAAGACTATTAAAATACCACACCATGTGGAAATGGCCTGACAATACTGACAGCAAAAATTTTCTCCTTGTGTTCTCCATATCACTACATGCAAAGATGTGCTTCGGAGACATCTTAGAAACTGGAGGAGACCAATCATAAAATACCATTAAAGAGAAGAAGAAAAGACAAGAGAAGAAAGAAAGGATAGTGTTGATAAAGGAGAGTGTTGATCAATGAGATGTATGCTCACAGCAGTGGTGAGGGTGTCCAGGGCAGACAAGGCAGCATTCAGAGCTGGCAAAGCTTCAGACAGGTCAGCATCACACTCGTCCTTGATGGCTTGGGCAGCACGCGCCTGCTCATTGGCCACCGCTTCATCTGCTTTCACAACCTGTCCACAAAATCTACTGTGCAATTATCCCCCAAAACAGATCATGACTGCCTACTTGGTAGTATAACAAACGAATATTCATGCAAAATCTCATTCTTATACAAATGATCTTGGAGCCTAGAAATACAGAACAAGACAGTAGTATGTCACTGTGTTTGGAAAACAAGGGAGAGAAAAATAAGCGAGGTAAAAGGACATTCAAGGCGAAAGACACACACACACACACACACACAGCCTTCTGATATATCTACATAAACTCACTCTCAGTAACAGCTAATCATTTTTCAAAAGATGTCTGATCAAAAAAAAAAAAAAAAGAAAAAAAAAAAAGAACAAAAACAAACCCAAAAGGAAAACAATGTAGTTGGTCTGTGGTTCTGTAGAACTGAGAATGATGATGAAAAAGTACTTGTACAATGCAGTCATTCAATGTATGCTCAGTGCACAAAAAAACTTAATGAAAGTGAACATCATTAACTTCAAAGTACATTTACAAGCATTTTATGATTTATTCAAAGAAGCTGGCTAAGACATGAATTAATAACTTTTACAAGATAACCAAAAGAAAATGACTAAATCATCTGATACACAGTGCAAAAGTACTTTACACTAAATATCTTCTCTCCTCTGGCAAAAAATGTCAAGACAAAAAAAGAAGGTGCAAAAATTCCACACTATTTTCTATATCATGTTCACATGGATTCTATGATTTATACTACTTAAGAAATAAATTAAGGATGGGACGACTTACTGTCAGTCCAACACTAGACTTGGTCACTGATGGTGTGGTTCATGACAGGAGGGAGAAGCATCTACAGGGCACACTTTCTGAATAAGTACATACAGTTAAGAAGGGACTGGGTAGTAACTACTGATCGCGACAACTTCTACTTACTTTTTCTACTTTGGCCACTTCCACAGAGTCCTTCTCGATGACCACCATGATTTCTGACACCTCTTTGGAGGCCACCACCAGTTGTGGCTGCAGATCTTTCAGCTCTTTCTGCATCACTGCTACTTGTCCAGCTGCAGACTCAAGCTTCTCCAGACCCACCTCATAACGCCGTTTCTGCTTAAGCACTTCTCTGTGGTCATAAACACACAATGACAGTACTCCAACCTTAGGACATTGTCAGTATTAATATTTCATAGCCACTACATGGCAATTAAGAAAGGAACAACAACAACCAAACATACATTGATTGATTTTTTATTCCCTCTACCCATCCTCCAGCTACCGGCAAGAAGCTGATGGATAGGGAAGCAAAAGTTTTAAGGTTTTTTTTACTAATTAATAACAGGAATCTTTGCCATTCATTTGCACGAAGCTGGTGGATAGAGTGAGGAAGTGAAAGGATTAAAACAATATTTCCTGCTAATTTCATTTTTGCTGATATTGCATGCCTGCCTATGTCATAAAAATGAAATAAACATTTTGCTAAGTTAGTAATCAAAAAAAAGTTTTTTCATTAATATGCAAGCATACATTCTTGTTTCCGTGTGTGCGATGTAAGACATACAGAAAACCTGTATTCTGATCTCAATTTAGGAAATATTACTCCATAACTTCGTTGTTGCTGCAAAGTGCGGCAGCCGGTATTACTCTCAAGAAAGCTTTATGATGACAGTGCCTACTCCTTTCTTTTGTCACTGTATTTTCTCCAGCACAAAAATGTTTTCCCACACCATGATCCAGTAATAAACATGTGCAATTAGAAGGCTGAAAGGTGGATACTCTAACATCCGGGCATCTTTCCTGTGAATTGGTACCAGGCACCTTTTCTGCACCATTGTTATTATTGCCAATGATGTGTGTAAGCGAGACATCAAGTCCACAGGCACCAATGTCAACAGTGGGAAGAGTGTTCCAGTGACCATGCTCAGTGGAGACAAGAAGTGAAAAATGGAGCAAGGAGAAGTGAGCCTGAAATATACCAGATGCCAGCAAGAGGCATTATGCAAAAACAGGACTTGTACTCCCCAGTGCACAATGCCATGATCTCTTGAGATCAATGGACATTACCTCATATTTAATGCAAAAACACAAAATCATAATATGAGGTCATTCACATAAAAAGAATTAAAAACAGTAGCATTCATCGCCAGAAATAGCCTGACCATGCAGATGGCAAATGAAAGAAGACGACTTCAAAAAGTTAACAAAATAACAACCAGACACAGAAACAAAACAAAAATGAAGAACACACCCTCTCTTTCTATCAAGCAACGTTTTAAAGGTGTTGATGAGCTCCAAGTAGGATGTGGGTGTCACATAGTTGTGTCTTTCCAGTTCCAGTGAGAATCGTTCAGACAGCTGGCGTGTGGAGGTGTGGAAGTGTTTGCACATGCTGATGCACCCACTGCGCTCATCTTCAGACATCTCAATCTCCTCCAGGAACCTGGTGGCCACTGCCTGCAGAGCATCTTCTGGCCAGGACTGAAACAAACACCAACAGTAACTGGAAACACCATACCCACCAAAGATGGATTATGCATACTGCAGCAACATATAACCTGCACTGTGTTGCCAGAATAGACAAACGAACAACATGTAAACATTTATCTGTGACAGAATTACTCAAATGAAGTCAAAGAAACCTACACTCTATCTAAACACTTATGTTCATTAAAATTCATAGAACAAAATGGTTTCAATGAAATATTATGTAATATAGCTATGACAACCTGGTTTTCAATAATAATATTGTGTACAAGGGTTATGACAACCTATTTGAAATATTGTGTACAAGGGTTATGACAATGAAGTATTGTGCACAAGGGTTATAACAACATATCTGAAATATTGTGTACAAGGATTTCAACAACTTATTTGCAGTGCACTCATGAAATGCAGTGCAAGAGAATATATTCAACTCAATGAAGTCTTTTCAGATAGGGGTTACTGACATTGTAATTTTTACTTGACACATTTGTCCAGTTTATTTCAACAATTGTTCTCGTGTATGTGAAAATCAATCAAGGGAATTAAACTTGTTCCTCGAACCCTCAGGTAGCTTTGTAGCAGTTCTTTCCCTTGCACCATTATTATTTATTAACACCACTTTCATTCGAGTCTGGACTGACCCAATGAAACTGAGCAACCGAAATCACATGCGTATCAACATAGCAACTCACAGGCGAAAGTTTCACAATGCAATGCAGTTTTATGACTGTTTTTGTGTTTTTCCATAACCAGTATTCCCAATTGAGCAGAAAAACTGAACAGATGTGGGATTAAATCTGCATGGAAGGTTAAAGCATGTTATGAAAGTGAATTACAGTGTGCCAGGAAGGTTTTTGTTTTTTGGACTATGCACATATTGTTGGATTACTTATAACAAGAAAGCTGTCAGGATGATTAACTTCATATAAAGTTATTCAAAAAAGGTCATTTCTTTATTTTGCAGTGGCATTTATTTCATGTTATGTTTGTGGTTAGTTTTGGTAATTTTTTACACTTAAGTCAAAATTGTGCCCTTTGGGGAAAGTTGTGCTCCTCTGACTGTGACTCTATTCAGTTAAAAAATGCTGGACACTTGAACAACATGATACAACTCATAGAATCAAAAAGGATACTGGTGGTTGTATTGCTGCAGAAGCAGAATGAAAGATATATGAGGAAGAAGATGATAGTAATGAATGAGAATAAAAAGAAGACAAAGAAAAAAAATACATAACACACTACTGATAATTTCAAGCATAAACCTAGCACACTATTGATAATTTCATTCTATTCATGTTTCAATAAACCAGCACAGATAAAAACATAAAAACTGATTTCTCTTCCATGTAACTGTACTAACGCAAGTAAACAGTCTTTAAAATATCCTTCCAATCTGTATTTCCAAACACAAAGAACAGATACACAGAAGTTACCTGGAACCAATCAATGGTACAACAGTTGACCAATGACGGGAACTTTCGTAGACGGTTACGGAAAGCATCACCAATAGGGGACATGGCCAACACAATGTGAAGCTGGTCACGCACCCGCTGGATGAACAGGTTGAACAGTGCCACGGGTGACCCATCTGTCTGTTTCGTTTTGTCTCTTTGCCTGTATCAAGGTAAGCATTATACCTTATTAAAAATGAGGAAACTACTTACATACATACATACACGCATAGATGACATTATATATACTTAGGCAGCAAATAAATAAACAAAAAATTAAACACACACATCAAAAGGTATGTACACATGCATAATCATGTATGAATGCATACTTCACATACAATTCCTTTTCATGGCTGTCCAAACACTGTGATTTCTGGCCATTTAGTTGTGATCTACTTAGGCGGCCAGGACTCAGCACCAGCTGTGCTGCTGTTATCTCTGGCACCATTATCTATAAGCCAAGTCACAACCTTATCTGTTCTCTGTTAAACTCACAGATTTCATTTACCTAATGCTGCAGCATGCTACGTCTGCCTCAAGGATTCTAATGCACTCAAATTTTGCACCCGATTAGAAAAAAGATGTTCTTTTGTCCTGTGTGATCCGTTATGTCAATTCATTTTTGTGATGCCTGTTTTGTGTACTTTTTATGGAATGTTTTTAGACTGCATATATTAATGAGTGCACAAAGAATGAGAGAGAGAGAAAAAAATGTTTACGTATATGTGCTAGTATACATACATACATATATATATATATATATATATATATATATATATATATATATATATATATATATATATATATATATATATATATTTTATATATATATATGTGATGGTGTGGTGGTAAGGATGAAGGTGAAGACAGGAGGCAGAAGAGCAGAAGAGTGCAGGCGGTAAGGCAGCCTGACAAAGAAGACCCAGTGAAGGCAGAGCTGGTGTTTCTCTCTTTATTCCGACCCAACCGTTCACAACCAGATCAGAGGAGAAAGGCATACATGGCACTCGCACTCATCCGCTTATATACTCCGCGTGTGAACTGCATTGACCACACTGCGAGCCCGCAGGCGAAACGACACTTTGGGGCCCCTCAGAGGCCAGATTTGTGTTTCTTCATGCAAGCTCAGTGGTGTTTATCTTGCGGTCCACATAACAAATATCAACATATATATCAGAAAATTGTACACAGCACACAGATTGTTGTATTCTACATCATTTTGTACAATATTCACTTTTGTTAAGAAATTTCTTCTCTATCATTTCTGTGTATGCCACACAACCACAAGCAAAATTTTATAAAAGAAAAGAAACATTGAAAGCATGAAACAAGAGATTTTCTGGCTGGCAGAGAGCACAATGTGGACTGCAAGACAGTGAACAGCAGTGGAGGGAAACCCAGCATGGTTAGGGGAGAGCAGGATGGAAAAGCACTCATGCTGTTTGCCTTATAAACTCTTCTGGCTATGTTTCTGCATGTTCTCCTACAGTGAGTCTTTCCTGCATAGCTGAGGTCATGGTCAGGTCATAGAACGGGTTTGCCTTAACTAAGTGTATAGCAGCGAACAACAGTGTTTTCTTATCCCCTTCCCTACTCTTCTCTTCTTTTGGTACAACTAATTCAGAAAAAAACTGTATAACCAAGATCTGACCTTTTTATGCAAAATAAGATGCACAGAAGCATTTTCATATATTCATGTTTGTTTATTTATTTATTTATTTAATTTATTCATTTATTTATTTACGTTTGTTTATTTATTCAGTTATTTAATTATACATTTCTTTCTGATATTGTGACAAGCTGACTACAGGGTCTCAAAGAAATGCAGTATTAGTATGCTAATGCCAACACTCAACACAGTCTTTCTCAGAATTCATTTTTCTCTGTACTTTACCTACACATGAATGCATGCCTTTCCTACACTTACCTGTCAATCTGCCTCATCTTCTCACAGATTTCCTGTTTCTCATCAATGGCAAACAGGTTAGGCACGATGCAGTATTAGTATGCTAATGCCAACACTCAACACAGTCTTTCTCAGAATTCATTTTTCTCTGTACTTTACCTACACATGAATGCATGCCTTTCCTACACTTACCTGTCAATCTGCCTCATCTTCTCACAGATTTCCTGTTTCTCATCAATGGCAAACAGGTTAGGCACCTCACCAGCATTCAGCAGGTTGTTGATGTCCTCCAAGAATGACTCTTGTTTGATCTGAAGACACACAACTTTTACTTCCAGACATGACCTATGTCATCTGCATGTACAGAGAGTCTAACTGACATCTGACACACAAACCTACACTCTTAATCAAAATATATTTTAGCAATTAAGCTACATAGCGGAACTTATTACCAATTCAGGTGGCAAAGTGACGTTCCAGAGCTATAACCAGTCAAGGTGGCAAAGTGACATTCCAGAACAATTACCAATCAAGGTGGCAAAGTGACGTCCTGGAACTATTACCAGTCAAGGTGGCAAAAGTGACATTCCAGAACTATTATCCGTCAAGGTGGCAAAGTGACATTCCAGAACTATTACCAGTTAAGGTGGCAATGTGATATTCTGGAACTATTACCAGTCAAGGTGGCAAAGTGACATTCCGGTACTATTACCAGTCAAGGTGGCAAAGTGACATTCCAGAACTATTATCAAACAAGGTGGCAAAGTGACATTCCAGAACTATTATCTGTCAAGGTGGCAAAGTGACATTCCAGAACTATTATCTGTCAAGGTGGCGAAGTGGCATTCTGGAACTACTACCAGTCAAGGTGGCAAAGTGACGTTCCAGAACTATTACCAGTCAAGGTGGCAAAGTGACATTCTAGAACAATTACAAGTCAAGGTGGCAAAGTGACATTCTAGAACAATTACAAGTCAAGGTGGCAAAGTGACATTCCAGAACAATTACTAGTTAAGGTGGCAAAGTGACATTCCGGAACTATTATCAGTCAAGGTGGCAAAGTGACATTCGAGAACTATTATCAGTCAAGGTGGCAAAGTGGAGTGCGCAAAAGACAACTAGCTGGGAGGTCATGGTTGCAAACCTCTATCAGTTCAAAAAATTATTAAGGGATTTTTCCACCCAGAATTGAATACACTATGGGCTCACTGGGAAGCCTGAGACCACATGGTTGAGTCTCATTCACTTTACAGATATGTTATGGTGTTGCTCAAATTTTCTGACCAACATCACACATCTTGCTCAAATTTTCTGACCAACATCACACATCTTGCTCAAATTTTCTGACCAACATCACACATCTCTGTATCTATCACGACTGTTTAATGCCCAGAATATATTACAAAAGTCGGCATAGACTACAGCTCTGTTATGCAGTCTCACTCTGAAATAGAAATCAACAGCAACATCACTATCATCCACATTCTCATCATCCTAGCATTATGAAACAATTGTCCCAGATTCTGTGGCCTTTCATGACCAGTTCTCATGATGACTTCAGTTTTGGTGGGATGGAAGATGAGATGGAGAGCCGTGAGCAGCTTCGAGGTAGTGACACAGAGATGACACAGAAGCTGGGCAGCAATACTTACAACATCAACTGAACAAATGAAAAATCCAAAACTTACTACAATATTGCCCACTTTGGCTGAAGGATAATTCACAAAAAAATGCATTTACATTTATTCAAGTTAACAAGGTTATCATCACTTAACAGCAACATAAGATCCATTAGCTCACTTTTGAGCCCCCACTAGTTTAGTTGGATAAAGCACTGTGCCGACAATGTGGATGATTAATTTCAGTCCCTATATGGGCCACATGAATTTTTTCCTATAAGCACACTGGGTTTGTGCACAGGCTTACATGTTATGCCATGATCATTCTGAATCCATTTCCATTACATAGCATCTGTAGCCTTGGTGCTTACAGAATTATTCTGATCACAGAAATGCTATCTTGAGATAACTACAACTAAAACTCTCATCCAAATTTCCTGCTATCTGCAAATGAGTGTTCACTCCACAAGAATATCAGTTAACGCAGGCTAATGGGAGCAGAGGCAGCACACAGAAATCCATGTGAACTGAAAAATCCCCACAAAGGGGCTGAAATCTAACCAAGACAGTCAAAGCAGACTCTGACTATCTGTTGCTCACCAAGGTGACTTTCGATACTGAATTCACGGACTAACTGTTGTGATGTCTAAAGATTGTGCACTACATACTAATACAAGCAAAAATACATACTCTTAGACACTTTTGTTACTAACCAATCAGTCAAAAATACATACTCTAGACACTTTTGTTCCTAACCATTCAGTCATGGCAGGATATCTTCAAACATGATATATTCCTTGCGTTACAGCTTTACCCTCCAGAAATGTAAATGAAGCCTCAAATTTTAACGTTGCACGTTATCAAAAAGTATTCATGTATTTAAACTGAAAAAACAAGTAACGTTCATTTAATTTAAAAAAATTCTAGTTACTGTACATGTACACTCAGATTTCTCCACACAAAATAACTAATAGTCCTAATGTACACATGATTAAACAATTTTATTAATCTATACTTGAATTTGTTTGCACAAAATTATTAACATTCTTAATGTGCACTTAATTTTTAAAAAAATCTGGTTAATGTATACCCAAATTTCTCCATGCAAAATAACTAAAGCAGTGAGCAGATACAAAGTGACTGAATATAATAATATGTGAGAAAAATATTATAAAGAAACAGCAGAACAGTCAATAAAAGTATTGTTGTAACCTGTTCTCTTCCTTGAAACTATTAGGTTTTCAAAATGTCATTAGCACGCGTACAGTATGTACAGTCTCCACAGAAAAAAGTCAAACATGTGAAAAAGCTTTACCTTGATGAATACATACATATACCAATGAGAATAAGGACTATCTCATGGTATAACCTGAAAACTTGTATACATCCATGTGTTTGCAGTAACTTTTCAATTGTATACAATAATTTTGCACTATGTAAATTAGCCATGAGATCAACCCAGGAAATGATAACA
Organism: Monoplex corrugatus; assembly: GCA_030674185.1. Classification (NCBI taxonomy): domain Eukaryota; kingdom Metazoa; phylum Mollusca; class Gastropoda; order Littorinimorpha; family Ranellidae; genus Monoplex; species Monoplex corrugatus. The sequence continues at coordinate 109,060,904 of CM060305.1, forward strand.
ATGAATCTGGAGACTGAAGCCTGTAAGGAGGAATTTGGAAACTGAAGCCTGTAAGGAGGAATTTATTGTACTGATGACAATTCCATATGCACTCTGTCCACATCTACCAGGAATTATTTGGCAAACACGTTAAGCCCGAAAAAAAAAACTATACACCGGTGGGGTCTTGAAATGAGAATGAGGATGGGATGGAGGTGAAAGAAGAAAAGAACCTATAAAATCCGACAACACCAGAATGACTGGTGCATAAAGGCTGGCAGTGACTTTGTCATTGTTTTTTCATTTGAACTTTTCAAAAATTCACTTTAAACAAGTAACAGACATTACCAGTTTTTATGTTGCAGGCCAAGAATGAACTTGAGAATTAGACCTTGAGCCCATGGTGAGATAACAGTGACAAGAATAAGAGCTACAACCTGTGAGGGAATAAACACTGGGTGACATCACAGATCATAGTGTGTGTACATTACCGCTCCTTCCTCTGACTGGCCCTCTTCACAGAACAGGTAATCCCGCAGCTTGCATCAATATATTCCATGTCACACACGTTATCTTTGTATATTCACACACCCCAACATGGCTTAGGACACACAACATATTTCCCTACTATATTTTTTTTAACTTTAATTTTCAGACTATTTGAGAAAGTATTTCTGAACAATCTCAACATCACAGCTTGCAAGATATTGTCTGAGTTTCAGTTTTTGTAATTCTAACAGATATCATCTGACTGTGTGTAAATTCTCTGCACTGTCAAGCTTACAATTTTTTTCAGCCTTTTCCCCCCCAATACTAGAAAAACTGTATTATCTATTCAGATACCAGTTTATACACTGATATTTATTCTTCAATGTAATACCCAGTCTCAAAGTTTATCACAAGAATACTGTATCAGTCTATATGAATACGTTTCAATTTACCACAACCATATTTCCAATATCCTTTGCATACGTTCACAAGCTTTTATTACATTTTATCTAATTACTACAAGTTGCAGTCAAATACTTGCTGAAGACAAAATATTCATCTGTGTCTTAATCTAAAAAAATAAACTGACTATACCTGTGTGTCAGAAAACAGGAAGACAGCATGGTTGTCCGTCTCTGTGGACTTGCGCAGAATTCGCTTCAAGTCTTCACGCCATTCAAATGATGTGTAGCTCTTAGAGATCTCCACCTGTCAACAGCATCACAACAAATATCAACATTTCATAACTTCAAAGACATAAATCATTCTTATATTTTCAGTGTCTGAGTAAAAACTGTGTAACAGTGGGTGTGGTGAAGAGATATGGCGTGGTGTGTGTCTATTGTAAGTTAGTTATGCGGTGTGGTGAGATGGAATATGTATATACTCTTGTATACACATGTGGCTGCATGGCATATTGAGGTGGGTGTGCTGTAATGTGGTGCACTATGTGTGTGCATGTGCATAACTAACTTCACACTTGCCTTCGTGCATGCTTGATTATACACAAGCATGTTAAAAAAATGAAAGGCCAAATTTATCATCTCCTAATTCCAGTCAAAGTAACTTCTCCATGCTGTTTGTCAAAGGGAACTCTTAAAAGATAATCTTGAAGACTGCATCTGCCATGAGATCCAATTCTGAAGTCTCTCAAAAGTTAACACCTGCTCGATGACAGAATATGTTCTGACAGGAAGCATAGAGTACATCCCTTTCACGAAGTCTTAATCTCAGATTCAACTCCTAAGCATCATGTACATCTGATCATGTATAATCGCAGCTTTCAGGAATGTAAACTTTAACTTATGATGTCCCATCTCAAAAGGCAGTGGAGTTTAATTATATTAGATTTCAGATTTTAAAGTTGTTAAGGAACATTTTTATGCAATCCCAACCTGGAAGAGATCATAGTCAGCCATGTGTGTAGCCAGGCGTGTCAGGGACTGACGACCAGAGCCACCCACACCCACCAACAGGGCGTGACTCCTGGGCTGTTTGATGATTCGTGCAATACGGGATACATGCTCAATAGCAAACCTGTCGGTGCACAAAAAAGCCAAACAACAATGCATTAATTTCAAAAAAGAAGAAAGGAATCAGGTAGATAATACAGTAGTCCAGATCACAAATATGATTACAATTAGCATTCAGTTCCCACATATACTTTCAAATAATACATTAAAGAGTTACAATAATATAAACTCTGTGTGCATGACATGCATGTGTGCGTGCATGCGCACACGTGGGCGCATGTGTGCGAGTGCTTGTATGTGTGTGGTCTGCATGAAGTACAGACATATAAACATACAAAGTACAGATAAAGGCCACTGTAACAATTGTATTCATGTACATTTTTCAAAAAATAAATTTTGCTATGAATATTATGAAACTCTACATGAAAATGCAAACACTTAGCAACAAATGACAAGATAAACCAGGACCAAAATGTCATCAACAACACTCTGGTGCTATGTAATCCTCTCAATCAGCTGTTTACACCAATTCAGAACCCACCTGAAAAGCACAAGATTCATGGGTTTCTTGCTGAGGTTGTTGAACTCTTCCAAATAGCTTTCAGCCACAAGCCTCAGTTGCTCCAGGTCACGCACTTCTATGTAGTTCTTTGCATCTGATTTTGGGTCAGAGAAGTCACAGTAGATCAAACTGCGAATGTCATCCTCAACAACTTTGCCATCATTGTCAATATCCAGATGAGCAAAGAGCTGATCAAAGTCTTCTCGCATTTTTTCCTTCACCACCACACGGCTGTTGTTAAAGAGCCAGTCTCTGTCTCCATCATCGACAAGGCGGTCGTAGAAGACACGGAATACCTGGAAAGGACAATATGTAAGTGCACATGTTAGGATATGTGCACGCAAACACACACACTAACATACAAATATATATCTCAACCTGCGTTTGTCAAAAGAAAAAGAAAAACAGGCCCAACACAAAACAAAATCACTTGTTGTAGTGTGCTTCAATCCGACATGGAGTAATATATGATATCAAAAGATTAATAAGTGAAATAATCAAATAAATAATTAACCTACAAATGATCAAATAAATAAAAAATAAATTACATCACATTTCTTTTATCTACACCAAGGTCATGCTTTGTAGCCATGAAGACCAAGACTAGCAAGAGTAAAAAGTACAGAGAGTACATAAACCGGTACGGGTGAGAGGTTAGTCAAATACAAGAAGAAAGTAACGTCGTCTGTCAAAAAGTAATGATATGTACATAACTTTTAATCACACAGTATTTACTTCAAAAGACTGATGCACAAATAAAGGTCAGACAGATGGTGTGTTGTTGTACTTTACTGGACTTTTTCTCTGCCTACAAATGTAGGATCAATCCACTGCTGAATCCATTCAGAGTTTTCTGCCCTGCCCTACTGAGGATAAGACAAAGACTCAAGACCTATGTGCCTTTCCATCCTGATCCCATCTACCCTATGCTCCTGACTGCACATCTGTAAAGAAGTACAAGAAGGAGTATAAAGAGAACATGAAGAACTATGACAAGATATGAAGTCATGGCCCAGGAATAACAGTCCCCTGGTGATGCAGTGTGGAACCCACTTCTGACACCATGTAAAAGCTGATGGTGTGTTGTTGTATTTTAATTTTCTTTTTTTTCCATACAAATATAGGATCAGTCCATTGCTGAATCCATTCTGAGCCCAAGCATTCTTTCCTTGCCAAAATAAGAATAAGCCAAATAAGAACACTACAACTGAATGTCTTCTATCATTCTGATGTTAAAAAACTGAATTACATATAACTTGTAATCAAACAGAGCCACTCTGACTCATGTATGACTGCCATCTTACCTCATGCACCCACAGTCTCTTGAGAGAAGCAGGATCCTCTGTGGTGTCTGGGCTGGACAACAGGATGCCCTGGACCACACGAGCAAAGTCACGCAGGTTGAACAGATAATGGGATTTCATGGGGGTAGGCAGTAGATTGACAATGGCTTCCTTGTACATCATCAATGTGCCTGTCACTATCTGCTCCACGCATGGCTTGAACTCACTGCTGAAACCTCTGTCAACACACCACAACCACAATAACTAATCTAAATCAAATTATCTTAACAGGTAACACTAGTATCTTTACAGGTCACGCAACATGAAACATTCTACAATTTTTGCAAGATTTAATACATAGCTTTAAACTGCTTCTGATGCCTTGGTCACCTGAAAATCAGTACATGCTACATCTGCATATTTCAAACTTCCTCAAATGTCCACAATCTAAACTTCTGATTAATGTAACATTCATGCTGGCAATACAGTCTTAAAGATGGGGAAAATATCATTTTCATCTGTTCAACTGCAAAACATCTCTTTACAGTTGTTAAAAATGTACTGAGAATCTCTTTAAGAACAAAAGGGTTGGGCAGGGCTTGGGAAGAGAATCTCATACAAATAAAGAGCATTCCAGTGTGTGGAGATAGCAGAGTAATTTTGTTTGATCAGTCACTCTTCTTTCTTGATGGACAGATGGACAACGACCGCAACCATGGCAGCGACAGCATATATTTTTACACACATATACATAGAGAGAGTGAGATATATATATATATATATATATATACACACACACATGTACAGAGAGAGAGAGAGAGAGAGAGAGAGAGAGAGAGAGAGAGAGAGAGAGATACATACATACATACATCATAGCTACATATAGATACATAGATAAATAGCTACATAGATATATGTATATAAGATATAGATATAGATAAAAGGGCGCAACTTAGAAAAAGTAAAAAAACTGAAAGGGGTCCAGGGGCCGGCAGCGCCCCGCATGGGGGGTTCTGGGGGCTATGCCTCTCAGACACTGAAGCTTTTTTCAAAAAAACGGATTTTCCGTTTCTGACTCTTTTGAAAAAACAGATTCCGTCATCAAACGGAAAAAGTTGCACCCATGTAGATACATACTGATATATATATATATATATATATATACATATACAGAGATATATATATGCACACATTTGTTGATGTCTGTTCATTGTAAAACAAAACAAAAACATTTTTAAAAAGGTGAAAAAAAGAGATTTCAGAAGAAAGAAATACTGAAAATCATCCTTACTGGGCACCAATGTGCCAATCCATGATGTTGCGGAAGATGGTCAGCATAGTGTCATCATCAAACTCATTGACAGTGATGGTATTCAGATGGCGCAGGAAGCGAGGGGTCACAGGGTTACGGCCACCACCTGCATTCACACAGCGTATACACAAATGAATAGTACACAAAAGTTGTATGTATCAATATTCAACGTGAGTCAGTGGCAGTAATTATTAGTACCAAAAAAATTCCAGGTACCTGTATATAATGTATGTGTGTTAACAGCAGTTTACAAAAAAACAAATAAAACTTCTACTAAATTAAAAAAGATGTGTGTGTGAAATTATAGCTTTACAACATATTTATGAAAAACTGCCAAGCAGCCTCAAAATAAAACAATATTAAACACAAATAGCAAAGAAACTGAAGTGCCATCAGTCTAACCCTTTCAAACACAAGAAAAGTGAAAACAGTACAAATATTAAAAGCATTAACTCTCTCGCTACGAGCGTCGGGATTTCCAGATCATGTCTCAACAACAATTGTCTACGAGCATTGGAGAAATCCGACTTGAGTTTTGAAAATTCGCAGGGCTTTCAGTATTTCCGTTAACCAAAACTAATAGCCAGAAATAGATTCTTTGGTCATTCTTTCACTCGTTTCAGGCCATGAGGTCACTGTACTATGCAGTTGGCGTGTAGACAGTGCAAAGTTCATGACCCACTATCTCCGTAGTGAAGCAGACGACGGAAAAGCAAATGGTTGAACAATACTCAACAACTCAGCCAAGACGATCTCTTCATTCAGTGCACGTGGAGTGTGTGCACATTGGATTTTATGAAATTTCATTCAAAATGTGACTGTAGGAAGTAATGTATTGACCTGACTGTAAATTTTGTAAGACATTTTTCACCTGAAAATTTCTCTAATTTTACTTTACTGTTACTCAGCAACCATGATGGTTAGACAGTTGAAATTTCAACATGTTGTACACCAATCTTTTAATATATGACCTGCCAAATTTCAAAACTCTCTGTTTTCATTTATTTGTATTAGAATTTTTCTCATGACCTATACAAATGGTGCCTATCAGGGGAACAGCAAGGGGTATAATCGTACGTAGCGAGTAGTTAAATTGGTACAAACAACCTGTACTAAAAGCTTAACATCACTAGGTCAAAGGACTTAACAATAAATTCTATGAAAAAAAATCACATACACTCCAGTCTGAACCATTACCCTTAATTGAGGTTTGAAGAAGACACATTCTGCTGGTCTCAGAGACAGGTGAAAGGATGAATGAGTTTACCACATGCACATGACAGACAGTTGGTGCTGTGACCCACCTGGAGGTCCCATGGCGCCCATGAACTGCAGGTCCACCAGCTTGATGGTTGTGGTGTCTTTGAGATCATACCAGTTCCAGTGATCCAGCCACTGACGCAACAACTCGATGGGAGGCTGAGCACCATATGTCTCACGCAGTGGCATGTTCAAGTCATCAACAAAGGCAATCTGGACACAGTTAAAACAAAAACAAAAAAAACATTGAAACCTTTGATTTTTTAAGGATACAAGATCATTGTGTGTGAGGAGAGGTGGTGTATATATACATGTACTTAGTGCTACTGGCATGTAGGGTAACAATGAAGATATACCTGTCTATCCTGGGCCAACTGACAGTAGTGTTGGTTACTTCTGTTGCTACTTTTATCACAAGGTTTTTTTCCAGGATTCGTTGTTAGCTCTATACAAAACCCCCAACCTGATGGACAGGGACTGCACTTTGTCAGGCCTCTGCCCCTTGACATATCCACCTTGTTTGGCTCTGCCATTAACTCTTTCGTTACTCACTCCCGCTTTTGCGGGAGAGTACTTTCTTACTGTAAGAACTGAGTTTGTTCATATGCTGTCTTTCGTTTCCTGGTTTTCTGAGAGAGTAAGACTGTGAAAAGAGGGTACTTATGTTACTGTTTCTCTACTCAATATGTGTGTGTGTGTGTGTGTGTGTGTGTGTGTGTGTGTGTGTGTGTGTGTGTGTGTGTGTGTGTGTGTGTGTGTGTTGTGTGTGTGTGTGTGTGTGTGTGTGTGTGTTTGCACGCTCACCTGTATGTATGTGTATGTGTGTGTGTGTGTGTGTCTGTGTGTGTGAACAGGCACACTTCTCTCTCTCTTTCTCTTGCTTGTTCTAAACCAACAACGACTTTCCCAAGGGGGTGGGAGACGATTGGTGTATGGAGAGGGGGTAGTCTTGGAGACTGGACTGAGTTATAATGACATTGACAACCACAGCAGGAAGCAGCTGTAGTAGGTCTGAAAAACAGGAAACGGTACCTAAACAACAGTCTCACTGCTGTCCCATGGGAACGGAGGAAAATGTTTATTTTTTCATAAACATGCCTGGGTGTCTTAACTGACCACGCCGAGTAGACGCTGAAGGCCATCAGATCCAGGAATGCAGAGTATAAACACAAGGGTCATGTCCCATTTACCGCATAGCCGTTACCGCGAGGAAAGTGGGAAGCCGGTAGGAAGGATAGACGCACTGCCTCCCGCTAAACTCGCCGCCAGTAATGAAAGGTAGAGGATGGTTTTAGATTTTCAGTACTCAAAGAGTTAACCAAAACTACTACTGGTAATAGTTCCAGAGGTCTTTGACGCACACAAGGCCACCCATCTGAGACAAGATGGTCGTACTGTTTACAGTTGTTCTAAACCAGTTAGTATGAGAGAAAACTAATTTGAGGGGTGTATGTAATACACATATATTTGTTTAATCTGTCTGTTGTGTTCATTACACACTTTAACTATTAGGACCTTTAAAGTAACCAAGAATGTTTCATTAAGTCATGCTGAAAAAAACAGACTGTTCATCAGATTCATTACAAACTTCACCAGGTTAGAGTCTGTGGTTGGGGACAACTCCTGTAACACACACACACACAGACACAAACACACACACAAGCAAACATACACATACACTCACTCTCTCTCTCTCCACACAAACACACACACACACACACACACACACACACACACACACACACACACACACACACACACACACACACCACAAATTACACAGGCCCTGTTCACTCACAGCTTTCTTGTTGAGTGGTGGTCCATAGACACCTTTACGACGCTTGTCCAGCTTGGACATGATGATGTTCTGAGTCTGGTTGGCCGTGGTCTGGGCTGAGAAGTTGATGATATTGGGCTTGTACAGATTGGTGTCCAGTTTCTTCAGCAAGAAATCCTGACAAAAAAACAGTCCACATTTGTAATTACACCCCATAACAGTCAAATTGTACCATGTATTCTACAACCACAAACAAAAGAAAACAGAACATGAATGCACATTAACAGATAAAGCATGTCAGGTGCAAATTTCAAACCAACTGCATTTCATTCGAACTGTGTGCTTTTAGGTTGGCAAAGTAAGATTCTATATACTATCTACATGAAGTCATATCAGTCATCATTCCTCTGCTCCACTTTCCATGCATTCGTCACAAATGTCAACAAATCAAGCGATAGAATTCTATCGTCCAGTAATGACACATATCTACTTTGTACTAACTTAATGACCAAACCTTGAGCAATTATGTCCATATACCATATGTATGACTTAAGATTTATTGCAAAAGTTAGTGCTCCCTTGCTTCTTTGGTTTCTTTTTCTTCTTCATCCTTTCTTCTTCTGTTGGTGGTATCTTTCAGCTGTCTTCAATTGTCAATGGCATGAGTCTCGTTTCCACGTAGATCTGTGTCCATGATGATAAAGAAACAGTATGTGCATTTTTTTTTCACCTTGAGAGTGTAACATTCCTCGCCAAACCATCAGCATCTTAAGACAGCTTATTCACCTTCAGAATACAAGTGATGATCTGTAAACTTCAAGTTGACTATATAGGACATTGATTCCTTGGGAAGCTCTTCATCTGGCATGATTGTCTGACAAATTTCCTCAACGGATGTGAAAAATTAAGTAAAAGTGACACTCCATTCTCAAAATTACTCTGGGAAGGATGCGTTTCTGTATTCTATTTGTATATCAATAATATATGTTTAAATTGGTTTCTGTATTCTATTTGTATATCAATAATATATGTTTAAATTGTAAATTCATCTACATAGTTCGTTTCATCCATATCCACACTCATTTGTCTGTTCATGAATTGTTGAAAATGATTGTGACCTTTTGTTTGAAAGGGAATTGTCTGAAAAGGAATGGTAGTATTTCCAAGTTTAAGTCCATGATTATATCTGACACAACTCCCAATTTTTCACTCATGTCCTTGGCACTGCAGAAGACCAGAGTTATGACCACAGAGGGGATAAGTAATTTGCTTCTACCCCAGAATGTCACAGGAGGAGGCATACACACAAAGGGAGTTCAGGCACAAATGAGATCAGAAAAATTTCCACCTTTCATTCATCAGGCATTACCCAGACAGGGTTGAACTTGCAAATTCTGCCTTGAAACACAAAATCCTAACCACCTATCAATCACGCCTAACACAACTCAATTAAGAAAGAAAATGAAGAAGAAACAAACTAAAAAGTAAAAAAAAAAAATCTACACTACTTACAGTGATGTAGCAACTTTTGCCAGTACCAGTGGGTCCGACAAAGAGACAGGGTTTTTCATGCCGCACCAGGATGTCCATGAGGTAGGTATAGCGCACAGTATCCACAGTGGGCACAATGATCTCGTTGAAGGAAGCATCCTTGGCAATTGGGGGAGTGTCCTTGATATCATCAGACCACAATACCCATTTGCCTGCACCCTGTCACAGTGTTGACACATATTAAAAACAATAGAATACCAAAAATTAAAACGCAATATAATGATGAATACTAAAACATACTAAAATGAAATGAAACAAATAAAACATACTGATAACAATAAAATGAACACAATTAAAAGAAAAAAGGTGTAGATAGATGGACAGATAAATAAAAAAAAAATAAAAAAGAAGTTTTTAGAAGAGAAAATTTAGAGGAAAGAATTACCAACACATGAAGGGGAATGTGGGGGTGTGGGGACTGGAAAGCTACATACAGAAAAACATGAAAATGGAAGGCTATAAAATTCAGATAATTACCAACAAATGAATGAAGTTATCTGAATTAAATAAAAACATTTTTAAAACTTTTATGTGATAATTATCAATCTGAAAAAAGCAAGCACAATTAAAACAACACAATACACATGGATAGGTGTCACACACATGCAAATTACAAAGAGAGACACAGCCACACACAAAATCTTGTGACATACCTCCTTGACAAATTTGTAGTCATACACCCTGCCTTTGGGAGGAAAGGGGTTCAGGTACGGCTTCATGGGAGGCTCTGTCAACTCTGGGATGGCCAGCATGCTCCTTGTCTCTTCCGTCATTCCTCCCTGTGTGAACATAAAGTGTCGTGAATGTGAGAGAATGGAAATCTCTCAATAATCTAGTTTTGCTAGTCATAAACTTACATTAAAGTTTGCCTTGTTCAGGCAATAAGATTCAGCCATATATGTACTGGACTTCACTAAGACACATGCAGTTTTACTACACCATGTTTCAGTTACATCATGTGACTCCAGTTAAATTTTGTGTCTAGGTCTGTTTGTCTTGATTTGTTTGCGCTGATGGGAAACTGGTCCTTCGCAGAACTGTTTAAGTAGTGTCATCTTTATTAACAGTTTCAGTCATAAAAACAGAATGCTGCCCTTGATACAAAACCACGTTTTAAATTCAGCTTTGTTTTACTCCCTCACCCTCTCCACCAGATTCCTAGTTTTAACATTAACCACCAGATTCCTAGTTTCAAGATCAATCCTTTTTCTACATCATCCTATCTACCAGATTCCTACAGAAATTTAATATGATTCCTAGAAGAACCTGGTGAATAGGATTAACATGTTCATTAACCTTTCCTCATGACTGTAATCTTACAGTCTATGGTTGTACAAAATAATTCAACAGTCAAACGAAGAACACAAGCCTAGTGTAAGCATCACTTTTTCTAAAACCATTTCATGTTTACATGACCTCTATCTGGAGAAAAAATGAAACCTCTCAGGACAAGAATATAATCAGGTATTCAACTATTTCTGAACTTTGGAAAATCAGAAATATTCTTTTAATCAAAAGTCTCGCAAAAAAGTGGCTTGTTTGCAAAATGAAGAGGCAACTTGTTTTCTTTTTTTTCTTTCTTTTGCTCTCACTCCGAAAAACCGATGTAAGTATGATTGAATACAGTTGATAAATGAAACGGTCAAGTTTGTATCCTGCCAAAAATACACTGCCCTAGCCCACCCATCAGTAAACAGGACCAGTTCTTTTTTTTTTTTAGTATTTAGTATGGGAAAGTCAAACAGTGAGGGAGATGAGTTGGACACCACCCTCATAATGCTCTGACCCAAGAGATGTTGAGGTTGCTAAAATCACATTCGCTGACAGTCACTCAGATTATGGGAAACTGACATTATTCTATCCGTTAATACGTGATGGTATGGCCTGGTGCTGGGCTGTTCTTGGACACTGTGGATTGTGAGCCTAAATTCTCTCATGGCAACACTTACAGAGATAAGTTCACGCAACAGCTTGTCAAACTTGGTGCGACCATTGTCATCAGTACTGCCGCCACAGGACCAGGTCAGAGCAAAGAAAAAGATACTCTGCAACAAACAGGAAACACAAAAATAAACAAATAGATATACAAACAGACATCAGGGACAGACAGACAGGCATACACTGACAAAGGCAGACAAAAGAAAAACACAAATAAATATGTCCACACATAGCTCAATAGATAGATGGACTCCTAAAAGATAATATGAGCAAATAGATAGACACATACATAGACTGATGAATAGATAGATGGACTCCTGAAATATATTTTGTTCTTACTAAAAGATGGTATGTTTTTAGATGGACAAATCAGACTGATAGATGTGTAATTAATTAAACAAACAAAGGAAAATACAAATAAATACACAAACATTCAACAAGTTTGAACTTTGGAGTTTGGTCAAGAGGGATTCATTGCACTTGGACAATTCTATATGCGCTCCACCCAAATCTGCTAGCAATTATCAGATCACATCCCCATGGGAGTCATCATTGGGAAGGTTGGTTTGGGGTGGTTCAACAGTACCAGTTTTGAGTCCACAGCTCTATCAAAAGAACCACCCAGCCTATGAAAACATACAGCTAAATGAAATAACAAATAAACAAAATGATCAGTCTCCAGCTGATAAACTTGACTTCACAAGACAAATTAATAATAATTGTAATTAATTCATTACATGTCTTTTAGCATCTCTGTATTTAGTATCTTAATTTCAACAACTGAAAGAAATCATGGGATGGTTCCATTTCCCCGCAGTGAGACTGACCTCCAGCCATGTGATGATTTCGCGTTCCTCAAGCTGTGCAATAACGCCTTCATCTTGAAACTCATCCATCAGACAGTTCATCAGACTCATTATAGACTTAACCAGGTTAGAGTCTGTGGTTGGGGACAACTCCTGTAACACACACACACACACACACACACACACACACACACACACACACACACACACACACACACAAACAACAAACACACCAAAATCACTTCACTGCATTATTTCATCATATCCAAAATACAGCAAGGAACAACATATCACATGATTTCACTTGTTCATCTGTCAAACTAATGAAGACCGCATCAGTCAGAATCAAACAAGGACCAATACAATTCCACTTTTTCATTTTGAATTGGTGAAGACCATTTTAAATCATCCAGAGGACCCTGGCACTGGCTCTGTCAAGGTGTGTACAGACAGACCTAGCCTATCCGCAGAAGAACAGCACAAGTTAGAAAGGAAATTACTACATACATATTCACTGACATGATTTCACTGTGAATATCTGGGCACAATAGACAACAATTAAAGGTCAGTTCCATCAGTCTAAGTCACTATGTAATATTTCAGCCCAGACAGGCTCCTATCCAGAGTCAGATGTCCTACAAGCTCAGTGGGAAGACTTGAGATCACAAAATTATGAAACAGTCACTTTTCCTTTTCATGACAAGAACACTTCTTTATTTCAGTCGAATTATTCATACGAGGTCATTTATCCAACGACATACTGTCAAAATGTACGTAACTTCCAAATGCCAAAGAAAATAAAACTGAAACAACAACAAAAACAATACCCATGGATAATATAGCTGTAAGCAGCATAACCACTAGCGTCTACTACACAGATTTATGGGCATTTGTTTCTTACTTTGAGATGTTTGCGAACAAGCACAAGGCAAGGGTCAACGAATCGTTCAAACAGGTCGCTGATGGTGGACTTTTGCATCTCAGTTAGTGTGCTGGGTAGTGTGCTCATCCAGGACTTGACGAGCGGCCGCCAGCCCAGGGTGCTCGGCTCCATGTAGATCATACCACAGCGGGACACCTGTATACAAATTAGGTTGTTTAATTGCTTGTATGTCAGTAGATCTGGTATGCATATGTGTGTACACACATAAGCATGATCACACTGAATCACACATCCTCCTTGCATACACTACACCCAACAAACTAGTAACACATAAAACAATGAGTCCCACATTTACAATAGCCAAAAAGACAGCCCAAAGTTTGTGAGTTCACACATACACCCCTCTCCTCACATCCTCTCCAAACCAATGGCAGATAGAAGACAAACGCTCAGTGGAACAGATTGATAATTACGAGGCAATTTCCATTGGTCCAAAAATTTATTGCGTGATATTTCAGCCTCGACTTGCTTCTGTCCAAAATTAAGTGTCCTATGAGCTCTGTGGGAAGACCAAGACCACAGTCAAACATAATCCACCCGACAACTGTTCACTGACGGTGGAATTCAACCTTCCTGAACAACGAATGCAAGTATCTTATCTCTTTGTATCTCTTGAAGAAGGCATATATCATGGTAGCGGAGCATTAAACATAGCTCAGTCATGTAGACTCCATCCAAACGAAATTCTATCACATCACAAAACATGATGGTCAAGCCATTCTAACACTCAATTTTTTATACAGGAGTCATTGAAGAAAATCAAGGTTATGTACTTCTCAAGGTCACTGTGACCTTGAAGTAATAAACCATGATATACATGAGGATACTGGAAAACTGTCACAAAAGTACAACACAGATTTTCAATATTGTCAGAAGTTCCTGAGAAAGTGCTGTTCATGCACCTTCCTCAAACAAAACTCATCTTAGGCATGTTTTGTAGTTGTGTTTCATGTGACCATGACACCTTGTCCTCCAAACATATGCATTTACAATTCCTCAATGATCCATATCTTTGATCAAAATTTGGTAATAGACTATCTTTGAAACAGCTGAGAAAATCTTGTTTATACGCATTTTTTTGCACACACACACACTCACACACACCTTTCTGATATACAATCTCTCTCACACACACACAAACACACATACACACGCATGCACACACACACACACACGTATACATCCCTTTCTGATATACACTCTCCTTTATTTTTTAAAACAACATAGAAGATGAAAGAAAAATGACCCAAGCTTACAGTGGCTGGTGAGGCAGCTTCAAGGTCCATGGGTTCAAACATGAGATTTGTGGTGGAGGCCAGCTGGATGATCTCACCACTCATCAGACACAGTTTCTTGTTGTCGTCCAGCACTGTGTTCATGTTCTCAATCCAGATGGCATCTACTGGACCATCAAACAGCAGCCATTTACGGTCTGGGGTCTGCAATCACGCAAATGATAGAGACATTAGAAAAATAATTTCACATGAATATCTAAGGCAGATACAATGTTAAGATATCCCCATAAACCTAAACTCATACATGTGAAAGCCCTAAGGTACATAACATGTAAGGGCAGTCCCAAAACCTTAAGATCTTGAGTCAACTTTTTAAAGGTACTCATCACTCTCACTGCATTATCTTTCTCACGGATGAGCAGACTGAACACTTCAAGAATAAAGTTTTCATGGATAAAACTTGAACCTCTACACAAACCAGGCTTAAGTGAGGTTCGAGAAAGGTTTGGCAGTTAGTGTCCGGTTCACCTGGCCATAAATGGGAACCGGACTGGTCAGAGAAACAAGTCCAGTGATGGACAGAAGAGGGAAATGCCCTCAAAATGTCAACCTCAGAGTAGCAGTGTCTCTACCAGGTCACTCCTTTTCAATTTCAGGGTTATAGGACTACCTTTACTGAAAGCTCTAAGGCTGAAAAGAATGAAAAACCATAAAAGCAAACCACACACCCACCCACAGATACACAGATGCATGGCCACACACACTTCAACAAAAGTCACTGTCTACATATCAGACATAGTAATTTTAGTACTCACTGTGGAAGTGGCAAAAGCTCTGTAACTAACAGCCAGGATACCATCAGACCACTCATGAGACACTGGGTCAAAACAACCATACAGCTGACCCATGGTGATGGCTTTGGGATTGATGACAGTTATCTGTACCTTGTTCTCTTCCATCAGGCCCTGTCACATACACACACAGTCATTATGTACACACAAGACCATTTCATTCATAATTAATTCCCAGACAATGCAAAAATGCTCTCTCAAATAATACTGTGGAGTGGTGGCCCCGTGTTAAACTGCTTGCCTCACATACAACAAAGTTATGGATTCAACTCTAGGTTGCAAAGGATTTTTTTCTCTCCCCTCTACTAGATCCTGATTCATCAACTGAGTGCTAGTCTTTCAGATCATGAAATAAGCCTAGATCTGTATGCTGTATGCACTTTGTTCACACAATGTTACAATGCAACAACAATGTTAAAAAAAGTTAATCATGGTTATCTACATCCCTACCTACCCAAGCGTAAGTATGCAAACTGCAGAAACATAATGCTTGCACACCATGGAACAAAACAAAATAAAACATACTGCATACATTTCTGAACAAAGAAAAAGCTGACACAGGCAAAACAGCTGACCTTTTCATGGATGTCACCCAGAGCCCCAGCCAGGGTTCTGTAGGCGGATGTCTTGCCACCCAATGGCTCTCCCACAATCATGAAACCGTGACGTACAATCATCATCTCATAGATCTGAAATGTAGATGTCAGTTATACAAACAGATCATAGAATAAATAAAATAAACTAACAAATAAAAACATATTTTACAAGCTTGTGACCCAAACAGCTGATGCACTTTCACATTTACACTGCCCACAACTTTCCTCCTCGACCAACCCCACTGGATCAAACAGGGTGACTCAAAAAATTATATTCTATCACTAAACAGTTCAGATGTCTTACTGATGTGATATAGTCAGTCTCTCTCTCTCTCTCTCTCACACACACACACACACACACAGAGCCCTGTGTTGTTTTAGCTTTTCATCAATGAATTAGTGCTAGCTACTGTCAATAAAAGTACACATGGCCTGCACTCTCATCTGATTTGGCTGAGATATTTATCAGATTTTTTCCTCTCAATTTCTAAACAAATGATACATCAGTCAAAGAGTCATCCTACCTGCTGTATCTTTTCCAGGAAGAAGTTGGTGCATTGCAGATTCATCTTGATACAGTTCTCCTTCACAGCTTCGTTGAGTACCTCGTAATCAGGTGTGGGCAGTTTGACGCCAGGGAACAAGTCAGAGGTGATGCCATCAAACAGCGGCAGATCATGGTTCAAGAACTTGGGTAGGTTGACATCAATGATGGAACGCAACATCAGGATGTTCTCATCTTCTTCAGGGTATTTCAACTGTCAGTGCATATAAGGAGGTATTAAGCACACGTGGAAAGATCTAATACAATGTAAGGTAAAACAGCCTTTTTTTTCAGACTGATATTTCACAGAACTTTGCTGAGACAAAGGACTAATGGATTTTTTTGTAATTTTCTTTTTCACAGGGAGGCGGGTAGGGGGAGCTGCACCTCTCATGCACACTTGAATACATGAGTGGGATTTTTCATATACCGTCCTCTTTTTTAAGTCAATCATTAAGTATATTCCTTTTTTTTTTTAGAGGGGGCACGGGGTGTCCATATTGGGTGTTTTCATATTTCTGTAAGCCATCGAACACTGACATAGCTCACAGGATCTTAAATGCAGGTGGCCTCTTTTTTTTACCCTACCAATTAAGACAGTCATATCCTTTATTTTTGAGAAGGTGCATGCTGGGTGTTTTCATATTTCTGTAAGCCACAAACACTGACAAGGTTTACATGATCTTTAGCATATGTAACTGACATTCTCTGCGCATACACACACAAAGGCTACACTTATTCTGACCTGAGAAACAGGAAACATTTCCACTGTTTATCCATCAATGGGTGCCCAAACAGGTTCAAAGCAGACCTTTCAAGGACTAGAAGTCAAGAGGTAAAGGCCTACTTAAACAAGTAACCTAAACCATTCTTAGAACAGTGAAAGAGTAGAGGCCAAACTATTTGGGGGCCAGCTCCTAGAAGGAAGGTCTCATTCCTCTCCTGCTGCTTAATGTTCTCCAACTTTGAATTTTACAGCTCTTACGCAGGATGATGCATGCACAAAGTATTCTTAAGCCAGCTTGAACCAGTGCAATCAGACTGGAAGATAACAACTTTACCTCAACAACCAGGTCTCTAATTAATTGCTGTAAAATAAATTACAGTATATAATTGTGAGATGGAAAACACACTACATGTACAATTTCACTTGGATAGTTGCTGCATCACTGGTGGTTCTGCTCGTCAATTTTAGCTGACAGTATTAAATCTTATACTACAATTACACGTATGAAAAAAAAAATTTTTCAAATGATAATGAAAAAATAAATGAAAATGAGTAAAATCATTACAAAGAATTCAGGATTTGTTCCATGTTGACTTTCCTTTATTCTTATCTCCACAAAGAATTCAGGATTTGTTCCATGTCGACTTTCCTTTACTCTTATCTACACCTTTCCTAAACATGGTCATTGACAAAAAAAAAAAAAAACAAGAAAAAAAAAAACATGAAAACAAAAAAACCCAGATAATTCAAACAACAATGCAAAAACAAAAGAAAACTGAACATCATATCTGTGCAAGACAGCATTCTTAAACTGCTTTCAATAAACACTTCTTTAATGATACACATATGCAATCACAACCACAAGTTCACTATTTGCAACACAGCAATGAAGCAGAAGAGAAGCAAATACAAGAGGACTAACCTTCAGATTTCCAGCAGCAGTCAACACAGACTTGACGGCCCTCATTCCATAGTCATAGTGGTGCTGTGAGGAGAGCTGCTCTGAGCACAGTCGGTACACAGCCACAATCTTCACGGACAGGGGCCGCGCTTGCACAAAACCACAGGAGTACAGGGAGATCTCGGCAATCAGAGCATAGTCTGGCACCATCATGGCCACTGTACGGAACAATGCCTGTGCACAGAACAACATGGATGTCAGAGAATAAGGCATTTGTTTGCACAGCCTAGCATCGACTTATTTTCCCTAAATGGCAAAACACTGAGAATTTATTTAAATTCAACAGACATCAAATAGATTTTAGGATACCAATTCACATAAACTGTAATTCAACCCACATAAAATAATTTCTAGATACCCTTTAATACGAACTGAAAGACACAATGAAGAAAAAAAAGCAAATGAGAAAAAAATACAAAAAAGACATGGCTACATGAATGAAGATATATCCTTATTCTACACTCTAGCAAAAGTGGTTATCAATCAAGTATTTTTGTTTGCAAAAACATGCTAATTGCCAAAGAAATGTTATCAGTCTTAACTCTTGTTT
Organism: Monoplex corrugatus; assembly: GCA_030674185.1. Lineage (NCBI taxonomy): Eukaryota > Metazoa > Mollusca > Gastropoda > Littorinimorpha > Ranellidae > Monoplex > Monoplex corrugatus. The sequence continues at coordinate 109,079,740 of CM060305.1, forward strand.
TGTTCCTTCCATGAATATGTATTGATAAGCAGGCACACACACACACACACACACACACACACACAACACACACATTGACTTTTTTTATGAAGAGCGTTGACATATATATTTGTATGCATCAAAACCTGACCTGAGATAAAAGTTAGAAAGAAATAGACTATCAATCATACTGTCTATGCTACTACCCCTTTCACCTCTACTATTTCTGTCACAAATATCACATTTTCTTAACTGTCCATTTAAGTTGCTGGCAACTTTGGGTTTGGTGGTTCCCCCCCCTGTTTTTCATTCTTAATTTGTGCATCTGACCTTGAGGTTATCTGGTAGATCAGAACGGCCAGCATAGCCTGGGTTCATGGTGATGAACACAGAACATGTGGGATCCAGCCTGATCTCTGTGCCCTCAAATAGCAAGGTGTCAGAACCAGAATTGATGCCTGCAGAAAAAAACAGAAATAAATAAATAAACAGATAACTGCCCAAGAAGGACATGCTTTTACATCTTATGTTCGTTCAGACTTGTGAAACATTTTCTCCTTAAACACTGTGATTTTCATGAAGATAAGGTTTAAGTAAGGATACAGAGAACTTTGTATTCTGTAAGAGAGAAATTCGTGATTACCAACTAAAATTATTCATATACAACCAATTCAGTCTGAATTTCTCAAGTTAGCATCTCTATGCCTGGAATAAATTTCATATGCACTGTTGTCACATGATGGTGAATATCCAAACTGCTCATGGTATAAGCCATATCCTTGTGCATAAAATACACTCAAACATGAGAGGTACATTTATGATCTTCATTCAAATTTGTATATATGTACTTACACTTTTTTCCAAAGACTATTACACAAATGGTCCTACTTGATTTTTTCTTCTTTTTATGAGGAAAAAAATTCCAATCCAAAGTTCAAATTTATTCCCATTTGAAAATTCAGACAAAATTGCTTATATCATCAGTAATAAAAGCAATATGTACATAGATTCAAAAGCATACTGTTTTTCCTACAAGAAATAACTAGAATGTACATATTTTTGAAAACAAGGAAGCAGACATGTGTTCTGACCTCTCTGGATGGTCAGAATCTGCTGGGCAACCACAGACAACACCTCCAGGTCGATGCGGTTGAATTCATCAAAGCAAGACCATGCACCGCATGATGCCAGTCCCTGAACAGAACCAATACACAATAAACTTGCCAACACAGATCACAGTAACTTCCTTTATGATGACACAGCTTTTAAGTCTTCTTCTTTCGTTTGCTATATACATGATCAGATCACCATCTGATATTGAATGCAGCCACTTTTTTCAGTTCCTGCAAGCTGCCATGGAGCTTGGAGGTCAGAAAAGATGTAGTTTTCCTCCCATGACAAAACAGGCATGGGGGACCTCCAGTAGCTCTGGATGGATCCTGTTGAGGCACAGGACCACAAGGCAAGCACCACTCTCATGTGATGCAGATGACGGTGTAGACATTAGTAGTATACTGCATGGTACCATAGTTCATTAAAAGGTTCCTCAGGCATAATAGCCTGACTCCTGCCTTCTTCAGCTTTCAGGTCATATGTACCTGTTTATGGTTGTGGTAAGTCTATGTTCAATGAGTGAAAGTGTTCATGACCTTGACCCCTACATAAATAAAGCCATTATGAATAGGCATATTCATCTTAATACAAAAAGTATGTGGTCAGTTGTTTAGGTACTTGTGAATATGTATGAATAATTGCGCACAATAATAATAACTATCACAAAAAAGAACTTGTACTTAATAAAGGCTAAAAGAACACTGAAGGACAATAATATTTTTAACTTTTTATGTTTAACATTATCTGTTATTGTTTCAATTCATGAAATGTGTTACAAAGTGCTAAAAAGACTTTTTTTTATAAAGAAGCAATCAAATAAATTAATCAAAACAAAACAAATATGAATGAATATATGATTACCTTGAAAAACTTGCCCAGAGCAATGTAGTCAAGACCATCAGAGCAGTTGAACACCACACACTGTTTAGCCACAGCCTTGGCCAAATCCTTGGTGGTTTCTGTCTTACCAGTTCCAGCTGGTCCCTCTGGGGCGCCTCCCAAATGGAGATGCAGAGCTCCAAACAGAGTTCTGCAACATCACACAAGAAGCTGACATTTGCAACTTCCTTCATCAGATCACAAGGCATCAAACACAGGGTAAAGGCTTTCCTATACCTCTGATATCGTACGGGAGTAAAGGTGGTAGTAACCTCAACTTTCTTGGGTCCAACATTATGAAGGTGATGTCTGTCTCTACTTCCACGTTGCTTTATCTTCCTCAACCCTGAATGAGTTCAAGTACCTATTTACAGTTGGGTGGACTGGAGGCTGCATGCACAAAAATTTTACGAAGCCAGTCGTGAACCTATGCAATTTCCTTACCTACAAAACGAGACATCACTGGTGAGGCTGCACAACAGAAGACCTTTCGCAACAATAAAGGTTTTCACTCTTACAGAAAACACACACACACACACACACACACACACACACACACACACACACACACACACACACACACACACACACACACACACACACACACACAGAGGCAAGACTGTTACCACAGAAATTATCAATAAGAGTATTTTCACCCTGTGATAACAATGGTCATATTTTATCATAACATAATAAACCAGTAATGAGAGTTAAAGTTATGCTATATACCAAGCAAGATCATGACTGGATTATAGTACCAAAACAATACAAACTTTCTCAAATTTCAATTAAAGTGGGATTCACCTCAGACTAAAAACATATAGAGTTCAAATGCCAACACATTTATGCAGAACAGAGATGACATTTTATCTATTCAATTCTTTTATTCTTTTGTGTCCCATTTTCTATGCCATTTTAACAGCCACAGAAGCTAGCACAGTTTTTTATAATACAATGATGATAATGACAAATCAGATGATAATCATGATGCTATAGAATTCCATCTAGGACTGAGACTGTGTGACAGGGCTGTACTCTATGCTTACTATCATAATATATCCTGCTGTCAACCAGGTCTGAGAGATTCAAACACCTGTGGTGTTTGTCGGAAAATTTGAATAGCAATATCAATGACGAATCCATCAAGTGGATGAGACTCAGCTGTATGGTCCCAATCCTCCCAACGAATCCATTGCTCACTTAACTCTGGGTAGGAGCCAGATGGAGCTGAAAAATCCCATAATGATTTAAGAAGGGACCAATGGGGATTCAAACCCACAACTTTCCAGACCGACGTTGGTTGTGCTAACCACTACACCATAGTGACTGGTATTTACTGTATTCTTATTATAAGACAGTTTGTTCAGCTGCATGAAATTTTTAGTCTAAAAAGAAATACACAAGGATCAGAATTAAACAAAATAACATTTTTAAAAGACACACACATATACAAACTCTCTCTCTCTCTCTCAACTGCTGACCAAATAAAACATCTATCGGTCAAATGACCACTAACATGCGCGCGCGCACACACACACACACACACACACACACACACACTCAGTCTGACCTGTAACATCTGTCAGTCAGAGGTGTGATCACCAATCGACCACTGTTGCCCAGGTATTCATAGCCGTACTTCAGCATGGAGTTGATCATACGTGTCACCATCTGGTTATCCTGCATAGAGTTCAAACCAACACTCACATGTAATACTGCTACCAATAACATAAAAGACATTTCAAAGCATGAGGGTTGTTTCCCAACCCTGCTATCTACCATATTGTATCATTCTCACCTGTCTACATGGTCCCACTGTTGTCACCTGCACAAGTTTCTGAGTCCATCCAGAGGTCTTCTAAAGTTTGTCTGGTGACGTGACCAAGTGGATTTCTTTTCTTTTTCTTTCCTTTTTTTCAACTTTGCAGAGAAGAGGTTTTTTTTTTCAAGTGTGCAAATTCCATCACAACAAATAAACTGTACAAAAATTTAAACTGACGATTTATACAAACATTCACAATAACAATAAGGAACATTTGCTAAACAGTTACAAAAACATCTAATTCTCAAGATTCTAAAGATCAGAAAGCAATATCATATAATTCATTCTGCAAACATTTTGTCGCTTTTTGATACTAATATTAGAAGTTGTGGCTCAATACAATGGGTGGTTTCTTATCTTCTTGTACACAGAGAATCATGCATGTTTTGCTATGCCACTGAAGAGGCATGCACATAAATCTACATCAGATAATACAGCATCAGTGCAGTTGTAGGCAGACTGTCTTATAATGATTTGCTGTTGTTTTATAAAACACAGTGGCAAACAGAAATTATCTATTTTCAATTTCCTGCAGGTTAACATTTTTTCCCTTTACAATATGTTCATGGAAAAGACTTCACAATATTTGCTCTTTGAATTTGGGTCACCTGTCATGTGACATGAGCACCTCTAAGTAAATACTGGAAAATCAATTGTTTTTTTCGCTTTTTTTTTCATTTTCTTTTGTACGTTTTTTTTTCAGCATTCTGGGTGCTTCTGTACATGTCATTTGACACATACTGTGCAGGCATCATGTTGCTTCAGGTTCTGCATACTCCATATTCTGTGGATATGCATGTTGGGTATTTTCATGTCTCCACAACCCAGTCAAGGCTTACAACATCTTTAACATACATATTTGATGTTCTATGTGCATATACACATATGATATGACAAGATTTCGATCACTCACACGTCTACACATACATTGATATGGGAGACCAGAAAAATCTGTGATGATGGAGTCAAAAACTCCTGATGACAGTGGTAGGACTGCAGATGAAAACAATTTAATAACATTTGTGAACAACACACACTGGCAATAGATATGTATCCAGAAATATCAGTTATAAGCAGGTGGTAAGAACAACTCTCACCACTTCATATCCATGTATATGTGCATACCCACACATGGATGCACACACAGACATACATACGCCCACATCATGCAATCACACAGACACACACACAGACACTAACACACACTGTAATAAATCAAACTTTAAATTACAAAATTGATCTTGCATTCGATTTATTACATACCTGTGAACCAAATTCAGCTAAAAAATTGTACACAAGTTGAAAATTGGAAACACTAATTACCTCCCAGTAGTATCGCATCTGGGACAGCCAGTTGAAGTCAAGTTCGCTTGACACTTTGTCCTGACACAGCTGGAACAGCACATCACGTGAGTGGACCTCCAACACAATCATGGCCTGTAAGGTTACACGGTTCTGCTTGGAAAGCTTGCCTCGCACCAGGGCTACAATCTGGTCAATCTGCTTGTTGTTCACTTCCAGGTATTCCTCCATGGCTTTCTGGCCGTTGCGGATGGACTCGTGTACGTAGGTGGTCCAGTATTTCTGACCCACACACAGCACAGCCTGGCCTGGCCATGCCCGCACCCAGTCATCACGTGGGGTTTTTGTGTAGGCTTCCAGTGACTCGCCAATCACCTGAAAGAATATTTTCAGAGTATAAATGAGAACCATCACAACTTGTTTTAATCCAATAATTTTCCAAAATTTTCCTTTAAGTCATCTTCTAAACATGAACGTTTCTGAACACAGATAAAGACAGGTGTAAACATTCTTTTCTATATGTCCTTTATTGCAACAAAAGATGACAGATTCCTTTACCTTTCGATCAGCTGTTAGAATTAACCCACCTGCTAAAGAGAAAGACTTGACACTGCTGCTGCCTAATGAAACTGTGTTAATCCTAAAACTAGCTGTTAGGTTTATGTTCGCAACCTGCATTGTAAAGGAAAGTTTCATTAAAGTCCAGTTCAAAGAACTTCTCCTCTTGCCTGAATAAAGATCCATACACATTAAAGCAAACTGTCCAGTTTAACCCATATTATGCTAAAAAGAGATAAAGTTTGCTGCTGCCAAATGGATAAAAGATGTACCATAACTCAATTGTCAAAGGGGAATTAGATGGCAGAAACCTCAATTTTTCTAGAGGCCAGTATTGTGAGGAGCTAATGATGCTATAATTTCATAAATACAAATCCATAATGAAAATCAGCAGGTTATATCATTTCATAAATACAAATCTATAACAAAAATCAGCTATCAGGTTTAATCCATTATATGGAAAGACACTTTCAGATATTGATTTCATTTCATGTTAAGCCATGAATGTTAAGCCATCTGCCATACATAGCCCACCTTATGAAGGGAAGAGATCATGTCAGTCTCCAATTCCAGCAGCCATTTTTCAACTTGTCCTCTTGCCTTGGAGGTGGAGATAACATCACGCAGCAATACCACCTCCCCCTCACTACTCTTCATGTGGGTGATGTCCAGCACATCTGTAAACTCCAGCTTGGCAATGCCCTCAAAGCATTTCTTCAGATGAGGTTGCACTCTGTTTGACCAAGAAAATAAATGTTACTTTTTTAATACAAAAATAAAATACTACACTCTCTCTTTATACTCTCTGTGCAGAGGAGTATGGAAGTACAGACCTCACTTTTTCTTAGTGCCAGTATATCAAGGGTGGGGTCCATCTCCTCTCTCTTGCTGCTTTAGCTTCTCCAACCCTAAAGAGCAGCAGGTACTCATCGATGGGTGGACAGGTAGCTACATGCACAGTTTTTCTTGGGCCAGTAATGAATCCAAGCAAACCTGTGTAGGAAGACTGAAAGGCAGGAGCTCTACCTCTACACCAACTAGGATTCTCTATATGCAGGGATCTAGTAACTCATGAGAAAGATTAACACTGAAATGTACGTGGTCTTTTTTGTTTGTTTCTTTACTTTTGTGATGGTGCTATTGTTTTTGTCCATTGTTTTTGTCCATTACCTTTGTGTTACTGTTCTTGTTACTGTTTCCACTAATGGAATTAGTGTACCTAAATGTTTACTGTTTTGTAGATATCAGTCTCTTATAAAGTCTTCAGGCATTTCACAATAATCAAGATAAAAACAAGAAACACACGAAAGCAGAATGAGAACATGCTGGTGGACAGGATGCGGGAGCCAAAGGGTTAACAAAATTTGATGTTCTCCATGAAGGGGTTACTAACAGATCTGCACATATGCTGACCTTGGAGATCAGAAAAATCTACACTTTTACCCACCAGGAAGAAGGTACCCAGTCAGGATCAAATTCAACCTTCCAAACAGAAGTCCGAGTCTTACCCACATGACTATCACACTTGTCAGTGAAAAGGTTAATATTATCTAGAGTGAAGGAATGAAAGGGCTTAGAGTAATGACAATCTTCAGGCACTGCTGTCTTTCCATGCTTACCTTGTGGGATCTTTTGTCTCAGACAGGATCTCCAGCAGCTCGTCATTGGACAAGAAGAAGAATCTTGGGAAGTACAGACGTTTCTTCTCCAGGTACTCATTCAGACCCTACACACACACACACATGCACGCATGTGCACACACACATACACACACACACACACATGCACGTATACATGCACACACATACAATAATGATGCCATCACACCATATAAACTGTCAAACATAATATCAGTAATGCAGCAAATCAGACACAGTACTTCTAATTTATGCAAGTGTTTAGAAATCTAGCAAACAATATAGATATATTCTAAAGTCTGACAGAAAAAAATCACAATATCTGATATGAATATGAAATGAAAAAGAAACCTGACTATAAGCATAACTCACATTTAAAACTGTGTTGCAATAACATGCATGAGAATGTTCAGTAGATAGATAGATAGACAGACAGACAGACAGACAGATAGATACATACATACATAGATAGATAGATAGACAGATAGATAGATAGATAGATAGATAGATAGACAGATAGATAGATATAGATAGATATAAATAAACACAGACAGATAGATAGATAGATAGATAGATATAGATAGATAGATAGATAGTTAGATAGATAGACAGATAGATAGATGTACACACAGAGATAGAGACAGAGATATAGATATAGAAACAAATACAGAAACAGATCTAGATCTAGATATCAACATTGATGCATTTTACAGTTGGTAACTCTTAGTATTAGCTTGGGTTGTGACCATACATTATAACATTGCTGAATTCCTGTTTAAATATTAGAGTATTTTGGTTAAACTGTAATTATCATCTCACCAACACTTGCTCATTACTTCATTTATCTGCACATGTTTTTGTATTACCTTGCACGTTTTCATTTATATATCAGTTTATTTTCTTCCCCTCTCTATCTGCCTGCACCTATCGGTTCTTTCCTTCACCCCCCCCCCCCACTCCAATATGTCTCTTCTCATAATCTGGTTCCATTTACACAGAAAAATGGTCATGAATGACAGAGCCCATACCTTCTGGATGAGTTCAAGAAGTTCATTGGACTTCTTCAAACGCTCCAGGATCTTATCAATGTTGAGGACAGCGAGAACATGTTTGTCGACGATGGCTGACTTCATGATGTCCCGCCAGTTCTTGTCCACAGTGGCAAAGCGACGACCTTCCTCTGGCATCTGAGCCATGATGTCTGGTGAAGAGAAGATGGGTTCCAGGTACAACCAAGTGGCCTGTACCTTCAGCCACTCATCCAGGATGTCCTGCAGGGTCATCAGCTTGCCTTCCCACTCCCTTGAGGCCACAGACGACAGGAGGGTTATTGGTATATTCACTTAGTGCTGTTTCAAGCAACAACTGAGGTCTTAGCTCTAAATCCTTTATTGTTGTACTGAATATAAAATGAGTGATCGACTTAGTATGTTAAATATGCACTGTGCTCATAAACACAATCACACACCTACATCCACTGACCCCTCTCAACACACACACACATACTCATTTACACATGCACACACATTCTCTCTCCAGTCACAGAAATTACAGCTAGAGAAACAGTAGAAGAGAGAAAAAGAGGTAGAGACAAAGAGATGTGGGATGAACAGATTCTTTACAATGACATATGCACAAATGTTTTTGAAAGGCATATACACACTAAGTGTCCTTCAATAGTTCTTTGTAGAAGGATAAGGATAAAAAAAACACTGACGAAACAAAACAAAACAAAAAACATAACAAACGCATCCACAAAGACTCAGTAAATTTTTTAAATCTAGGTAATTATTTCTCACATACATCAGCATGATCACCTGATTTCAGCTGATCAGTGTTTGCCCAGAAACTCAACTTTCCATACAGTTCAAAAGAAATACTGCAGAAAGCAAAAGACATGTTCAAATCACCGATGTTCACAAAATATAATACGTTATGCCAAGTAACATCAATGTGCACAACATCCTGGACAAATCATCAACTCCAATGTTCACCTGCCATCTGCAAATGAACACACATTTAAGAAAGAAAAATTGCCTTACACCCAAACTAACAATGATTATTTGTTCACTAAATTCCGTTTTAAATCCCCACACAATGCTGCTGAAACACTTACAATATTTAGATCTTATCGTTCTAAATTTCTGTCAGTAGTTTGCAAACAGAATGTATTATTCTTTAACAAAACTGAAAATGACAGATGGGGTACTAACATCATGTATTTATTTATATGCATATGTATACACACACACACACATACATATATATATATATATATATATATATATATATATAGATATATATATGTATATATATATGTATATATATATATATATATATATATATATATATATATATATATTATATATTATATATGAGTGTGTGTGTGTATATATGTGTACATACACACACACACACACACATATATATACATATGTATGTGTGTGTGTGTGTGTATATGGATACATACATACATACATACAGATAGATAGATACAGATATATATTGATATATATAGATATATATGTACATGCAGATATATAGAGATACAGATATAGATATGGATATAGATATAGACAGACAGACAAACAGATAGACAGACAGACAGATAGACAGATAGAGAGATACAGATACAGATATAGATATACTTGTAGATATAGATATTTTAATACATATATAACTGGATTATAATTTAAGAGCTACTCCCTGAGTACATTTCAACTGTATATTTATTGAAAAATTAAGGCTCATTCAGAAAAAAATATTTGGGCAACGTACACAACATGTTACTAAACATACAGACACTCACAAACTCTTCACTGATAATGTGTATGTGTGTGTGTGTGTGTGTGTGTGTGTGTGTGGTGTGTGTGTGTGTGTGTGTGTGTGTGTGTGTGTGTGGTGTGTGTGTGTGTGTGTGTGTGTGTGTGCTTGTGTGCTTGTGTGCATGTATGTGTGTGTGTCTGTGCATATGTTCAAATGTGTGTTCACACACATGCTTGCCCACCTGTGCATGAAAATGATCATGAATACTTTGGGCATATCATATCATTCATCAACTTAATTTACAAACAGCAGGACAGAAAGGTCTTTTCAGGTGTTTCATAAAGCATGTAGACGCTAGAAAACCACTGACCAAGAGGCAAGTGTTACAGAATAAAATCGCATAATAAAGCAACATGATTTCTGACAGACTACAGTATAAGGATTTGGTCCATGAAAATGACTAACCTTATACATCAAACACGACAGACAAAAGAAAATATACGTATGCAGAGTCCTCACGCTTGGAAGACAGGTACATAATGCATCACTCTCATGCTATGAAAAATAGTACAGAAACACATTTTCCCTCCCTTTCATGGCCACATGCACTCGGATATACATGTTGGTTTTTGCATGCATAACTGTTTTTTGGTGTTTTTCTTTACCTCACTATTATAGCAGTCAAACTCTTGTTTTCAAAGGAAGGAAAATGCATGCCAGGTGTTTTCGTGTTTCTGCAAACCACTGAACACAGATATGGCTTACAAGATCTTTAATGCGCATACTGTGTCTTCTGCATGTGTATACACACACAGAGGGTTCAGGCACTAACAGGCCGGTATGTATACTGACCTGGGAGATTGGAAAATTCTCTATCTTTATGCACCAGGCAGTACCCAAACAGATTCAAATCCAAATCTTCCATATAGAATCAATGTCATAACCTCTCAACTTTCGTGAACATCTATGAACTTATAAATGTCTTCACACTTTCGCACACAAAAAAGTAGAACAGTTAAATATACAGCAGCACTGTCCTGAAAGAAGACATAAAATAGGTAAATATATATGTGCAGCATCATCATGCTTAAAACAAAGCAGAAAATTATAAACATACATATGCAAAGTCTTCACACCTGGAAACCAAACATAAACACATACTGTGTGTCCTAATACTAAAAATTAAACAGGAGAAACAGAGTGAACTATGAGAAATACAAATACTGTGACAAATACAAAATAATCAGACTGCTGCATCATACAATATCAGAATGGTGCTTTCGAAAGATGTCTCAAAGACTAAAGATTACTTGTGAGCAAACAGTCCAAAACTTTGTACAAAAGATTTACGATCAATTGTGAGCATTCAAACAGTCCCAAACTTGAAGACTGTAGCCACAGATGTCACCATGGTATGACTCACGCCAAAACAGAAAAGAGTAAAGAGCTGCCTGTGATGTGAGAAGTGAAAGGAAAACTAACCTGAGACAGGTTTAAAACAAAAGTTGATCTAGCCAAGCTAAACGTCTCTTTTTTCCTGTTATTCTAATGAAATAAAATACAAATTAAATCCAATAAGATATTCAAGACAGTTCTAAGAATCTCCCTTTTTCCGAACAACCCACACACGACAGGACAAGCTGACAATTGCACTTTTCACATTTTCAGATGCTGTTCATTTAAAACTCTGTATGTATATTCAAACATGATTTCCAGACTTTTGTTTGGGCCAAATGTATGCTCAGAATTGGAAAAAGATCCATCCCAAAACAAAAGTCTTTGAAACACATATAGTCTAACAAAAAAACAAAAAAAAGAAAACAGACAGATATGATAAATAGACAAACATACAGAGATCGGCCTGAATCAGTCTCTCCTTTTCTTTCAGAGACTGGAAAGAAAAAAAGAAGAGAAAAAGAAAAATATTGTCACATATCACGATTTCATTTAAAACATTTTGAGATATGAAAAAAGAAAAAAAAATGGTAAGGAAATAATTCCCATTCTTCAAGCTGCAGGTACAAGAAGACTGACAGTGCAGATACATGGTACCAAAAATAAAAAGCACCCTGTCCACACCAGATGACTGGCACTGTCCAGAATGTTCTCCCATGCAGCCAACTTACCAGTTGTCACGAGAATCTTTGCTCATTTTGCTGTCATAAATACATACTGGCCTAAATAAACTGCATACATCAAGTCCATATAAGAACTGAAGATCACATAAATAGTAAACAAGGCAGGGGAGATGGAATGATGTAAGGTCTAAGATTCATTTGTCCAACAGAAGTATAGATATCTTCTTCGTTTAAAAGAAATGTATTTCAAGTACAGAAACACAAAGACAGTGGAGATACCATTTTGACAATGAATTTATACTTGATGGACAAATTACCAATGCAAGTACCTATTTGTTTCTCATAAATTCATCCTTGTTAGCAGAAATTTGGCACAGATATTTGCATAATTTAAGAATAACAGAAAGAGCATATCTGGCCCCCAAATACTTCCAATCGAAAAATGGAAACAATCACAATAACTCCATTTTACACACAAATTAAGATGGCAGCTCCAGCCTAAGAAATGCAGAAAAAGGTTATCATAATTTAGCTGTAATGTTGAAAGGAAGCAACTATTATATGGCAAAGCTTTCACTGTAAGCAAAAGCCTAACTTCATAACAGCATCCTCCTGACCCTGTCTATGAAGAAGGAACAAAGCGCTCACCTCATGTCAGCTTCAAAGGGCTGGATGAAGGGAGAACCACGCATGGTCTGTGTCTTGACGATGTGGTCATCCAGCAGCTGCTGAATGTCATCAATGGAAGACAAGATGTACGTGCCTGTTTCACGGTATGGGATGATGGTAAACTCCACCTGACAAAATATATAAATACAAAATAGTCAATAAATGCAGCCTAATGTAGTGCATACAAGCCATTGACTTATAAAACACCTATGAAAATCTATGCCGCAGGTTTGAAAGCTCACGAAAATATTTTTTCAATATACAGCTTTTAAAACTAAAGTCTTGTTTCCATATAATGATTATGGTCCACAAGGAGGTCAAATCCACAATCTCTGTTATCAGCCTGGCCCCCTAACCAGCTGGGCTATAAAACTGTGACCTGCATGAGGGTCAAACCCACAAGCCCTGAGTTATCAGCATAGCACTCTAACCAACTGAGCTACCAGGGCCTCTGGTAGTCAATCACTGACAGATTAAGGATGGAGCACACACAGAATTGTCTTAGCACAATGAAACCCTTTTGAACAAATACAAATTTAAAAAATAAAATTCCATACAAAATTACTAAAGAAGTATACAAAAATAACATTAGCATATTTTCTTCCCCCTTATTTCAATTGTCAAGTCAAACAAAACAGATCAGACTTTCTATACTGATGACGATCAGAATTGTTAAGCAAACTTGAATTATGATTCATTTCAATACCACACACTTCAATAGCTATCATAAATCCTAAGGGTCATATGGTGCACTTACAGGAGCCCATTCTTTCTTCATAGATTCCAGAGCTTTCTCCAGGGCAAACTCTTTGCTGGCTGCCTCTGATATGCCCTCGAATTTAGGAATGTAAGGCTCCAGGTTCATGTCCACAAACTTGCTCAGGCAGGAGGTTTCATCAGGCTTCACTGAAAAGCCCACAATGTCTGAGATCTTGTCCCAGTGGCGATCACGCAGACCAGGATTGAAGAGAGTTTGGACCAGTGGCATGTGTTCC
>CM060305.1:109096037-109181037 GCA_030674185.1 Monoplex corrugatus
AAAAAGTTACACTTTCATTACCACCACAAAACTGTCTGATCTGATACACCAACCTTGAGCGATTCCTCGTACTGGTTCCTCTTTTCTGACATGATCAGTTTGTGTTCTTCAAACACAGCTGGCATACGCCCATGCCACATGAACACTTGTGCATTCAGTCTGATCTCGGCTGGCGAAAACTGAGCATGATCCGACAGAAAGGTCAGGCGTTCCTTTGAAGCTGTGAGTCGTTTCTCCATGACAAAAATTGTATCTGACTCAACCTTTTCAATGTAAGTTTTCAATTCCATGAGTTCTTCAGTGTTGGCTGGTGTTGTTAGAGCTTTTTCTGCGACACCCTCATAGTCGTCACACAACCTGCATATACATTAAGTTGTACACTGAATCATGTTATGGCTTTTTTTTCCAATTTAGATAAATAATCTTCTATTTCCAGTCTCCTTAGACATATATTTCAGAACATTTGACAGTGAAAATGTCAGTCTCAATCAAAGTTACGGCAGCTACAATATTGATACCTATTAAAATTCAACAATTAACAATCAATAGAAAAACACTTTTTGTACAAGAAAAATGCCTCATTATGTAGGATGGGCTCCTGCATCCTAATACATCACTTCTATTTAGAAACAAATGTTTTCTGGAAAAACACCCCACAAGCTTATTAATAGCATGGAAAGAAACTGCAACCTAAATTTTCAGATCAACTTGTTGCTAAGCCACTGTTTGATAAAGGAGACATACAACTGAGTGAAAGGACATTTTTAAGAGAACTGAATACACAGAAATAAAAACAGATCGTACCTTCATGTCTTTCAAATTTTTCACAAATAATACAACCAAAAAATGTCACTACATGCCATGGTATCATGCAAGTGATAAAGAGCTATTTGCATAAAGTTGGTTTAATTACTGAAAGCAATAAAATCATAAATGGTTAAAATCAATACTTACTGCACTTAGGCTGTAAAAAGAAGGAGCTCAATTGCATCATAGAACACTAACTAAAGATGTAAGTAGACCTAAATGCTGTGACAATGGGAGATAATCATTTATTAAGAAAAAAAAAGAACAAATGATGCAAAACGTTTAACAAATTCAAAAGATGAAGGACATAGAATCAAATGCTTTCAGATAAGACTAATGCAATATATACTGGCAACAAAGGTTGTTTTGTTGAATATGGATGTTAGACATGTTACTGTATGTTGTTTTTGTAGAAGCAAATAGAATAGTTTGTGACATACATTTGAGAATGCATTGTGGTGCACGCATTTTGTAAACATCTCAGAGCAATCCTGAATAATGCTTGCATCAATGCTATTTCTGTAAATATTATCAAAACAATTGTTTTGTTTGGATGTGATACTAATTTCAAATCAGGTAACATTTACTCAATTGTGTTCTACACAAAATTCTATATGTACAAATGCAAACATAAAGAGACTAGACTACGTGTCAGTTTATTCAAAAGGTATTTAGAACAATTTTTGACAGAGAATAACACTCATCATTAATGAACATGGCATATAACAAATCTAAAAATGATTATATTTCCTATAAACATTTGCAGATATCTAGATTGTTGAAATGTTTATGGTTGATTTGCTTACTGAAACAACTGCTAATCCATTTAAATGGATCACGTGTTAAATTTTGCAACTTTAAATTCTTTTCTGCCACAAGAGTTCTATCAGTATTGTCAACACTCTTCTTCCACATAACATACGATGTACATAAATGTATGATGAACATAAACATGCTTTTGATATCATCTATGATATTTCTTTATTTGTTATGTTTTCTCTATTTGTTGTTCCATAAATCGCACCAAACAAAAAAATCAAAAACAAGATTTCGCTACATGCAAACAGCCAAGAACTGGTTTTCACTTAAATATTTATTTTGTAATCACAATCCTACATACAGAAATGCATTTCATTACAAACAAGATAAAAGCACTTTTGCGTTCATCCATAAAGACATTTACATTTTGATGTACCTATGCTATCAAGTTACATATGTACCTTATAATAAAAACTTATTCACAAGTGGTTAATCTTACAAGTGCCATGTCTTCTCCTTCATCCCCACCCCCTCCCAAACACCTTCACACCTGTCTCCATCCTTGTCCCCCTTTACCTCACACGCATGATTATGCCTTCCTTCCCTCCTTTCCTCTGTCTCTCTCCACTCATTATGAAATTGCAAACATGAACACTACATCACCATCTTATTTCCTGTTTTGTGATCAAACTATACAATATGTAAAATTGAAAGAAAAAGATATGAAAGGCAACAATAAAGGAAAAGAAAGAACAATTACCAGAAAAAAAAGAAGTAAACAAACACAGAAAGGAGAAAAGAAAAATGTTATGAACCTGGAACAACCCAATGACTCCCTCACCCTATCCACCAGCTTGCAACAGGAAGTTGGAGGAAGCTGGCAGACCATGTGAGGAAGTTAAAAGGAAGAGCAGAAATAATGAATATCTGTCTTACTTTCTGTTTTCTTCCTGGTGGTCAATGCACATCTTGTTCAAGAGTTTGTTTCGCAGACTGTCTGCACGCTTGGCCAGTGCACGGATCAGTTCATCACAATGCACTTCAAACATGCCCAGCCGAAGCACCTGAAAAAAATGTACTTCATCAACAAATGACTGCATACAGAGTGATGATGATTGTGTGTGTGTGTGAGTGTGTGTGTGCATGTGCGTGTGTGCGTGAGTGCGTACGTGTGGTGTGTAAAACTTTCATTGTGCATGGAAAGTACTTTTGTTTGTTATGAATACTTAATCTGTTATTCAACTGAAACAGTTAAACTTACATAATACACATACGATGTGCACACATGTAAATGCAGAAGTAATGGGTGGTATTTTGCACACATGCATCATGACGTGTGGTGTGTGTGTGTGTGTGTGTGTGTGTGTGTGTGTGTGTGTGTGTGTGTGTGTGTGTGTGTGTGTGTGTGTGTGTGTGTGTGTGTGTGTGTGTGTGTGTGAAATGCAGAAGTAATGGGTGGTATTTTGCACACATGCATCATGACGTGTGTGTGTGTGTGTGTGTGTGTGTGTGTGTGTGTGTGTGTGTGTGTGTGTGTGTGTGTGTGTGTGTGTGGTGTGTGGTGTGTGGTGTGTGGTGTGTTGTGTGTGTGTGTGTGGTGTGTGTGTATGTGTGTGTATATGAATGTGTGCGTGTGCGTGTGTGTATGTGTATGTATGTGTGTGTGTGTGTGTGTGTGTGTGTGTGTGTGTGTGTGTGTGTGTGTGTGTGTGTGTGTGTGTGTGGTGTGTGTGTGGTGTGTGTGCATGTGTGTATGTATGTGTGTGCCTGTGTGTGTGTCCATGTCTCTGTATATGTCTGTGTGTCTGTGTGTATGTGCATCTTTGTCTGTAAAGTTCCATACATCATTACATGCCTGATATATATACATACTTGTGTGCACCTATGGATATGTACATGTCCACAATGCATACTCATCCTCTAAATATAAGCATGTGTATACACATTTTACATGTTTGAAAGGGCAGACACAACATGTGTGTACACATTTCACATATTTGTAAGGACAGACACGAACAATCATAATCAAATGACAACTTGCCATACTGATTGTATTCTCTCTCTTTTTTTTTTCAAACCCTCTAAAATTCGACTTGAACATAGACAATGCTAAACAAATAAGCTAAGCATAACTGAAATCATATCATCTGGAAAAAAAAATCCCGATTCATGCAAATATTCATATGCTTAATATACATTTACACATCTACATGAAGCATAAGTGACTCTTAAAAATACATAACATGAAGAAAACAAAACACACAAAAATTTTGTTAGTGTACATAGGTATACTGCTATGAATCAGACTGATTCTAATCTCAAAATTCCTCTCATCCACACATATAATAATACATGTACATTTGTTTCTTGAACATAAGGCATTTTCCATACAACAAACTATTTCTAATCATGTGCATTAGTTCACAACTCAGAAATTCCTGCATAAAAGAAATCAGGTTTTCTGATAAATTATCTGTAATAAGAAACATTTACCTGTCAGAAGTTTATCAAGAACTTTCAGAGTTAATTAAGATTCATGTAAGCCTGCATGCATGAGTGTGCATGTGTGCATGCATGTGTGTGCAAGTGTGTGTGTGCATGAGTGTGTGCGTGTGTATATGTGTGTGCATGTGTGTATGTGTGACTGCATGCATGTGTCACAGAGAGATTGAGAATGAAACAGAACAAAATGTACACAGTCTGTGACTTGGAAGGGGAAAAAAAACTTTTTAAAAAAAAGGACATACAGTTAAGGCTGATACATGCATACCTGAAACTAAAAGAACTCTGTGTGTGTGTGTGTGTGTGTGTGTGTGTGTGTGTGTGTGTGTGTGTGTGTGTGTGTGTGTGTGTGTGTGTGTGTGTGTGTGTGTGTGTATGTGTGCGCACGTTCATGCATGCCTGTGCTTGTTGGTATATGTGCCCGTCTGTGTATGTGCTTGTTTGTGTTTTGCCTATCTGTGTCTGTGTGTGTGTGTGTGTGTGTGTGTGTGTGTGTGTGTGTGTGTGTGTGTGTGTGTGTGTGTCTGTATATGTTTGTGTGTTCTGTATGTGACTCTGCAAATGTTTAAGAATGTGTGTGTATGTATGTATGTGTGTGTGTGTGTGTGTGTGTGTATTTGTGTGTGTGTGTGTGTGTGTTCTGTATGTGACTCTGTGAATGTTTCTGTGTGTGTGTGTGTGTGTGTGTGTGTGTGTGTGTGTGTGTGTGTGTGTGTGTGTGTGTGTGTGTGTGTGTGTGTGTGTGTGTGTGTGTGTGTGCCTGTGTATGAGTGTGATACAGTGCAATGTGCAAAGCTAGCATCAGGAAATTGTGCACATTTATGAAACATCATTTTCAGATTTGTTTATCAGTCAGTGAACTCATTCTATAGCATACAGCATGCAGTAAAAAAAAAAAAGAAGAAGAGATGCCATGCAATAAATGCAACTAATCCACAATTCAAAATAGAGGCTCTCTCCTTAACACAAGATTCTGCATCCAGTCCAACTATTATCTAATATTTGTTACTCTTCCAAAGATCAGAATTGTCAAGAAAAGGGATAGCTATTTGATTAGCTACTGCTGAAGAGATCTGAGGACATAGTACATATATCTAATTTATGGAAATATCTGTGTTAAATTTATACTCAAAATTCCAGTGGTTATGATACAACTATTTACAATACTTGCATCAATTTGAACTCATGAGTTTGGTAGAATCTCAAGACTCTGCCAACATGAAAACAATATTTTGTTCAGGTCTGTGGCATTTGCCATAGATCTTTTGGTTATCCTTTACACTGCATATATAAGTACATGTGGAATTATCAGAACACTATACATAATAGTGAGCAAAATGGAACTGAAAAATGCAATCTTATTTTTCTACCACCTGGGAATAAATGACAAATGAAGACATTAATCAGTTACAATCTATCATGAAATGAAAAACTTCGTAATAGCTATGCTTTGTTGTTAGTCGACATTCTGACTTTCTTGAGAAAGACTTTAAAGTCGAAAATTTGACCCCTCTACAACAAGGTGTTCGGGTGTTGTGTACAGTATGAAATGAAAAACTGATTATAATACTAATATGGTTTCTATCTTTTACTGCTGTTCATCATTAAATCTACTGCTCACTTTCATGAACAATTCATTTTTCACCCAAGATTGGAATAAATTTCTTTTGGGGATACGACTTTTAAATAAAACACTTTGGAACTATCATTTTGTAAAATGAAGCCATTTGAAAGACCAGTTTGCAAAATATTTTATTCTCAATTTTTTTTTTTCCAGAAAGAACACAAATGAAAATTCAGAATTCTCTATCACATAAAAGCACAAAAAAAAAACCCCAACAGATTATGCACAAGCAATTAAAGATGTCTATATTAAAGAAGAGAGACAAGTCATCAAAGCATACAGCAAACAGGAAAGGCAAGTTCTTAAAGCAATCTATAACAGAATAAACATAAAGATTCTATATGAAAGCATGCTACTGCTCTGAACTTACGAGAAAATAGTTCTGTTGGAAAAATGGACAGAAAGTTTTTAATTACAATTTTTGACTTGCTTTTAAAATTATTATAATACCAAACAAGACTGTCAAATCATGCTGACAGGTTACATGCTTTTTTGTTTATCCTGAGAATGGCTCACTGGCTCAGCAGGTTAGAGCACTCTGCTGATAATGTGGAGGTTATGGTTTTGACCCCCTCTGCAAGCTATACATCTTTAAGTCATTTCTTTTCAACAGCTGTCTGGCAAAGTTGATAGTGCCGAGGACTCAAGATCTGATATCTTGAGTTCGACCCCAGCCTGCACCAATAAAAACTGTCTTGTTTGCTGCCCTTTTTGATGCTTCATTATGCTGGAGTCAGTGTTTCATAGATCTTGTCCCATCTCTCCCCCTCCTTTTCAAGACCTTGTCAATATGCAGGGATTAGGGTTACACACACTTGAAGTATCTGCCAGATAATGGCTGTCAGATTTGTGTGGAGCACATATGAAAATGAGCGCTGTGAATTCCTCTTGAATGAATTCCACTCTTCCCTTTCCGATCCTGAAAAAGCGCTATGTCCACTTAAACTTGACAAGCTATGGCACTTTTTAGATTGAATATAGCAAATGAAATTGTTCCTGCCTAGGATGCAAGAAGTATTACTCTAAGTCTTTGTTGGGACAAGGAATCTTTTTTGGCACTCTTCATTAAATCTTATGTATGGGTCAGTGCTACTCTTTCAGATAAGATGATAAACAACAGTCCAGCATGCACCATACACTCATCAAATATTAAAATAAAAACATGGCAACATGTAGCTGTCTCTAGCTAAAACTGTGTTAAAAAGTAGGCGCTCACAAACACACACACATACATGCACACACACATGATACACGCACACACACGATGTGCACACACACACACATCTGGACCTCTGTTTATCATCTCATCTGAAACACTAACACCCAGACCTATAAATAAGCAAACTCGCTTCAAATGTAAATGTCATGGCTTCCGTTCCTTCTGTGTGTATAACCCCAGCTCTGAAATTCCCTTCCAAATAATATCAGACATTCTATTTCTATTTCAACATTTAACTTTTACAGCATACCTTACCTCTTCAGACAATATTTCAGTGTCCAGAATCTTTCTAACATTTTGTAGCCTGTTCTTGTATCTACTGTATGATTATGAATTGGTCTGTGACTGTCAATGTGTGTGATTGAGTGTGTCTGTAATAACCTAGATCCATAGGTAAAGCACTACATAAATACAAGTCAATATTATTATCATTAATATTTTCATAAAGTCATTATTATTATTATTTTATTTTTATCATCATCATCATCATCATTCTTACTGTTGTTATCATTACTGTTATTGCATCTTCCCCAGCAAGAGCAGCCCATGTCTTATAGGAAAATTCCCACTGTGGAAAAGTATGTGATACAATAAAATACACATTACTGTCCACACTCATGTTTACTACTAGAAAATGCTCATTATAACATGCATGGTCACAACTGTCTCATGTCTATTGTAAGTCTATATGTCCATTGTAAGTCCAAAGTCTGGTTAAAAAAAACATTAATAAACGCACACACAATTTTGTTTATGATACACTTTTACATGTACATATTTTAAACACAGTAGCCCCAAAGTGAATCACAGCCGATCCGACTCACACTTTCACAATAGTCTATAACACAATTATTACCAACACAGACAAATTGAACACCCCACTTCAAAACGAGTGACTTTCTTAACTCTTTGACTTCCTCACACTCTCCACCAGCTTCCTGCACTATCAACCTTGGCAGCAAAGCAAAAACTTAATCTTTCACTCCCTCACCCTGTCCTTGAGTTTCCTAAATGAATCTGTGGATTGAGTGAAAGGTTAAGTGTTTTTGCAGCTGGTGGAGAAGATGACAGACTCAAAGGGCTAAAACATCATAGATACATTCAGCATAAAACAGTTTGTCATCATGAATACATTCCGTGCAAAACAGTTCATTTTCAATTTATGTAAACATATACAGACTAAAGAAATTAATGGAGCATAAAATTTACTTATGATCAAAACGCATACAATGATACAAACAAACATGTTAGAACAATACAGTCATTCATCACTGCAAATTGTTATACAACGAAAAGGTAGTAAAAGAATGCTGGAAGGAGCTTGCACAAACACAGGATATTTTCTTAGTGGTGCCATTTACCTTCTCAGTATTGTAGGAGATTTCATCGACTAGTCGTTGATACTTCGTGACTTCTTTGCTGTATTCTTCAAAGGAATGGTCGTCCTCCGAGATAAATTGGTCCACATCTGCATCCGCCTGCAGCCCATCACCATTTTCAGTTGTCAGATTGTTTAGCATTTATTTGCTTCTTCACCACACATGGATAACACAGAGAACAAAATGATTAAAAAAAATATTCACAAAGAAGTTCATAGTAAAAAATGCTTATTACTGTATGAAGCACTGGTAATAGTAGAAGGAGGAGGGGGTGATGAAGTAGCTGCAACAGTAGCAGCAGCAGAAGTGATACAACAATCATCCAACAAATTCAAGAATGTCCTAATAACTTAAAAAAGTGACTGTTGCAGAGCTTTACAACTTTACATACACCTTGCCAAATTATCCATGATCTAATTACACCACACTGGGTAGTCATACCAAGCATCATGGCCATGTTTTGCATTGATGAACAGAACCCTTATATTAAAACTTGAATTTTATAAAGGAAGTTCTGGCAAACATGTATAAAAAATATTACAAAGTGTACGTGGGATACAAGCTTTGTCGCATGTGCATTTTACAGTTGGGTATCAGTCTATTAAGTTGGATAAAATGACGTTAAAGGCAAGCATAAATGTGGGAGGCAAGCTGAGGCTTCAAATGAAAAACGTGTTCAAGAAGTTAGCAAAATTGTGACAAGATCACTTATGATACTGGATTGAGTTGTGGATCAATTCATGCAATTTTAACAAGTTAATTTAGAATGAGATGTGTTGCAATAAGGCGAATCCAGCATTGCCTAGACGAAAGATCAAAATTGGGTGTGTGTCCCTGTTGCAAAGATTCTGTGAAACAGGTACAAAAATGAGGGTGTCAGCTTTTCAAATCAGATAATTTTTTCAAGAAAACCTGATTTAGAAACTGTAAGCCTTGTGGCATGCTCCCGCCTCTCCAAGGCTCATCAAGTTCAGTAGAAAGCAAGGAAATCTATGGATGATAATGATACGCACCTACGATAATCAGGGCATACTGATGGCACATTGCGTCCTATGGGACAAACTGTTATCAAGGCTATTTCAGGATATTTCTCATTAAATTCAAGACCTGCAATCTGTGTCACACTTAGTCTATTCTTCAGATATAAGTCCCCCAGATTTTCACCTAATCCAAACTTGAAGGAACCCCTCTGGGGTGTATGTATCTATGACTTAGATGATTTGGAAATAGAGGTGGCCAAGCATGTACAACATATCCACTCAGGTTGCAAAGCAACAGGCATTTCAGACCTTCCCAACAGATAGGAACTGGTCCTACAGGAAAAGCAATATTACATCAAAGAAATATAGAAAGGTACTGATCATTACCTTATGTTTACATTTTATTGTCATGTTTTCACTATCTGTTGGATGACCTTTGTGGTAATAATAGTCATCATCATCATCATGTGCCCTGCTGCATGGCATTCTCAATCATGGACCTAGTATACTAGTAATAGTAGTAAAACTAGCATAACATTATCATATACATGTAAAAAATACATGGGTGTGACAGTTCAGTGGCTAGGACAGCAGTCTTCCAACTGCAAGTGCATGGTTCTAACCTGATGGGTATCACCTAGTGGGGAAAAGGTGATTTTTCTGATCTTTCTGGTCAACAACCTGTAGTGCCAGAACCCCCTTCTTGTGTGTGCAAATGCAGAACGTCAAACACATATGTTAAAGACCCTATTAGCCATATCAGTGTTCAACAGTTTATGGAAATAAGAAAACACCCGGCATGCACACATCCCAAAACACAGGACTTGAATGCCTCAATGGTGGGGTTAAAAAAAAGTGGCCATACCCATAGAAGCCACTCTTGTACTTAAGTGCTCATGGAACCTGCAGTCCAGAAAAGAAAAAAAAAACCCTCAAAGGTTTATATTCTCAATAGCTGATATAATCTTAACTGTAATGGAAAACAGCCAAACAAATAGATTATGAGAAATAAGATGGGTTGTCTTGGAACAGCAGATGTGGCTTGCTATAGTGGAACAACGAAATTTCAGTTTAAAAGTCCCCTTCCAATTTCAACAATACCAAAAGCAAGTAATCACTGGAGGTTCTTAGTAGTAGCAATGTCTTGTTAAAATTTTCTCCTTTCTTTTATCTGTCCATCTGTATCATCTTGAATATCGTAAAGAAAAAGAGCTGATGGCCAGCAGCAAAGTGGAAGGCCTGAACAAGAGAAATGTTGTGTATTCCAAGGTCTCCTTCACATAGTTGACCCAACTCTTCCTTGGTTTGCATCTTGCTTTAAAATCCAAATGTCTTTATTGCATGCCTGTTGATTTGATTGATGAGGCTACATTCTGATCAGATGGCTAAACTGCTTTTAAAATTCTAATTCTCTACTGACGAGTACAATGTAGACCTGGGTTCCATTATTTCTCTGATCTTGAAGATGTTAAATTTACTCTCCCATACTGCTGACTTGTTTTGTAAAATAGTCTTTGGTAGAAGAACAATGTGATGCACAATGCACCCTCCCATTTTACTGACCTGTTTTGTAATGAGGAAGTTGTACTTGTCGTAGATCTTGCAGTGTTCCACAGGGCCTGCGCTCTCCTTCTTCACCACTTTGGCCACCTTCTCTTTGTGCTTCCTCAGGATCTCATCTAAGATCACAGGCTTCAGGAATGCTTTGGCCTTGCTTCCATGCTGCAACATCATCACACCTAACTTAACCTTGCTTCCATGCTACAACATCATCACACTAATTTTATAAAAACAAAACAAATATTCATTTTCACTTGAAAAATCCTGTCATTATCATTTACCAGATTGCAAAACATGTCAATGTCATTTGTAACAATTCAACCTTGAATGGCATTGGCACCAACAAGATTATCTAGTTAAACAACTTAATATTGAAAAAGCAGAGTCAATGACAACCTGTCCGTTTTGAAATGAGGCATACAACAAAATCATACAAAAAATTACAAAAAGTCATACTAACAAAAGCCTTCTCACAGAAAATTAAAAAGAACAATCACTCTTGTATGCCTGAAATCCTGAAAATAATCCACCTCATCAAACTTACAAAGTTAAGATTCTTCAAAAAGGCACACACACACACACACACACACACACACACACACACACACACACACACACACACACACACACACACACACACACACACACACACACATGAACTGAACCGTTTTAAAAGTAAAAAAGAAAAGAATGGACTCACCCACTCAGAGTACAGCTTGGTCTCCACCCTGGGAACAACCCCAGAAGCCTTGACGATGACATCATAGACATTGAGCAGAACCAGCTCAAAGTCCTCAAAGGGTGGCTCAAATTTGATCAGAGAATCATCCAGGATGAGGCGCAGAATAAACCCAGAGTGTTCAAAAGCTCGTGTTGATGTCTGCAACACATACATGCATATCAGACTTTACAAATATAACTTTATATATGAACTTCACATGTTCATAATCAAACATTTATGAAAAAAGCATAAAACAGACTGACCTCCTTCAGGAACTGTGCCACTAGACAGATGTTTCAAGGGTACAATTCTGGGCACAGTAATAATGATACAAGTTGCTCACGCAGCAGATTCCCCCTTTCGACAATAGCAGTATACCAAGGGAAAGTCTACAGGATACAGCTTGGAAGCCCGTAAGGGTGAATTATTGTAGCAAAGATTCATCATCCACTTGTATTAGCAACTTAATTTAAAACTTATTAACAACTCAAAATAATCACAATGTAATTCTAAGTGTAAGTTCCACATACACAGAACCGAAACTACGATTTAGCATATCCTTAATGTAAATCACATGTGTATCAAACTACTCTCACTGAGACTGTACACTGTATAGTCAACACAACTGTTATACTGTATACCAGTTAGCCTTAGTCTTCCCATGGAATGAATAAATTTACAGATTACCTTTGATACTTTAACATTTACATCATTGAACTTTAAACTGATGTACTGCCTGTGACACATTAGCATTCACATCAGCACTACATTAGCATTTACATCAGCACTTTTGAATGTTAAACTTACAGACTGTCTATGCCTGTGCAACATTCACATGCATATCTACATTCAGGTGTTACCAATGATTTAACCCTTTCACTTCCTCAATGTATAAAAGGAATAAGTTAACACAAATCTATGTATGCACTCTCACTTGTGGCTATTGATCATGTGGCATGTAAACACTTATCTGTACATGTTCATCATGACAGGTATATGTATGATTAAACTCTGTGGCTATGTATTCATTTGTATACATGAGTGAGTGTGTATGCTATGATGTGTGTATGTGAATGAGTGGTGTGTATGTGTGTGTGTGGTGTGTGTGTGTGTGTGTGTGTGTGTGTGTGTGTGTGTGTGTGTGTGTGTGTGTGTGTGTGTGTGTGTGTGTGTGAGAGCGTGTGTGTGTGTGTGTGTGTGTGTGTGTGTGTGTGTGAATGTGCATGCGGGTGTGTGTGTGTGCATGTATGCGTGTGTGTGCGTGTGCATATGCGTGTGTGTGAGCGTGCGTGCACATGTGTGCATGCATACAATATACCAGCACATCTGTATGTATTATGCTCTATGTCTTGAAAATACGCAATGTACAGTTTCAAAGCAGTAACATACTGGAGGCTGACTCAGCAGGTCAGTGTAGTCATCAATCGACAGAAGGGTCAACTGCTGCAGGTTGTCCGTCATCAGAGTGGCTGCACAGTTGAAGAAGGACTCCAGTTTGTCCTGCTCTTGGTTGCTAGGTACCTGCTTTCGCTTGTTGCCTTGGTAGAAAATGGTCTGCACTTCTGGAAACCACCTATGAATTCAAGACAGAACACTTCATGTCCATGCTTGGTTCTGATATGAAAACTGATTAAAAGATGAACTTTTACTTAAACCAGAATTCAATTCAGTTTCATCCCACTGAGGGAAAGATTGACAGTCTGTAGCAAGCTGGAAGACCTGAAGCCAACAAATTCAGCGTAAAATACCAGTTTCATATTCAAATAAGAAATAGTTTTTTCAATACTGAACAAAATATTTCATTCTTTTCATTTCTTGATAAGATAAAAACAATCACTCAAATCTGAAGAAATAACTGTACAGTTTAAGTCTATATCTAGACAGTGTGAAAATTTATCGAAACTCTTAACCCTACCAGACCGAGTTCCCGCTATTGCGGGAATGACGAAAATGACTATATACCGAGTTCCCGCTATAGCCTATTGCAAATGTCTGCCTTTGTGTTGATGGTATTTTGAGGTGATTTGGGTGCAAAATTGACCATGAAGCGAGCTAGTGATGAACCAAGCACTTCAACAGGTAAACGGGCGAGGCCAACTCGCTTCACAGTTCAACAAGTGGTGGACATTTTGCAGATTGGAGAATTTGATCAGGAATACGTTTCCGATTCAAGTGACGATGATTACGTTGATGAAGCATTGAGTGAAAGTGATGATTCTGACAATGAAAGAAGTAGGTCGAGACAGAGTGTTGGAAGAAGGGGGCGTGCCCGTACCCCCCAACCAAGTGATAGGGGAGATGCTTGTGTGACTGAGGGTTGGACTGGTGTTAGATGAAAGGTAGGCCTATTTTCTACAATCTCTCCACGTTTCATATAGTTCTAACCATTGGTGTGCATGATATGAACAGTTTTCTAACGTATATACATTTTTTTCAAAATTTTGCTCAGGAGGCCAGGCAGGGGGCACAATTACGCTCAGGGGCTAAGGTCTGGTAGGGTTAACTCCTATCTAAACTAAAACGATTCAGTCCTGTAGTATGGTTTTACATATATGTGTATATCTATACAAATGCTCGCATGTTTGTACATGAAATCATCATCAAGCTTTCCCACTTGCTTTTTCAGTAATCGTTCCTTTGCCGCCTCAATGTGTCGCATGCACAGGTTCTGAAAGGTCTTCAGCTCCATGGAGTCTTCGCGGTTGTGAAACTCTTCCACATCAATGAATCGCAGTCCCCTGAGAAAAAAAGATTCATTTTTCAATGTATCAATCTCAGGTCCCTTTTCCTTTCTCTTTCCTTCAATCAAATACATGCATGCTACCAAAGATGGAGTATGCAGAGTGTGCAGCATTACACCAACTGCACAGTGAGGGTAAAATAAAGTATCTGAGAAAAATAGAACACTAAAAAATTGTTTTTCTTAATACATGCAGGCATGCACATGTGTAAGCATTCATACAGATGTGCAAATATGTTTGTATGTAAACACACACACACACATGAACACACACACACACATACACATACACATAAATACAATCATTCATTTCATGTAAAGTTCTCTCTCTCTCTCTCTCTCCCCCCCCCCCTCCCCAGACTTTATCATATCTTCATGAAATTCTTTCTTTCTCACACGTTTAAGATGTTTACATAACTCTTCCCATATACTCACCTTTAGGACTTTTGTTTTGTTGAAAACATCATAGCACTGAAACATCAAGCCTCTGTCTCTCTCTTCAGATTTCAGACTTCATTACAACTCTCTCTCTCTCTCTCTCTCATTCTCCCCCTCCCTTCCTCTCTCTGTCTAAATCCCAATCCCCAACTGCAAGTCAGAATGTGCTATTACCCAAAGGAGACATGCCATAGGTTGAGGACTTGCATCATGCAGGGATTGGTGTTGTGCAGGCACTGGGCCGTGGCCTCAAGTGCTGCCAAGTAGGAGCGGTTCCAGGGTTTGGGTACCACCGCCATCTCCTCACGATGTGGAAGAGGCTTCTCTTTCTTCTCATCTTCCAGTTGGCGGGGGTCTTTCAGGACAAAATCCACTGCGAAAAAAAGAAAAATCTGATTTATTGAAAAGTGTGAGTTAAGTTGGCCACTGCAGTACAGTGGCTGGTGCCGCAAAACAGACTTGCAGGCTAAGGTTCAGCCCTTTTCAGCTGCATCAATCTCTCTCTCTCTCTCTGAGATAAAAAAAAAGATTCAATATACTTACCTGTTACCCTCAACAATACTGATTTGTTCATCTTATCTATTTCACCCTCTTCAGCTTTTCCTTTCCTTTCTTGTCTTTAATTAAAATGTTTTTGTTTTGTTATTGTTTTGTTGTTGTTGTTGTTGTTATTAAGCACAGATGGGAAAACGCGCTGAAGATTTACAGAATATACAATGCACAAACATTATGTGACTCAAGATAACACCATGATGACATGCATCAGGTATAATGGACAAAAAGAATTCCGAAATGGAAACAACATCCTAACAAGTTTCATCAGAGACAAGGTATAAACATTATACAACTGTCATTACACTCTTTCATATAAACAAAATTAGGCAGTTTAACATATTTGGCCTTACTGTCACAAGTTTATCTCTTACTATTTGTCCATCAATATTTTGTATGGACAGGGTTGTTGTTTTTTTCCTTTCTTCCCCCCTTAAGATTTAGTCAACACTGCTCATCTCATTTCAACTAAATACTGAATGATTTATGGGTTTGATCAGAAGAAAGGCATGCAACTATCAAGAAGATAAGTCTGACCCATTCTACAGAAGTGAGCACCAAGAAAAGCTCTGCTATGACTTGGGCATTTGCCAAAAACAGCATCAACTGATGCAGTGCTTGTAAGTGCACTGTCCCATGATCCAACAGGATAACATGTTTATGGATGGACGGATGGATCAATCAATGCATGGATAGATCAATGGATGGACTGATCAATAAACTGATGGACAGATGGTTAGTCTGTAAAGCAGGAAATAGGAAACATATTTAACAATATTACATAAGCTATACTTGACAGTTTAAAAGCTACTACACTCTAGAAAGTATAATACAATACAGCTAATGGGAATACATACCGATAGCTTTCTTGACACTCAGGAGATAATCCTCTCGCATTTCATCTGACAAATTCTCAATTGTTTCTGCATGTCCTGCCTGCAAAAACAAATACACACATATGCACAAATACATGAACACACACACAACCCCATATACAGATGTCTGACAACAATTTCAAAACAACCCCATATACAGATATCTGACAACAATTACAAAACAACCCCATATACAGATATCTGACTACAATTACATCACAAAACAACCCTATATACAGATATCTACAACAATTACATTACAAAACAACCCCATATACAGATATCTGACAACAATTACAAGACAACCCCATACACAGATATCTACAATTACAAAACAACCCCATATACAGATATCTGACTACAATCACATCACAAAACAACACCATATACAGATATCTGACAACAATTACAAAAAAAACCCATACACAGATATCTGACAACAATTACAAAACAACCCCATATACAGATATCTGACAACAATTACAAAACAACCCCATACACAGATATCTGACAACAATTACAAAACAACCCCATATACAGATATCTGACAACAATTACAAAACAACCCCATATACAGATATCTGACAACAATTACAAAACAACCCCATATACAGATATCTGACAACAATTACAAAACAACCCCATATACAGATATCTGACAACAATTACAAAACAACCCCATATACAGATATCTGACAACAATTACAAAACAACCCCATATACAGATATCTGACAACAATTACAAGACAACCCATACACAGATATCTACAATTACAAAACAACCCCATATACAGATATCTGACTACAATCACATCACAAAACAACCCCATATACAGATGTCTGACTACAATCACATCACAAAACAACCCATATACAGATATCTGACAACAATTACAAAACAACCCCATATACAGATATCTGACAACAATTACAAGACAACCCCATACACAGATATCTACAATTACAAAACAACCCCATATACAGATATCTGACTACAATCACATCACAAAACAACCCATATACAGATGTCTGACTACAATCACATCACAAAACAACCCCATATACAGATATCTGACAACAATTACAAAACAACCCCATATACAGATATCTGACAACAATTACAAAACAACCCCATACACAGATATCTGACAATTACAAAGCAACTCCATACACAGATATCTGATAACAATTACATTACAAAACAACCCCATATACAAATATCTGACAACAATTACATTACAAGACAACCCCATACACAGATATCTGACAACAATTACAAAACACCCCCATATACAGATATCTGACAACAGTTAAAAAACAACCCCATACACAGATATCTGACAACAATTACATTACAAGACAACCCCATATACAAATATCTGACAATTACAAAACAACCCCATACATAGATATCTGACAACAATTACAAAGCAACCCCATATACAGTTATCTGACAACAATTACAAAACAACTCCATATGCAGACATCTGACAACAATTACAAAACAACCCCATACACAGATATCTGACAACAATTACAAAATGACCCCATACACAAACATCACACAACAATTACAAAGCAACCTCATGTAGAGATATCTGACTACAGTTACAAAGCAATCCCATGTACAGATATCTGATTACAATTACATAACAACCCCGTATACAGATGTCTGACTATAGTTTCATAATAACCTCATATACAGATATCTGACTACTATCATGTACATTTCAAGATGTTTGTGAAAGCTAGATATTTGAAAATGAATAAAAACAAGTTAAAAAAAAATATCTGACTACAGTTACATAACAACCCCATACACAAATATCTGACTACAATTACATAACAATCCCATATACAGATGTCTGACTATAGTTACATAACAACCCCATATACAAATATCTGACTACAATTACATAACAACCCCATATACAAATATCTGACTACAATTACATAACAACCCCATATACAAATATCTGACTACAATTACATAACAACCCCATATACAAATATCTGACTACAATTACATAACAACCCCATACACAAATATCTGACTACAATTACATAACAACCCCATACACAAATATCTGACAATTACATAACAACCCCATATACAGATGTCTGACTACAATTACATAACAACCCCATATACAGATGTCTGACTACAATTACATAACAACCCCATATACAGATATCTGACTAGAATTACAAAGCAGACCTACCTTGAGAGAGTGTGGAACAAGGGCCAACACATTTTCAAGCCAGGAGTCTTCCATTGGTGCAACATGCTCCGTGTCAATTCCATTGTGGATGTAGTAGTAGTATCGCTGTTATGAAAAGGAAATGTGGTCACAGCAAAACAACACTCAAAATGCACAACAAAACATTACATACTTTATAAAACGTTACTTTTAAAAAGCACTCAATTTCAACAATATTAGAGCATCATGTTTTACAAGTAATTTCAACAGTATCCTTGTTGCTTTTACGATATAATGTAGTTTCTTTGTTTCCATGATATGAGTAACATTTTCGACAATGCTACAGTGAGTTAAATCAATGTCTTGAGGAAAAATTTTTTTGTCTTTTATCTAGGAATACAAGATGACAAAAGCATTCCAGCAGGTTCACCAAGCTCCATGGCTTTAGCAGAAACTGGAAAAAATGGACACAATCATCAGAAGATATGGCCTGACCCTGAAGGCAGCAAACAAAAGAAAGAAAAAGAAGAGCATTCTAGCTACTTAAGCCCTGCTCTGAAAGACATATTGATTACTGCTCACCAAAACATCTTTTTTTCAGCAGAATTATGTTCTCAAACATAATGAGTAAAATGTCTTTCTCAGCAAAAATATGAAAATATGTGTACTGAAAGACATATAAGTAATCTGCTACCAAAGCAACAGAACTAGGACAACAAAGAACAAGGCATAAAAAATATTAGGGAGATAGGTTTATTTCCCAGGTCCCTCCCCTTGAAGCCCAATTAGCCTTCTTATCTTTCTGAAATCTTGGGGGGAAAAAAAGGAGGCACAATGTGTGTACATGCATGTTGTGTGTGTGTGTGTGTGTGTGTGTGTGTGTGTGTGTGTGTGTGTGTGTGTGTGTGTGTGTGTGTGTGTGTGTGTGTGTGTGTATGGAGAGAGAGAGAGAGAGAGTATGTGAGACAGAGAGGATGATGTCTTGGGTCACAGGTCACACACCTTACTTCCATCCTGTCTCCCCACCCCCCACCCCTCTCCTCCAGTTTTGCATGAGCTTTGTGCCGTGAAAGTTTTATTGTCAGTGGTGATTGCTTTGGTGAATGATGAGAGCACATGCCTTGATTTGATTCTTGAATCAAGATTTGGCATCTTATAAATGTCATTGTTATTATGTTAAATTGAGATTTATTATTATTATTACTGAGATTGAGAAGACTTTAGTATATAGAAAAGTAATTGAATACAAATGCTGCCAGTTATAATTATAAAGCATGATTAAAACAGAAATAACAAGCAAACCAACAATTAATTTACCAAACAAATGCATTGCAAAACAGCAAAAGGAAAGCATGAAAACAATGAACACTCTTTCTCGCAAGTTAATACTGATTACTGATTGAGAATAAAACTGTGTAAGTGTTATAAAATATATAATCAAACTGCATAAAAGATCATTAACGACAAAATCACATAAAACAGTGACAATATGAGACATACGAGTAATCTGCCTACCAAAGTGTGTTGCCTTTTGGAACACATTCCATGAGAAATATACTTACCAAAATGTCTTTTTCTGCAGAACTGGGAGAACCTGCACGAGACGTACTTGGTTGATCATCGTACACTGCCGAGGTTGTGGCTTTTGGAAGGCCTTTGTCTTCTTGCCTGTAGAAGCAAAAGGTTTTTGTCTTGTTTTGTTTTTCTTTTTGAAAAATAATAGACAACAGCAATAGCAAGGCACTATATGACACAAGGCAAAGAGTGAATAGAATGGTCACTGTTGCTCATATGGAAACTGTCACATCTAGTATGATCTACTTTAAATATGGACTTATGTCCTGTTAAAATCCTAGTTCTGTCCTTCAATAAAAAGCACCATTAGATTAGTACACTATGGGAGCATTCTCCTAATATTCTGGCCTCCCCCATTTCTCTCATTAATTCCTTCTTAATCTTACTATTTAAAAATGGAATAATGTTTTATATTACCCCTTTTTCTGGGTGTGTAGTTTTGTTACTGTTCTTGTTTTAATTTACACTCATCAAATTATACAAATTGTTATAACATTCAGTGAGTTTGGAGCTGTGTTTAAGTGCAATCATTCATGCTAACCTATGTGCATGTATGCAAAGACAAAAGACATCATTGAAATGAAACAACTTAGAATCAAAACTCACAAAATAATGTCCACCAGAGATTTGCGGAAATTCTCTCTGTCTTTTTTGGGTTGTTTGAAGTTTTCCAGCTGCCCATTCTGACCAGCACTTTCAATGGGCTTCAAGCGTTGTGGCTTTTTCCGTTTGACTGTGTCTTCTGCACCAAGAACATAGAAACCATGAGACTAACTTAAGAACACAAATACCTCATGAGTGACCAGAAAACATAAGTACCATGAGACTGAAAAAAAAAAACAGGAAAAACACAAACATGAGAATGATCAAGAACACGAACATGAGAGTGCCCGTGAATGCAAACACTGCGAGAATAGTCAAAGAATGCAAATGCCACAAGAAAGATAAAAAAAATATCAATGCTAAGACAAAAATATCAATGCTATGACAACAACCCCAGAATGAAAACACAAAGAGAATAACTGAAGAACAAAATGCCATGGGATATTGAAACTAGAATTTGGAATTTGTTCATGAGGAAATCATCATACTCAGACAAATCCATATGCACACTATCCAAATCTACCAGTATTTATCAGACTCCTCATGAACAAAACTGTATGCACTGGCAAGGTGTTAGAAAGGGGTGGGTGGGAGGGAGGGAATGAAACCTATTAAGCTAACATTACCTGAATGATAAGCAAATCACTATAGTTAACAATCTCATTTTTATTTGTGGGCTAGGATTTAACTTGAGACATTAGATCTGAGCCAATGGACAGCCTAATGAAATAAATACCATGAAAAGTAAATACCAAGAAAAACTTAAAACGACTTCATTACACAGGGTCAGTGGCATTAGGTTCCAGTGGACTTGCTTAGCTGCTAGTCCTTGGCATTCTGGTATACTCTCAATTACAATATAAACTTTTATACAAATTAAAAACCCAGATGTATTCATTCAAAGTAGGAAACAAAATAGAAATGAATTATAAAAGCATTACAAACATTCAAATAAGGTAACAAGAAAGAAATGCAAGTATTAATACAAACAAATAAACATCAAGACAGAAATGATAATTAATGATGGAATGGCCATCTGTATAAATGTCTGACACAAATACATGCACAGAAACAGGTGTGTGTATCAGGCGACAAACAGACATGTATGCCTTTACACAGACGGGGTGCATGATGATAAATGAACTTAAAATGCAACTATCATGAGAATGACCCAGGAACATATATGCCATGATAAAGACCCAAGAACACAATGC
Source organism: Monoplex corrugatus (assembly GCA_030674185.1). Lineage (NCBI taxonomy): Eukaryota > Metazoa > Mollusca > Gastropoda > Littorinimorpha > Ranellidae > Monoplex > Monoplex corrugatus. The sequence goes on from CM060305.1 coordinate 109,117,787, forward strand.
CATGAGAATGACCGAAAAATGTAAATGTAATGAAAATGATCCAAAAGCATAACAACAACAAAACCCACATCATAAGAACAAACAAAGAATATAAGTACCATGACAATGATCCTGGAAAATAAGAAGCAGGTGACTGACACACACAAAAAAACATGGGCACAGTGTACAGTGAGAATGATGTTACATAATTCACCAGCTTTCCATCTGCTGGCCCTGAAGGAGTGGAAGAAAGTCAGTGAAGCAGAATTGCATTGATCTGCCTGGCTTAGAACTGACAGAATCCATTATTAATGGGACATGCCCAGGAAGAGGCGGCAGGGTGTATATAGACAAGGACACTATATGGAGATACGATCAGTAAGAACTGCTATCACTGAATAATTGATAATGTGTGCAGGTAACACTATCATCTCATACTAGAAGTGCCTTTATTTGAGTATCTCCATCACACAGATATTGTGTTATGAAGGAGTAATGACATCAGTAAGCAATATCTTTCCCAACATTTGTAAAGTATTCTGTTCTAACATGGCTTAAAATATTTTCAGTTCCACAAAAATCATGTAAAGTCAATTGGAAAAAAAAATAAAGACAGGAAAAAGAACTAAGCATCTGTACTCTACATATGTTACAACAGCAACGCTTACAGAGCACATGTTACATGTGTGAGTGTTAGAGTGTGTGAGTGTGTGCGAGAGTGAGTGTGTGTGTGTGTGTGTGTGTGTGTGTGTGTGTGTGTGTGTGTGTGTGTGTGTGATTGAGTGAGTGAGTGAGCGTGCGTGCATGCGTGCGTGTGTGTGAATGCGTGTGTACATGAGTGTGTGAGACAGACAGACAGAGTGTATATGTGCGTGTGCATGTGTATGTAGGTGTATGTGTGTGTGTGTATGTAGGTGTGTGTGTGTGTGTGTGTGTGTGTGTGTGTGTGCGTGTGTGCGTGTGTGTGTGTGTGTGTGTGTGTGTGTGCATGCACATACACATGATTACATGCCTGATGCCCTTTATGCCATATTTTCACTTTAGTCAATATCTTTATCTAGCTTTGTTTCGTTTGTTTGTTGTTGTTGCTGCTGTTGTTGTTGGGTGTTTTTTTTTTGTTTTTGTTTGTTTTGTTTTTTGGGGGGAGGTTGCATCAACATTGCAAGGCAATTAAGTGCTGGATGGATCTCTTAATCATGATGAATTAATGTTATAATTATGAGTTTTTAACTTTAAAAACAAGAAATTGTATGTAATGGTTTATGCTAATGTTACAACGACAGGGCTTGCAAAATAGTTCAGAAAAAAAAAAGAAACAACACTAAAGCTTTGACTGATTTACGCAGAGCTTTAAAAGAGATTTAAGTCCAGTCGGTATTGCCAAAAACATTCATGCTGGACAAGGCAGAGTCTACTTAGTCATTAATCTGGCAACATTAGCATTGTGCAGATTAAGTTGTGGTGGGTTAATCGGTTTTAGACAAATGCCTATCAACACTCCCTGAATCTCAGCCACATCTACAGGTACGCATTTTGTTCAACTGGATCAAAATGCACCTTGACTTTCACTGGAGAAAGTGCCAACAGCTATGTTTTGTTTCCAGTGTATGCGACATGTGTTCTGCGATCAACCAGGCTTGGGTTTCATTATTATGCCTGAATGCATATGATCACAGTAGTAATAGGTATTACACAATACTGCATTATAATTACACTAAAAACTACTTACTACGTTTAACATGATCTACTTGCGCTTTATGACAAATCAAATATGAGCTTTCATTTCAGAATATGAAATATTTAATCTTTATCTTGGAGACTTTAATAATCCATTACAAGCCAGAATTGTTGAAACATATTTGTTTTTAAAGTGAACAGCTGTGTTACAAGTCATTACTGAAAAAAGTGTACATTCATTTAGTTTTGTAAGTCTTTTTTTTCTCAGAGGTGTGCACAATGTCAATGTAGATGAGTGTGCATGCTGGTTTTGATTTTTGTTTTCTGGTTTGTTTGGTTGGTTGGTTGGTTGGTTGGTTGGTTGGTTGGCTGGCTGGCTGGCTGCTTGCTTGCTTGCTTGCTGGTTGGGTCGAGTGTTTGTTTCAGTTTTGGTTTGGTGCTTTTTTTTTCTTTTGTTTTGATTTCCGCTAAACACAGCATGGCTAACAGAACCTTCAATGAGTCTGATATTCCACAAACACACACTCACATATATGTATATGTATATGTATATGTATATATGTACACATACATACACAGAGAGTTCAGGATGAGCAGGTCTGAGCATATGTAAGTTGTTCTCACAAAATCAGCTTTCTTTTAAGTTGCATTTTGCACATTACTAGTTTTGCATACCAGAAAAAAAGTACAGACTCTACAGTTTATCATGTCATCAATTTTATTTGTCTACTGTGAAAATTGAAAAGATTTGGTGCCTTAAAGCCTGTTAATACATTCAGTCATTTGGTTAAAACAAATTTCAAAGCTTTTGATCACACATCTGACTGAAGTCCTTGGCAACAAATATAATTCTTTTTATTATAAATATCAAACAAAATTCATTATACTTTATTGATTAGATAAAATACAATATAATTTCATACACTCAATCAACTTTGGTGTCTTTTCTTTGTTCATCTGTAATTGTCAAGATGATATGATTGCAGGCATCAAAAACAGCAATGTCAGAACAAAAATTGTCTTTTGTTACATTAAAATTCTTTTAAGATTCATTTCAAAACATGTGAATGGGAAATGACAGAACAAACATATTTGCACTTCAAACTGCAAAAATCCATATTTTCAGCATCTGACCCCTGATCATTTTCCAGGTCTCAAGTGCAACCCAGCCTATGTCAGTATGTGATGTGTGGGTGATTTTGTCAGAACGGGTCACATGTGTTGACCTACAAGATCAGAAAATCTCCACTACTGACCAACAGGTGCAAGGCAGGGGTGAACTCAGATCTTTCATTTAAAAGTCTAACATCTTAACTACTTCAGTACTTGGCTACTCCACACAGTTTGCTTGAATACTATAAATTAAGCCAAGTCAACCTTTGCAGTCACTTCAGGGCATCTTACAAATGTTAAAATTAAATGAACGAATCATTTTTCATATCAGAAAGCAATTCTCTTAAAACATTATCATCATCATCTTCTTCACTACCATCACTATCATCACCATCATCATCATCCTAACAACAGTCACATCATGTTTATGCAAACCTCACCTGTCTGAACTGCATACTTACTTGAAGTAAGTTCTCCAATGAGATCAATAGTATTTGGTGGTTCCTCATCCAGTTGACCAGACAGAAGAAAGGAAGGAGGGTTGTCTTGCCATTCAGGTTTGCTTCGCTTTGAGGGCAGGACAGGCAAAAAGCGGATGGGGTCGTTCGTACCCTTGCCTTTGTTCCGCGCTGCTCCCCCCAAACGGGGAGCTTGCTGTAGATTACAATACCGTAGACAGTTACACATAATGTAATGATAGCAACATAAGTAATATCAATGATTTTTTTTTTTCCCAGTCCTATATTCTATAAACATTCTTTCACATTCATCTCATGCCTTTCCAACAATCAAGCTCAGGTTTATTCCACTCTGATTTCCATTCAAAAGAATCTGTAAGAGTCAATGTCATTCCATTCAAAAGAATCTGAAAGAGTCAATGTCAAGTTGCCAGGAGGCCACCCATAAAATGAGAGTCTGCACAGGTCACCTCTGGGTGTTCAGCAGAGCCTGCTGTTAATGCAAAATATGCAGGACATTATTCATTCTCAATTCCCCTTGTCCTCCATTGACAATAGGAACTGCTGGGCCCACTAGTCATTATCATTCATATGTTCCTTCATGGCTTTATCATAATCTTAACCCAAACATGGATTGAAGCAGCACCTCAAGTCAAAACGTGGATTGAAGCAGTACCTCAAGTCCTCATAAAAGCCAACAGCATCTGAGACAATTATGTTAACACCATGATGGTGGATAAAGAAAAGGACAATAGGGGTGATGTTCTGGCATTCCATTTTATTTGAGACTTAGTATAAACAAGGCAATTAGCTATTATATATATGCTTTTAACAATACATTTTAGTTTTAATCAGGCCACAAATACAGACTTGCAGACAGACACCCTCACAGCTGCATATATAATACATATGAATTGTACTATGATCTACTGTAAAAATCAGTATTGGTTGTTTTGTTTTGGTTTTTCTTTCGCTTTTTCCAACTAGTTTGGGTTTTTCCCCTCCAACTAAGCCCATAGCAGACTCAGCTCTGAACAGGAGCAAGTAAGAGCTGAAACAAAACAAAAAGGAAAAAAAAACCCATCTCAAACAATCTTTTTCTTCGATGACAATATTCTATGCCACGATCTTCAATTTGTCTGATGTGCTGATTATTATACCATAGTAACTTTTCTTTCCTGCTCCCTTTTTTTTCTTTTGAGATAATCAAGTGTAATGACAAATCAATATGAATGAAATCTACAAATACAAGCACAAATTTAAACACACACACACACACACACACACACACACACACACACACACACACACACACACACACACACACACACACACACACACACACACACCATAAATTAACCATCAACTGAATAACATTTTAAAAAATTGCAACTAAATCTAGAAAAAGAACACAACAGCAACGCACTCACATATTTTCCCCTTTCATTTTTTAATTCCCTAATCCTTCATAAGGGGCTATGGCTGAGATGAATAAATCATCTGAACCACTCTCTCTCTCTCTCTCTCTGCAATTGTATATAAGCTTATTTGAAACTACATTTTAATGCCTTTGACATTGATTGAAACAGTATGTAATGAGACCATTCTTTTCAATCTTACTTCAATCATGGTAAGTGTATTTATGAAGCACTGAAAATATAGGGTACAACTTTGTAAATCAAAAGATTAGATTTGTTTTGTTGTTGTTGTTGATGATGACGACTGTCAAGTATCCCATATAAAACATACATGTACTTTGTTCTCTTTTTTGAATGTGTAATCCATTTAATAGGTGACATAAATCATTCACTTTAAACTTATATGCACAACACATTATCTTCTTCACTCATACATTCTTTCCTTCTCTCTCTCACTCACTATTTCCAATTAAAAAGTTTCATAGAATAACAAAGATCAGAAATATCAGTGTAAATTCTGCTAAATACAAATGATGCACTTGATTTTATTTAAACTTTCCAACAAGTGAAATACTGTTTATATTTCAGTAAAATTTTAATTATCAGTATTATTGTCATTATTATATCTGATAAATTTGTTTACTTCTTTTGAATTTGAATCATTTTTCATCATACAAGTAACAAGAAGAAATGATGATGACGATTATGATAATGATAATGAATTGAAACAATATACATATTTTCATATACGAATCCTTAACATGTTCTAAGTTTCAGGTTTTTCCAAGGACTGAAGGAGAGCAATACTAAGGGAAATGAAAAGGATATGCAGGAAGGAATTAAATGAATAACAGAAAATTATAAAAGAAAAAAAAAAGAGAAGAGAATGAAGGATAAATGAAAAGAACATCAAGATTAACACATCAAATTCCTTACTTTTACATCCACATAACATTAGGTAAATTACCATTTTAATTAAATCACTGCTGACACCTACAAACGAAATAAATAATATCAGTATAAATAAACAATTTACTAGTTTATTTGCTGTTAAAATGAAATAATACAAGATCTGCACAAACACCTGTGGCAAATGTTTCAGTGAATTACATATATATGCAAAGACAGAATCAAACTCTACTTTGCAAACTGTTGGGCATCTTCACATGATTTTTCCCAACACTTTTTTTCTCCATCTATTTTTATTTTCATTCATTTAAGTGTAACTTTCTTTTAGCTAGACTCATCATTTTGACTTCTCTTTCAAACTTTAAAAAGTAAAAAACAGATCTGTAAGTAAACAAACAAAAATCTGCAGATTAATGCACAGTAAACTTAACATAACCAAAACAGGTAAAAAAATTCTACTTCTCACTTACGATGATTTTTAAAGCATTACTTTTATTAATATTGTACATTTTGTTTCTACAAATGTACCAGCTGTCACTAGTGTCAATATTATAACTCTTATTTTCTGTTTCATTCGTCACAGTACTTTAAAAATATTTCCAAATTCTGTGCAAAACAAAAACAAATATAAGAAAATAAAACAACATAATCAAATGAAAAAAGATAAAATCAACGACTAAGACTAACAAAAACAAAAACTAACACAAAAAATAAAACAGAACAACCTGATATATAAAACGAACAAAGGATAAAACATAATCAATGACAAAGATTGTGGCCAAAACTCATACACAACCAAAGTGCTATCCAACGGAATTATAATTTTTTATATTCCTAACTATTTGTTCAGGACTTCCTACTATTTTGTTGTTGTTGTTGTAGTTGTTGCTTTTTTTTTTTTTCAAATCCTAGGTGAGACAACATACCAGCTTTACTCTGTCTGCTCCATCTAACAGTCTTTTACTTATATATAAATTCATTTTTTTGCTTTTTATGAATGTTCTCATTTTTCTTGGATTTGTGTGTGCAGGATGCTTTTACCCACCCTACACAGGTGATATGCTGCTGCACAGTCTGCATACTCCGTCTTCAGAATGCATGTTTTCATGTTTCCATAAGACACTAGCGAGCATGACCAATACTTATAGCACCTAAGTAACATAACTCTTGAGAGTCACGGAGTTATCTCCCATGTAGAATTTCTCATACCCAACACAGTTTGCGCTACCCATTCAGCTAGCATAGATGCAGCCACAAAGCATAAAGGGAAGTCTTGCCATTATATTTTCACTAAATTTTGTGTCTTCATTTTTTGTTGTCCTTGTATGCTTAACGAAGGCCATTGGGTAGCGCAAACTGTGTTGGGTTTGAGAAATTCTACATGGAAGATAACTCCGTGACTCTCAAGAGTTATGTTAGTTGATATTTAAAATTCTCCCTGCTTCCCTCTTATTTCCTTTGGCAATACTTATACTTATAGGTTCTTTGTAATGCCTATATTCACAAAATGGTGATTTTCGCATTCGCAGGTCAATTAGAAAAATCTCCACCCTTTACCCATCAGGCAGAGGTGTCCAGGTTATAGGCAGATCAAACCCAGGAATTTCTGAATGAAGTCAGACATTTACCAACTGATTAACATGCCCTTCAGCAAATGTTTAAGCCATGATTAGTATCAGTATTTAGGAAACAGAAACACACAAAACAGAATGGGAACATGAATTAAATATAACAAAACAAGACAGGCACAAATTTTTAGCATACTACATGTAGTCTTTTTCAAGCATATTTACACAAAAGACAAAAAGAACAAATACATAAAACCTAGTGCAAAAAACAGAAGCAAGAGTCTGCTCGATGAAACCATCAGGGAAGTCTTGCCATTATATTTTCACTAAGTTTTGTGTATTCATTTTTTGTTGTCCTTGTAGATCTATATGCTTAACGAAGGCCAATTGGCTGAAAATTTGCATTTACCTGGTTTTATTTTACATCAAATACACATTCTCATTTTATTTCTATGTGTTTCTGTTTCCTATTTGCTTAATTGCTGGCAGTAACTTTGATTTAGACTTAAGTATTTGTTTTCAAAAAAATCATAAAGGCCAGTGGAGCTTCTGCACAAAAACTGATGGAAGGCAACGGGAAACCACCATCGTACAGTCCCAAGTTCTCTATGGCTAGCCAAACCATGAAATTATTATCAATATCATAATTAAACTTTCATGTAAGTGAGTTATTACTATGATTTAATTGTTCTTGGTTATTACAATAAAATTAAATATATAAACAAGCCAATTCCCTAAAGCAGACAAACTGTATTTTCAAACAAATCAAAACAAAACCTCATGCAAAAATTAGAACTTCAAGAATTCCTATCATATTAATCAAAATCAGTCCTTACCATCAACCGATCAACATGCAAAAACATAATTCATAGACAAATAATATGCACAAACACAGAAGAATCACACACACACACACACTCATACACACACACACACGCCCACGTTAATACATCAGTCTCAAATGAATATATTCATTAGTATACAAAGCTTAAATGGTTTAAATACTATCAAGATAAACAGAAAAAGACAGGCAGAGAAAAAAACTGATGGTGTAATATTAACAATCTGATGGGCAGACAAAGACAGAGATGAATTTTAGATTATAGGTAACGTGCAACTACACACACACACACACACACACACACACACACACACACACACACACACACACACACACACACACACTCTCTCTCTCTCTCTCTCTCTCTCTCCCTCGTCTAAAAGCACATATATGCGAATAGACATTGAAAGAAATAATGAACGAACACACACACACACACACACACACCACACACACACACATACACACACACACACACACACACACACACACACACACACACACACCACACATCCCTAACCAATGCAGAATAACCATAACTTAATACAATAATACTTCTTACTCTGAAAATGGCAGGCATGAAGAGAAAGGTTAATTGCTGTCTGTTTTGTGTTAGTGGTTTATTGGTAATGATTAGTTGTGGCTGATTTCTTTAGTTTTGTTTCTGTTTTTGTTTGGATGGATGGTTGCTGTTTGCTGGCTTCCTACATCCCGTCCCCATCCTATTTTTCTTTCCAGCTCTACACAAATTCATTTTTCTGAGTAATGAATGTATACATTCTCTCTCTCTCTCCAGGTGCTGCATACATGTGGGCCAATTTAGAATGTATACACTGGTCAGCAATATAGTTTGATCCTGACAATGTCATTACCATGATCAAAAACTGAAAATGTAATATCTAATATATCATATGTAAATTCAAAACTAAAACTTCATGTAAAAGAAGACAAACAGGAGGACAAAAAAGAGGAAGATGTACATGTACATTTCATTTTCACAAGATGATAAATACTAATACAATACTACTTACTAATAACAGTCACATCACATAGGACATTTGTTCTACATTTTAAAATATAAATGATGTTCCCATCCTTCCATTATCAAAAAAAAAAAAAGACAGATATTCTTTTACAAGCACAGTTGACAGGTGGAAGGTACTTGAACGCATGGCTTGATCATGTAATACTTAAGTTTAAAATAATTGAGAAAAAATGAAAATAAACATCTGAGTCAAAAATATCAACAGAAATATAAAAGGAAAAAAATTAACTTATGGAAAAAAAAAGAAAAAAAAAGAAAACAGCAAAAAATCTTGTAAGTACTATGGCCAAGAAATATTTACTATCTAATCTTGATTTAAGGTGACACTATGGAAAGTATAGACCAGAACAGAATTATGAACTGATGACAAGTGTTTGGATAATAGAACAACTGAAAGTTGTTCCTTTTATTTGTTTTAATAGTGAAATGTTTAGAACTATCCTTTACCACTATTGTTTTCGATGATACATATACACACAAAACACACACAGTCACACACACACATACACATACACTGTGACACACACAAAATAGTAGGCCTAATTATAATGATATAATTATAGTATTATACCAAAAGAAATAAACTATCATTCTGATAATATGTGTATACAAACTATGCCCAGATGGTAAGCTTTATTAGTTATCAAAAGTGATAAGCTGTCAAAAGTGGTGTGTGTTGGATTTCGAAATAAATAACGGTGTAAATGAATGAATGCAGGTGAGATGTTGAGCAAAATCAGTGGTTGTTGTGATTACTGGTTCTGTTTTATTTGTTTGTTTGTTTCTTTCTTTAAGTATATCATCTCACAACTGTGATCTGGCATGTCATGATTAGAGTGATATGCATAATACTGCCACTTACATAACACATTATGATTATCACATATGTAACATAGTAGTATATCAATCCAATCAAAATATTGTTATTGCAACATGCTTTTTTCAGAACACTTTACAAAACAAAATTTAAAACAAAATTTACATGCCTTCTTGTCATGCACGTAAATTTTTAAGCGCAGTTTTTAATCTCGTTCTAAATTAGTAACTAAGTAAGTAAGTTAGCCTATAAGTAAGTTTATCTATATTATGATAATTATCATGATTATGATTATCGTGACAGAATGAGACCGTGCATACTACTAATAAAACAGCGATTCTCTCGTCATCTCAGCATGTCGCTTACGTAAGATCATCACATAAATAACGCAAGCAGCCCACCCACTAGATCGTCAACATCTGACCTGTGATGATAATTCTAAGCATTATTAGCATGGCTAACGAAAGTAGAATTGCGATCGGATCTCAACTTTAATTTAGAAATCAGAAGGACACAAGCATACCTTTACATCGGCCATATGTTCAGTATCTCTTGATTAGCCCGTTCTGTGTCATAACCATGAATACGCCAAGACTCAATGTCACAACTATCGATGCGAAGCAAGTGTACATCGAAAGTGCCAAGAACCGACTCAAGCCCGAAAACACTATGGCCGCGCTTTGTCGTTGCTAGGCGCTTCTCGGCCAGACGATAAGACAGTATTCTACCTGCTCTTCACAAATGCATGACAATGTGGAAAATTATTATCATCGAGCGCAGTCGATTATACTGTTACTGTTTGTACTAAAGTCGGATTTCATTCATAGTTTTATCACATTATATAAAATACCGAAAATTACCGATCGCAGCCGGACAAGTTACCAAGGGTAAATTACTCGCTGCTTTAGAAGGGGACATCACTTTGTTTACAATTTTAGTCATGTGTATTGTCGACAAAAACACGCAAGGAACGAAAGATGCCATCCCTTGCAAAGATTGCTGTGTTTGGTGGAATAGCCTCTGTTGCTGGAGCGGCATTCCTGACCAACAGAATTCATGGTACATACGTTTTTAATTCAACATTACATTTGTGCCAGTCGTGGTTTCAGTTAGTCACCGTCACGGTGCTACTTTTAGTTTTAACTTTATCGGTTATGCTGAGTTGCCGTGACTTGGTCATAATCGTTGATATTAATGGTCATAATAATCATTGAAACAATACTTCAGTTTTAAGGGCAGTTAAGCCCTATTGTTTTAACCTTACCCCAGCATTCTGCACTCACAGGAAAGTCATTTGGCCATTCATGACATAACATGTGGAAAGACAGAAGCATACTGGTATGATTCCTGTACACTCAGAAATTCTAAAATCATAATGAAATGTCTGACCTGGCCGATATATATGGCAGTTAAGCCTGAACATTCGGATAATCAGATGAAAACAAGATCGAAGCAACAGAGATGTGGTTCAACAGGGAGCTGTTTACAGTTAAATGGACAAATAAAAGAACAACTGAAAGTGAAAGTACTTTGAGCAAACTCACAATCCAGGTCGACTACTCTACTGGCAGAAATCCCAAGAAAAATGAAGTACATCGGCCATGCAACACACAACACCAAAACAAACTTAATGCCAACACTTTTACAAGAAAAAATTTAGGCTTAAAGAAATTTGGAAGCGCAGGCTACCATCAAACTAGATGATACTGACAGATGATGGGTGATGTCTGACACAAGGATTGAATAACCCTTACAGAAAACCCCAATAGCTGAATTCAGAAGTACCAAGCCTGCAGATGCCTTCTAACAAAATTTGATCATGGTACTTCTAGTTCTAATATGAATAGTGTAAATTTTCTGTCTACACAGTCATGTACATCAGATGAGAATACTTGCTCATTAGAAGAAGATTTGGTGGCTTTGAGATGGCCACGGAGGTTGCTAGGGCTACAAACTTAATCATTTACTCCTTCACACTATCCCCTCAACATCTTCCATTGTCAGCCATAGTAAGTAGTAAATTTTTGTTGAATCCCATCTCACTGTGGTAATGGTATTTATATATATTATATAAAGATTGGATTGACAGAATAGCTAAAGGTACAGCGATGAAATGGGCAGGCAGTTCAAAAAGTAATATTTGATTTTCTCAACAAGAAATAAGCATGAGAAAACAAAATAAAAACCAAATTTAACTTACACTTGTTACAGTTACACCCTTTCATGTTAAAGTACAAGGGTTAAATTACAAGAATGGAACATACTTTAGCTTACAGATTATCTCACATTTCTCTTTGAATTAAATTCAGTAAAATAGTCAAGTGAACCTATGATGATTATATATTAGTTAGTCACCTTTTTCTTTATGAGAAAATGTGCACTTATTTTCTGGGATCATTTATTATGTGAAACCAGAAATATTCTGATTTGATTATGTATAAAATCTGCAAACTGCTAGTATTTACTGCACAGTCTTCTAATAATTATAGATTGTTATATTTGAATTTTATCCTGATAGCCTATACTTGTTTCCTACCCTCCTACCCCCACATATTGTTTGTTATAATGTTAAGTTAATCATTACTTTTTGAATATGTTCAAAAGGTAATCCTCTGCGTCAGCCACCCCTGCCCCTATCTCTCTTTTTTTTTAATCTGGTGATAACAAAGGACGTTTTTCACACACTGCAAAAGCATACACACTCGTATGCATGTACAGATGCACACGCACACATGCGCGCGTGCGCGCACACACACACACACACACACACACACACACACACACACACACACACACACACACACACACACACACACACACACACACACACACACACACACTGCATACACTGCATACACTGCATACACTTATATTGATAAAGCCTGAAAGTTCTAATACTGCTTTTCTGTTGATTGATTGCTTTGTCAGTTTTAACTTTTATGTTATTTGAATATGATACAGTGACCTTTTTCATTTCAAAGCATAATTCACTCCTCAAATGTTGGGGGGGGGGGGGGGGGGGGGGGGGTTATTCGTCTGAAAGTGCTATGTGAATAAACATTAAATAAAGAAAATGATAAATAAACAGTGCTTAAATTTGTGCAGCTAGTGGATGGGGTGCAAACACGAAAGAGTTATATTAGCAAAATAAAGTGTTGTTGCGACTGTGTAATCACTAATGGAACAAGAAGTTGCAATGTTCTAATTACTCTTTGTACAGAAAATCTTCAAAGAGAAGAATATCACAGAAAGCCGGTGGCAATGCTACGTAAATACAAGCCTGCTGTTGACCTGCTTGGTTTTCCTGTCAGGACATCTCGCATGGACCTTGGAGACCTGGACAAAAACAGAATTGACGGTTTCATAGCTAAAGTAAGGTTCTGTTGCTTTATTGTTGTTGAGCATGTCATTCAGTTTCTGCTGTTTTTGTATATGTACACAAGTATAAAGTGCTACATGCTTGACGCTTTTGTATTTTCATGCTTTATGATAGATTTGTGTTTGTGTTCTGAATATGTTTTAGGATGATGTAGGCATGTTTTAATTTTGAAATGGAATCATGATAAAGGAATATTGAATTAAATTGATATCATTGCCGATTTTATGCTGCTTCTTCAGGGTTTAATTTAGGTTATACTTAGGTGTCCAAGGTTGTCATAGCCGAGGGGTGGCAATGGGGACAAGCTCCCATTGTCTATAAAATGCCCCTCACGGCGCGCGTCTCCAATAGCCTCTGACAACTAAGTCCAGCTCCTAGCCTGCTCGCGTGGCTTAGATATAAGCCCGGCGGAACTGCTACTACTGATAGGAGAAGGGGTGAAGGCGGGTTACTGGCGCCTGAAAACCAGTGCTTTGGGTAGATGGGGCTCATCAGTCTGGGAAGACAGCTCATCTAAGAGAAGGAAAACTCTGATTTCAAACCTCCGCTGCCTTGCGGCCATACCCACTCATAGGAAAGGCTTCGGGAGTCAACCCTGAGGAAAAATCCGGAGTCGGAGTCCCTAAGGCAGTTCGCCGTTGTCTACAACCTCGTTCTGGCAACTCCTGCGTCGCCCCTGGTACCAGGCGTACAGGCCTCCGTCTTTCCCCTGGATTCTACTAGTGGCGAGGAGAGGGGGGATCTGCTGCATGGACAACAGCTCATCCTCCATATTCACTTGCCCAGGCCTGCACCTGGAGAGGTCACTCCAGCTTCGCTGGTAACACAGCATCGACACAACACGGAGAGTAGCAGTTACCGGTTTTAAGCCTCGGCTTTTTTGGCGTAGAGCCGGGCGCCAGGGGTTACTCTCGACGGTGGGAGGAATCTTCGCATTCCATTGGGTAGCTACCGCCCGCCTCAAGCTGGGCCGCCCCCAGTCAGTAAGGTGTTACCCCGCCACAACCTGTTTGCTCCAATGGGTGCTTGGAGCTTAGAGGAAACTCGACAGGCAGGTTGTAAATACCAGGCACCAAGCAACACAAAGAAGAAAAAGAAGATGCCAGCTCTTCTGATATCAAGCTGGAATATAAGGACAATGTGTCCTGGATTTGACAGCGACCTACAGCTGTTAGACGACACACGGAAGACGCCGTGAAAGACAGGGAGCTTCAGCGACTCAACATCGACATCACTGCATTACAGGAGACAAGGCTACCTGGGGACGGATCACTGCATGAGAAGAACTACACGTTCTACTGGCAGGGGAAGAACCCAGAGGAGCCACGTATTCATGGTGTGGGCTTCGCTGTAAAGAACTCCCTCCTAGCAACCGTAGAGCTCCCCACAGGAGGTACGGAGAGACTGCTCACTCTGAAAATGACGACCAGTTTAGGCACAGTCAACTTCATCTGTGCCTATGCCCCAACATTAAGCTCCTCACCCGACGTCAAGGACAAGTTCTATGAGGCCCTGGATGCTGTTGTCAGAGGAGTTCCCAGCAAGGAAGGTCTCTTCATATTGGGAGATCTGAACGCACGCGTAGGTGCTGATTTTGAGGCCTGGCCAACCAGCATTGGACATCATGGTGTTGGGAAGCAAAATGAAAACGGTCAAAGACTCCTGGAACTTTGCTCTTACCACAAGCTGGCCATCACCAACACCTTCTTCAACAATAAGGAGAAGCACAAGGTGTCATGGCGCCACCCCAGATCCCACCACTGGCATCAGCTCGACCTCGTCTTAACAAGGAGGTCGGACCTTACAATGTCCTCAACACGAGGAGTTTCCACAGCGCTGATTGCGACACAGACCACACCCTGGTACGCAGCAAGATCAAGCTTCTACCCAGAAGACTGCACCACTCAAAGAAGAAAGGTCACCCAAGGATTAATGCCTGTCGCACGTCCGATCCGACCAAGGCCAGGGAGTTTGTAGAAACCCTGAATGTAGCGCTCAAGAGTGGCTCAGAGATCCAAAACGCTGAGGAAAAGTGGAATCACGTGAGGGACACAATCTATCAGTCTGCCCTGAGTATATTTGGGAAAAAAGAACGAAAGAATCCCGACTGGTTTGAGGCAAACTGGTAGGAAATGGAACCAGCGGTGGAAGCGAAACGCAAGGCTTTACTTGCGTATAAAGACAACAATACCCAAACTACTCGTGACGCTTACAGAGCTGCCCGCAGCAAGGCCCAACAAACTGCTCGGCGATGCGCCAACGACTATTGGCTACAGTTGAGCGCAAGTATTCAGCAGTCTGCAGATTCAGGCAACACTGGCAGCATGTACGCTGGCATCAAACAAGCGACTGGCCTAGCAGCCTCCAAGTCAGCTCCCCTTAAGTCCAAAGCAGGAGAAAGCATCACAGACTCTGCAAAGCTGATGGAGAGATGGGTAGAGCACTACCTGGAGCTGTACTCCATGCAGAACTCTGTCACCGATGCTGCCCTGAATGCCATTGAGGACCTGCCTGTCATGGAGGAGTTGGATGCTGAGCCAAGCCTTGAAGAACTAAGCAAGGCGATTGACGGTTTGGCGACGGGAAAAGCCCCTGGTGAAGACGGAATACCTCCAGAGGTCATCAAGTGCGGGAAGCCTGCTCTTCTCAACGAGTTGCATGAACTTTTGTGCTTATGCTGGAAGGAAGGCTTCATTCCGAGAGACATGAGAGACGCCAGGATAGTGACTCTATATAAGAACAAGGGCGACCGCAGCGACTGTAATAATTATCGCGGAATCTGTCTCCTCAGCATTGTTGGGAAAGCATTCGCCAGAGTCATCTTAACCCGTCTTCAGAGGCTGGCAGCTCGCATCTACCCTGAGTCCCAGTGCGGCTTTAGGGCCGGAAGATCGACCATCGACATGATCTTCTCTGTCTGGCAACTACAGGAAAAGTGCCGCGAGCAGCACATGTCCCTTTGCCTCGCCTTCATTGATCTCACAAAAGCGTTCGACCTGGTCAGTCGGAGTGGTCTTTTCAAGCTTTTGAAGAAAATCGGCTGCCCCCCAAGACTATCAGCTGTCATCGAGTCTTTTCACGAGGATATGCATAGCACTGTGTGCTATAATGGTGCCACTTCAGAGCCTTTTAGAATCAGCAGCGGAGTGAAACGGGGATGTGTTTTGGCCCCAACTCTGTTCGGGATCTTCTTCTCGATATTGCTGACCTATGCCTTCTGCAGATCTGAAGAAGGGGTATATCTTTATACAAGGACCGATGGAAAGCTCTTCAATATTGCCAGGCTTCGTTCCAAAACCAAGGTGGAAAAGAAGACCATCAGAGAAGCTCTCTTCACAGATGATGCTGCGCTGGCTTCCCACAGTGAACAAGATCTCCGGAGGCTCGTTGATCGCTTCGCCCACGCTTGCAGAGAGTTTGGTCTCACAATCAGCTTGAAGAAAACTGAGATCTTAGGCCAAGGCTGTGAAGAACCACCATCTCTACACATTGGAGACTACGACCTCAATACTGTCCACCAAGTTCAGTACTTGGGGTCCACCATAAGTGACAACCTCTCTCTGGATGCTGAAATCGGCGCCAGAATTGCGAAGGCCTCATCTGTTATGGCTAAACTGAACAAGCGGGTCTGGTCCAACAGCAGTCACACTGCGAACACCAAAATGCAGGTGTACAGAGCATGTGTGTTGAGCACACTTCTCTACTCAAGTGAAGCCTGGACCACATACGCCAGCCAAGAAAAGAGGCTCAACATTTTCCATCTCCGCTGCTTGCGACGCATCCTCGGCATCCAATGGCAAGACAAGGTGACCAATACAGAGGTCCTCCGTCGTGCGGGCCTACAGACCATCTTTGCCCTTCTAAGCCAACGCCGACTACGCTGGCTTGGCCATGTGCGTCGAATGGAGAATGGACGCATACCTAAAGACGTTCTCTACGGCGAACTGGCAAATCGGAAGCGAACTCCAGGACGCCCACAGCTACGCTTTGTAGACGCATGCAAAAGGGACCTTAGAAGCTCAGGGATTGACCCAGGCTCTTGGGAGACTGGCGGAAGACAGGGCAGCGTGGCGGACAGCCGTTCAGCAAGGCGTTGTGAATGCAGAGAGGAGGAGAGCACAAAGCGCAGATGAGAAAAGGGCTCTTCGCAAGCAACGTTCCAGAAACCAGACAATAGCGACTCAATTTGTATGTGGCAGATGTGACAGAGATTGCCACTCAAGAATCGGCCTGCACAGCCACAGCAGAAAGTGCACGTCATGACCACAACGCCTCCTGGTGCAGACTATCATCTCCTGTGATGTAAAGAGGCTGACGACAACTTAGGCATATGTGCACATGCTTGCGCCCATAATGCGGACACACACACGCAGGCAGGCACGCATGCACGCACACACACACGCACACACACATATATAGATAATATACATATATGCATACATATATATATATATATGTAACAGAGTGCCTTGCTCTGTTACGATCTTTCCCCATTTACCTACAACGCTCAAACTAAAGGCAACACCGTGTAGCGTGCTTGCCTACATCAAAAACGCCTTGCGTTCTCTTGGTCAAATTGTACTGTTATCTCACAGCCTCTGCCTACCCATAGCTATGCATTGAACATTCCAAGGATCTAACCAGTACATGACGCATATAGATAACACACTGCTAAACAATTAGCAGATCTACAATGTGTACATGTACTCTGAAGCGGGCCTACGACAAGATTTTGTCGTCATCTCCAGTCAGTATTACGTTGTAGTTTTACAGAATGTAGAGGGGACCGTCACTAATGTATGCTGCCCTCAGCATTGTAAAACAACCGCCGTGTCATTGCCAGTATGTAGCCGGCGGGAACACTTAGACAATGACCGCAGGGGTGTTGCAATAGCCACTCGCGAAACTGCCGGACAATGACCAGCGTTTCACTTGTGTGTACTGACGCGCTGCGTTAAAACTACACACTAAGTGTTGATTTATTAATTAGGTGAGAACAACCAATCAGACCTTGGCATCTGGTTGATTGATTAATTAGGTGAGAACAACCAATCAGACCTTGCCATCTGAAAGGTTTGAAATTTGAAAATATGACCATCATACTCTGTTCCCAGAGTACAAATTAACAAGGCGCGTCATAGCGCGTGCTTTTACGCCGCCACTCTCAGTCTCACCAGAGGTGTGCTTTCCTGCCACCACTCTTGGTCTCACAGCAGGTGATCAACTTCACGGCGTTACTGTAGCACTGTCTTCCTTTCCCTGTCTTCTGTCGTTCTTTGTCTTCTTTTCTCAATAATAAAGAGTCAAGCACCAAAACGAGGACTTGTCTTTTGATTGAGAGACTTCCCTTTCTGCTCTGGATTCAAACGACCACCACAGCAACCATCATCCTAAACCATCATTCTCATCACCTTACCACTCGCCCCATCTCACCTGGCGCTGTGACCAAGCATACCTCAACCTTACCCCCCTTAACCACTCGATCCATCTCATATATATATATATATATACACATATACATGTACACATATATAGACAGACAGACAGACAGATAGACAGACAGATAGAATAGATAGATAGATAGATAGATAGATAGATAGATAGATAGATAGATAGATAGATACTAAATAGATAGGTATGTATGTATATACGTATGTATGTATATATGGATAGATAAGTATAAAACGCATCCATTGACAGACACGTATAATATACACACCCAACATTGAACATGATAGTCAATGTCCTGCTTCTTTTCTTATTCTGATTTAAGCATTTCAGAATTCTTTCTCAAATAATTGCTTCTGAACCCAGTGTGTATAAATCCAGTAACTGTGTACAGTTGAACCATTCCACATACCACATGACTAAATGGTATAAATGTTTGTTTGTTTGTTTGTTTTTTTAAGTGCTTGTTTTGTTGCCTACTAGAGCATGCATGTTTATCATTATGTATGACACCTTTGATCAGTGTCACTAGCTCAGATGATGATGACAATGTTGATGATGTTGATAATAATGATGATTATTATTATTGTTATTGTTATTTTTTATAATTGTTGTTGTTGTTGCTGCTGCTGCTGCTGCTGCTGCTGCTGCTGCTGCTGCTGCTGCTGCTGCTGCTGTTGCTCCTGCTGTTGTTGTAATCATTAATATAATTACATTTTCTTCTTCTTCTTAGTGGTGGTGTAATATCATCTCTCCCTGTCTACAGTTGGCTACTCCTATTGCCATCTTCCACCTTCTCTGTAGCTGGCTATTCCTGTTGCCATCTTCTCTCCCTGTCTACAGCTGGCTATTCCTGTTGCTGTCTTCTCTCCCTGTCTACAGCTGGCTATTCCTGTTGCCATCTTCTCTCCCTGTCTACAGCTGGCTATTCCTGTTGCTGTCTTCTCTCCCTGTCTACAGCTGGCTATTCCTGTTGCTGTCTTCTCTCCCTGTCTACAGCTGGCTATTCCTATTGCCATCTTCTCTCCCTGTCTACAGCTGGCTATTCCTGTTGCCATCTTCTCTCCCTGTCTACAGCTGGCTATTCCTGTTGCTGTCTTCTCACCCTGTCTACAGCTGGCTATTCCTGTTGCTGTCTTCTCTCCCTGTCTACAGCTGGCTATTCCTGTTGCCATCTTCTCTCCCTGTCTACAGCTGGCTATTCCTGTTGCCATCTTTTTCTGCCTGTAGCTGACCATTTCTGTTGCCGTCTCCTTTCCCTTTCTTTAGTCGGCCTGTTGCCATCTTCTCTAGGTGTCTGTAGCTGACCATTCCTGCTGCCATCTTCTTTCTCAGTCTGTAGCTGGCCATTCCTATTGCCATCTTCTTTTTCTGTCTGTAGCTGGCCATTCCTATTGCCACCTCCTTTTTCTGTCTGTAGCTGGCCATTCCTATTGCCATCTTCTTTTTCTGTCTGTAGCTGGCCATTCCTGTTGCCATCTTCTTTTTCTGTCTGTAGCTGGCCATTCCTGTTGCCACCTCCTTTTTCTGTCTGTAGCTGGCCATTCCTGTTGCCACCTCCTTTTTCTGTCTGTAGCTGGCCATTCCTGTTGCCACCTCCTTTTTCTGTCTGTAGCTGGCCATTCCTGTTGCCACCTCCTTTTTCTGTCTGTAGCTGGCCATTCCTGTTGCCACCTCCTTTTTCTGTCTGTAGCTGGCCATTCCTGTTGCCACCACCTTTTTCTGTCTGTAGCTGGCCATTCCTGTTGCCACCTCCTTTTTCTGTCTGTAGCTGGCCATTCCTGTTGCCATCTTCTTTTCTGTCTGTAGCTGGCCATTCCTGTTGCCATCTTCTTTTTCTGTCTGTAGCTGGCCATTCCTGTTGCCATTTTCTTTTTCTGTCTGTAGCTGGCCATTCCTGTTGCCACCTCCTTTTTCTGTCTGTAGCTGGCCATTCCTGTTGCCACCTCCTTTTTCTGTCTGTAGCTGGCCATTCCTGTTGCCATCTTCTTTTTCTGTCTGTAGCTGGCCATTCCTGTTGCCATCTTCTTTTTCTGTCTGTAGCTGGCCATTCCTGTTGCCATCTCCTTTTTCTGTCTGTAGCTGGCCATTCCTGTTGCCACCTCCTTTTTCTGTCTGTAGCTGGCCATTCCTGTTGCCACCTCCTTTTTCTGTCTGTAGCTGGCCATTCCTGTTGCCACCTCCTTTTTCTGTCTGTAGCTGGCCATTCCTGTTGCCACCTCCTTTTTCTGTCTGTAGCTGGCCATTCCTGTTACCACCTCCTTTTTCTGTCTGTAGCTGGCCATTCCTGTTGCCACCTCCTTTTTCTGTCTGTAGCTGGCCATTCCTGTTGCCATCTCTTTTTCTGTCTGTAGCTGGCCATTCCTGTTGCCACCTCCTTTTTCTGTCTGTAGCTGGCCATTCCTGTTGCCACCTCCTTTTTCTGTCTGTAGCTGGCCATTCCTGTTGCCACCTCCTTTTTCTGTCTGTAGCTGGCCATTCCTGTTACCACCTCCTTTTTCTGTCTGTAGCTGGCCATTCCTGTTACCACCTTCTTTTTCTGTCTATAGCTGGCCATTCATCTTGCCATCTTTCTATGTCTATAGCTGGCCATTCCTGTTGCCATCTTTTTCTGTCTGTAGCTGGCCATTCATCTTGCCATCTTTCTGTGTCTATAGCTGGCCATTCCTGTTGCCATCTTTTTCTGTCTGTAGCTGGCCATTTCTGTTGCCACCTCCTTTTTCTGTCTGTAGCTGGCCATTCCTGTTGCCATCTTCCTTTTCTGTCTATAGCTGTCCATTCCTGTTGCCATCTTTAGCTGACTATAGCTGTCCATTCCTGTTGCCATCTCCTTTTTCTGTCTATAGCTGGCCATTCCTGTTGCCACCTCCTTTTTGTGTCTGTAGCTTACCATTCCTGTTGCCATCTCCTTTTTCTGTCTATAGCTGGCCATTCCTGTTGCCATCGTTAGCTGACTATAGCTGTCCATTCTTGTTGCCATCTCCTTTTTCTGTCTATAGCTGTCCATTCCTGTTGCCATCTCCTTTTTCTGTCTATAGCTGGCCATTCCTGTTCCCATCTTTAGCTGTCTATAGCTGGCCATTCCTGTAGCCATCATCTTTAGCTGTCTATAGCTGGCCATTTCTGTTGCCATCTTCTTTAGCTGTCTGTAGCTGGCCATTCCTGTAGCCATCTTCTCTGTTTCTCTGTTTCTGGCTATCTTTGCATTGTCATCATCATAATATCTTTGTGTTTAGCAATAAAATGTGGACTTCCTACCCCAGACAAGAGAAAAGGTTCAGAGCTTTTATGTGTAAATCTCAGGATCATCCTTGGTGCAGCTGGATGAATCAAATTAAAAAAGAGGAAGTTCTCACTCATTCACATGTCCCCGGCATCTAAACCGGTTGCAGCAATGGCTCACAGTTGGTGAATCTCATCTACAGCATAATGGATGGAAGGATTCCCAAAAATCTTTCCTACAGCAAACTGAGTGATGGCTCAAAATCACCAGAGCACCCTCATCTTCACTTCAAAGGCGTGTACAAGTCAGACAAGAAGTCAGTGGGCATCGATGTCAACCATTGTGCTTTTTGGAGACAAGATATGAAAAGTGCAGCAAGGAGGAATGAGGCTGACAGGCACCAGGCAGCAGCAAGGAAGAGGACATGATGCAAAATTTGAATTTGTACCTCCAGCCCAACCCACCACACACTTTTCTGTGATCTTTTGAGACTAATGGATGTTACTTCATTATAATTATTGATGGTGGTGATGATGTTGTAACATGTTGTCATCCCCTTTCCATCTCTGCAGCTGGCCATTCCTGTGAAGGGACCTAAAAACAAAGGCACCTTGTATGTTTGGGCAAGTCGTGAAAAACCGGGAGACAGGTATGCTCACAGCCTAGTTGTTTTGTTTTTATCTTGGTGGATAAGATTTTTTTTATTATCTCCTTTTTTAATGGAAAAGGGGAGATGATTTCATGTCAACCAGAGAGGGGTATGTGTGTGTGTGTCGTTGTCCGTCAAGTAGTTTTGAAAGGGTAAGTTTGAAGGTAAGGCACCAAAGCCAAGGTCACATGAACCAAAGAAATTCTTAAAATCGGCTTTTTTTGAGGTAGGTGTGTGAACAGCACTTTCTCAGGAACTTCTTACAATATTGAAAATCTGTTTTTGCAGTTGTGGCAGACTGTTGTTGCCCTTGATATACTTCGAGTTTGATTTCATGTGAAGCTTTTTCAAGGTCCCTTGTCTGACAAAATTACAAAAAACAAATTAAGCAGTTCTAGATCTGCCCTTTGTATTGCTGGTTTTGGAGATGATTGAAGCTTTCAAAATATTTTTTGTTTTTGTTGTGTTTCAATACAGAGCACTCAATTTGATATTTTTGAGTGACTTTCATGTACTTAATGGACATTTGTTATGAGATGCTTTTTACAGTTTTGACAATACAAAATGGCTTTTTTTTAACATGAAGATGAACATGTTAACTTAAACCCGATTCTGTTGTAGTCAATGAAGAAAGAGTACTCACAGAAATTATCTCAGTGTGCTGCTTGGTTTCATTTTGCTCTGTTCATGAGATCTGTGGAGGGTCGAATGGTTTGCTGAGTGGGTGGTACTGCTCTTTTTTTGGCCAGTTTTGACTGGTGTTCATGTAGTGCGAATACTGTTGACATATGACAGAGAGTTCAGATCTGATGTCTCTGTTGAGTGATGGTTGGCCAGAATCCCACCATGCAACATAAAAGTTGGCATATTTGCTATCTTGATGCTTTGATTATTCTGGTGGTGTCACTGTTTCAGAGGTTCCTTACCTATCCATATTTCAAGACTCGCCAGCACATAAAGTTTGCATAGGTTCAAGGTGTCTGCTAGATAATTGTTGGTAGATTTGGGTGGAACACACATGGAGTTGTCATATTGCAGTGAATCCCTCTTGCAGGTTCTTGCATGTATACACTGCACTACTCATCACAGGTCTTTAGGCACACTGCTGCTCATGAATCCATGAAGCTGTTTTCTGTTCAAGCTGTGAGCATTTGCATTGCTAATAGTCAGTTTGCAAAGGGTGTGTATGTGTTCTTTTTCTTCTTTTTAACATCAGTCACATAGCATTAAAACAGAATGAAGACATGTCCTGGTGTCTTGAGAATAAGTCAAAAGTTTCATATATTCCTCTCAACTTCATGAACTCCACACATGTCTTGGTTTAACTCTTCATCTCTTTACTTGCATCACATACTGCCATAAACTTAATAAGTAAGTCTGAGGGCATGTGTGCATCTATATATGCAGGCATTTGCATGTGTGTGTATTGAAGAATGTAGTTATTTCTGTGTTTGTGTGTATGTGTGTACATTGAAGTGTGTATTAATTTCTGTTTATTTGTTTTATTTATTTATTTATTTATTTTTGTCATACTGGATTTACGGTGTGAAATTCAGGTTTCTGTCCCCATGAGAAAACATCTCTATAGTGCAGTGCCACCTTTTCTTCCCCCTCTTCACCCTTCCCTCCTCCATCTTTATTTTTCCTTTGTGCATGTAATTTCGTTTAGAAAACGGGGTTTTTTACAGAATTAAGCCAGGGACAGTTCTATAGTTGCCATAGGATCTTTTATATATGCTGAATGTATTGCACACAGGGCCTCAGTTTATTGTCTAACCAGAAAGACTGGCACCTAGACCACCCTTTGACTCCCGCACCCTATCCAACACCTGCAAAAACCCTTTGACTCCCTCACCCTATCCACCAGCTTTCTGCAGGAAGCTGATGGATAGGATGAGGGATCAAAGGGTTAAGTTTTTGCTTTGCTTGCATAATTGACAAAGCAAGATACTAGTGGATAGGGTGAGGGAGTCAAAGGGTTAATATCTGATGGAAGGCGAGAAAAGTCCCTTTGATTTGAATCTGGGTTTCTCACATCCTAGGAGTTGCTTTAACTCTAGGCTGCACACTCCACTCCCCTACAACATGTATGTGTGTGTACTTGCACATGCTGTTTACCACAGCTTAGACATTGTTCCTACCTCTCGAGTGTTATGTAAAAGTGTCCAGTTCATCGTTTTCTTTGACAAGATTGAGCACGGTTTCAATATCATCATTTCTTTTGATAACAAGTACACTTTCAGTAATGTAAATTATTTGTTGATTTTTTTTTTTTATCGAGTTCCAGCTGATGTAGTTACATATAGTTAAGTTTGTTTCAATGAAATAATGTTTCAATGTTTCTTTTCAGTTGGGAAGTGAGTCGACTCGATCTGGAAGTGGAACAACTGAACAAGAGATTTACTTTCCACCAAACAGAGAACTGGGTGGAGTTCCCTCCTTATAAAGAGAAAACATAGTATCTGCTATGTGTATTTAGTGTTCAGTGCCTAGATGTATGTAGGTTTTTTTTGGTCATTTTCTGCTTTCAGCAGTCTTGACTTACAACATTTCATCATCAGAATGATTTGTAGGCCTATTGTCCAGTGTATGCTAGACAAATAAAAGTTTTTATAACTTAAAACAAAGCTCAGTTTTGTTCAGGTTTTATATAAAAGTAACCATCACAATCATGCATGCTCTCTCTCTCTCTCTCCTCTCTCTCTCTGTCTCTCTTTCGAACACACACACACTTTTTTTTTCTTTTTTTTTTTTTTTTCATGCTGGGAATACAACATAAACTATCCAGAATAAGCAAGTTAAATCAAGATGTAAGATTTTTTTTCTAAACCAGGATAGTCAAACTGACAATAGTCATATGCCAGCAACTTCAGAAATATTTAGAAGTTGTTTTTTTAAACTGCTATGCACTTACATGACTCCCATGAAGTAGAATCATTACTCAAAACGATATATGTGGATGGTTAAACCAAAGAAAATCAGAAAGTAGACGGATGGTTAAACCAAAGTTATGTCAGAAAGTCTAATGCATGCCTAATGAAATTTTCATTAAGTGGTGTTGGATTCAAACTAGACCCAATGATCTGTCCTGTTCAGACTTGGACTCGTGAGAAGCTAAGTCAGTCCATAAAAAACAATCTAATTCACAACACTTTTGGATACTGATTATTTTGCATATTCTATATCATAATTTCCCAGGCTTTTTATTGCAAAGCGACAAATAAAGAAGAAAAGAAAAACAAAAGAAAACTACATACTGCTGTTTTACAATTTTTGGGGTGAAAGCACGGTTCGATGAATCAAAAGAACTTGCAATTAACATTTAAAGACTGTGTTCTCTCAATACATTACAGCAAGGACTTCAAACGTCTCCGTTTCTTGAATTCCAAAAAGTTCAACAAAAAACATAGTAAGCATATAATCAAGCACTTTAAACTTCTCAGTTTCTGCAATTCCAAGAAGTTCAAAAATAAATATAGCATGTACATTACCAAGACCTTTAAACTAAGTTTCTGTAATTCCATGAAGTACAAAAACAGACACAGCATACATGTTAACAAGCACTTTAAAGTTCTCAGTTTCTGAAATGCCAGGAAGTTCAAAAACGGACAAGTTCATCATCTGCATGTATAAACAATGTCCATGTACAAGTTTTCATGCCAAAAAAATCATTCTCTCTGTAACAGAACACTTATCAACATCAGTGATGATGCATGCACTTTTGGGGGTAATTTGGTGGCCCCAGTATTGAGCTATGCTGGGAAAACCCACCTGACCATATTTCTGAGTTGTTTTTCTTTTCCTATCATATGTGAATTCAAATCTATTAAATTCTTAAGTTAAACGTACATCTGTGAATATCATCTTTGCTATGGGCAAAGTTACAGGTGTGTGAGCACTGCCAAACTTTATTCCAAAACGGAGTTACTGATGACCCAAATGTACATCGTTTTCTTTAAAAGTTTTTTTTTTTTTTTTTTTTTTGTCGTCTTCCTCATTTCGTGCATTGTGCAGCACTTGCAAAACTCATTCTAGGGTGATGGGAATGCAGATAACTGAGTGATTAAGTGATGTAATGTGAAGACTGAAAAATCATATTTATGAATCTTGGGGCCAAATATCTCCAACTGCATGCCAAATGCAATCAAGAGAGAATGGGCACAATCATCCTGAAAAGATGATGGATGATGATGGATTGGTCACATCATCCAAAGAGAGCAGGAGACCATCATCCAGAACGCCCTTTGCCAAACCACAGGGTAAACGTAAGAGAGGAAGACTCGAGGACACCTAGCGACAGACAACAGAATATCTCAAAGGCCCTGAAACACATTAGTATGATACAGGGCCTGAAAAAAAATATACAGAGGCTGGCCCAGCACAGACAGCAGTAGAGAATATCTGTTGCTGTCCTATACGCCAAATGGCTACATGCCAATGAATGAATGAATGAATGAATAATATATATATATATATAATGAATGAATGAATAAGTTAACAAAAGATATATTCTAATAAAGATGAAAATTGCTACTATTTAGTGTACTGTTCTTATCAATTTTCTTTTACATCAAACCTTTATCACAAAACAATTGCATATATCCATAATACTCACCTGCACCCAAGCAAACGGAAAAAGTTACACAACCAGACACTGACAGCAAATGCTCACATGAATAGAACAAACAAGCAATGTAAAATTTATCACCTTCAAGGTGTCTTGTTTGGTGCTATCTGATCTTCAAGCTGAGATTTCTACACTGTTTTTGATGGTAGTCAGGAAACACATTTCATACTTAAATAATCAAAAGTACTTTCATTCCGTTTATTCAAGAAGATTCATCACACTTGGATAATTCCTTATGAACACTTCCCAAATCTATTAGTGATAATCTAACAGATTCTTAAAGCCTGCACAAAACCCTGTGCACTGGCAAGTTCTTGAAATGGAAGCAGTCAGGTGATGATGAGAGCGATGTTGAAAGACTATCACAGCATAGAGGTGGGCAGCAATCACACCAGTTTTTATGATGCAAACTGAAACTGAACTCGATGAGGGAGAAAGATCCCTGTTAGATTCAAACCACGACCCCTGGTTTCTTGCATTCTAGGCCACACTTTCCATAAAACCCACTGTCTTTCAAAAATTTGATATAACATCCTGATTGTTAAAAAGATTACAATATCTTTCGTTTCAGATACAGTAAAAGGACTGTACTGAAAGACATCAGTATAGCAACAATAAAGCAAAGAAGGTGGTAATTTCAATGATACTGCACCTCACAAGTTTAAAACAATAAAAACAGTTTAACAACTGCGTAGCACTGTCAGTTTTTCTAAAACAACTTTACCATGTAAATTTTTAAATGACTGCCAAGGTGGCTGCCTTGACTGACAAACATCCGTCGTTACTATATCCACAGTTTTTAGACAGATGGAAAGTAGAAATCAATTCTGTTTCTTAAAATGTTGTTATATAACATACTTCATCAAAAGTAAAAATCTGTGATTTTTGTTCCTCAATGTGTTCTTGTGTGATACACTTCAAACAAGATGTAGGGGATGTACAATGTTATGTCAAACTCAAGACAGTGACATCAGGTGAAGTTCAGCCAACAAACAAGAAGTAAACTTGTATCATTTAAAATAAATTATACAGCAATGAATTCTTTAATCAGCTCTGTATGCTTTCATGGAGAAAACAAAAAAAAAACACTTTTTTTCTTTCAAATTTATAAAACATCCTGTCTTCTTTTCCTCCATATTCTGTTGACAAGAAAAGAATACAAATACACAGTACGTACAAGAACCAAACACAAAATGCATTAAACGTTGTTGCCCCAACAGAATCCCATGTCATAAAAACAACAAAACAATCGGTCAAGTATGCTGTAACAAACAACATATCCAAGAACCTGTAAGATGTATTAAATGCTATTACCCCTATAAAAGCCCATGCCAGTAAACACCATAACAAGCAGTCACATATTTCGTTAACCAAAATTCAAGTATCATGTGAACGCTAAGACTTGTATCAAGCTTAATGACAAGTGTGTATGTGCATGTGTGTGTGTGTGCATGTGTTTGTGTGTGTGTGTGTGTGTATGTGTGTGTGTGTGTGTATGTGTGTGTGTAGTTTAGTTTAACTGTGGTTTTCTTCTTTGTTTGTTCAATGGTACATATTTACTTCTATCCGCACAGATGTTCAGCCTAACTGCTTTCCATAGCCACAAAACATTCTTTCTTTAAGTGTACTCAGACGTTTTTTCCATAGCCACAAAACAGTCTTTAAGTGTACTCAGACATTTTTTCCATAGTCACAAAACAGTCTTTAAGTGTACTAAGACATAACTTCAGCATATATGCCTTCAATGCATCATGTTCACACTACAACAAGCAAGGCCTTATGATTATACTCAGGATGCATGTTTAGATATATTCTTGCAATTATATCTCCTACTTACACCAAATTTTTTTTGCAACTAATCCCCCACCCCTCTCTCTCTCCCCTCTCCCTATCCTCTCTCACACACACACACACATACACTCATTTGGTCTTCTTTATGTCTCACACACTCTCTCCCTATATCCCCCCTCTCCCCCCCCCCCCCCCCACTCTCTCTCTCCTGAACTGTCCAGGCGCGGCCACAACATGGTCCACCTTTGCAGACATTCATACCGTACTTAACGTAATATAGTCGACTTCCTTGACGATATGAACAGAACATGTTGCGCCAAAAAAGAATTCAAACTGATTTATAATTTATAATTCAGTTTATATTTCCATTGTCGACTTCTTCCCTCTATTTTACTCCCTATGACCAATTTCAATCTGTTCGTAATCAACGCTGGCTTATTCTATAATGCCTTTAGTGTTCTACCCATGGTCTGCACTAATCTGCAGGCTTGTCCCCCATGACGTTATCAACTGCAGCATAAGATTTACTGAACAGTTAAGAACCAATCTGTCACTAAAAAGAAAATACTGAAAAAGTTTCTTTTTTCATTCCATACAAAGACTTGGGAAGCTGGAGGGGGGGAACTTTTACACAAGAACACAAGAGAATATTGTAAATTGAAAGGTAAGCATGAGAAACCCAAAAGAGTGGAGTTGTTAATCAAAATAACTGTGCCGATAGTAGTAAATGTGTTGTATGTTAACACTGCCCTCTAATATTCATATTATTCAGACATTTTCAGATGCAGTCACAAACAGGTACCACAATAACTGTGCCTAAAACTACGCTATAGTTTAGCCGCTACTGTCACTAGGGAAAAGTTCACACAGTATTTCACACATTCAGGACTCAGGAAGAGCATACACTGAAATGTACATGCATACACCATGGTTCAGTTCACTTGGGTGTTTTCTACACAGCTTGTGGCACAGGCGTTTAATGCATTACATCTCATTATCTATTTTTTTCAAGAATCTGTCTCCAATAGGCTGAGAGAGATTTTGACCCTGTGCAGTAAGAGAGGAAAGGCCAGTCTGCGATGGAAATTGCACAGTGAACTGTGGCGATGCGAGATGTGAACAGATGTTTCTATTCTAACGTCAGGCAATGTGGCAAGGCATGAATATGAAAGTGTTAATACATCAAGGTTCTAAATTCCCAGGCCAAGTCTCTTATTGTACATCTTAGCAGTGTCGGGATTCCACAAGAGATGTTCTGGCTTTTGAATAAAAGAATACATGCCACTGTGAGACAGATTTAACCACTACAAAAATGATAAGTAGTGTAATAACCTGCCCTCAAGCTAGAGATTATCAACTAAGTGATCTCTGATTACTGAGGTTTGTTATTGTTATAAAACATGTCAACTAGTAATTTTGACATAGTGAACACAAAATCCCTCAACAGATTTGAAACAAATGAAAACAACTGAAACAATGTCATAAAACAGATACAGGAAAGAGTTCTCCGGTAGAAGAATTTTGTACAATTCTACTACACATTACAGTTAATGTTCAATAATGTCGAATATTTTCCAAGAAGAAAAACATTCATTTACATGACTTTAAAGCAGTACATTGACAGTATAACAGTGTTCTGACAATTATTTACATAACAAGTAAATATGATGTAAAAGAACTACAATTCAACACATGAAGATTTTAAATGATCCAATCCAGAGATAAAACATCTTTAGAAAAAAATCTGAAGCTATTTATCCATAATTTGAGATGAATCTCTCAATGATGACATCGGTGAATCAGCAAGAACACTTATCATCAGAATGATTTTTTAATCTTCGATGAAGAAAATAATCGAAGAAAAAAGAAAACCTCTTTGACAATAGTGAAGGAATATTATAAAAAAAAAAGTGGATGCAAATTCTCATGGCAGAAAATAAGAAACTTAGCTCAGAAACTCAAACTTGCACAATCATACATTTGGAAATGATGCAATGGGATTCATCTTTTGAACAGATTTCAGATCTGAACAATGGCCACAGGCACTCATATCTATGTCACATGACACCAAACAAAATCCAGTATATAATGGTGCACCTGAAAAAGCCTGCGCAAGAGCCCAAAGCTCATGAATCCATGAAAACAAAAAGACTGCAATTATCAGTTTCTCCTTTTAAATATGACTAACGCGCAGAACAATAAGTCAGTTTCCATGGAATTACTTCCACAGTTTGGGCTGGATATAATCTACATAGTACAAACTAAAGATAAGGTGGCAGACAGTTTTACAATTATAACCGGATGTATCTTTGAAAAAAATATGTTACAATACAATATCCCATTATATAAGACTGTGTATGTGAGGACTCCATATATTACCAT
Organism: Monoplex corrugatus; assembly: GCA_030674185.1. Taxonomy (NCBI): domain Eukaryota; kingdom Metazoa; phylum Mollusca; class Gastropoda; order Littorinimorpha; family Ranellidae; genus Monoplex; species Monoplex corrugatus. The sequence continues at coordinate 109,149,111 of CM060305.1, forward strand.
CCCAAGAAAAAAAAAACAGACCACATGAAAGCAAAACAAACAATCAAAAGCAAACAAATAAAACAGAAAATAAGTACCCACATACTACATCTGTCTGAAGCCAAAAGTATTACGCTTCTTGACAGCTACTTTAAAAAAATTCCCAAACTGAAAGTCAGTTAGAGTTAAGTTCTACCAAACTACGAAAATAAAATAAAATAAGCAAGATCATGAAACTAAACCAAGAAATGTGAACATGATTCACACATGACTCTATTAGTAATACATCTATGTATCACACTTTTCAACCAGTCGCTGAAAGAATATGGGTTCGAATCCTCACAGTCCCTTAAAAAAATTATTGTGGGATTTTTCGGCTCCAACTGGTTCCCACCCAGAGTTAGCATGCTATGGGCTTATTGGGAAGACTGGGACCGCACAGTTGAGTCTCACCCACTTCAGGGATGTTTCACTGAAGGTGTTGCTCAAATCTTCTGATCAACACCACAGGTATCTGTATCTCTCAGACCTGGTTGATGCCAGGATATATTATGATAGTAAGCATATAGTAAAGCTCTGTCACACAATCTCGGTCCTAGATGGAACTCCAAAGCATTATGATTATCATCCTCACTGCCATCATCATCACTGCTTTGTAAAAGCTATGCTAGCTTCTACAGCCATTAACCTCTTCAGTGCTACGGACATACATATACATTATGATAATGTCTATTTCATTTGCCAAGGATGTATATATGTATGTTCACATCACATCAAGAATTTTCCTACCTCCATTTGTAAGCTGGGGAATCCCAATTCACATGAATCAGAAAGTTGCCCATCTACATGAATTATGCATGAGGTCAGCAGCCAATCAGACTTTACTTTGGTCACTGCACTGCAGCGTTTGTAACTACCCCTTCGGAGATTTCAACCTTTCTTCCACAACGGCTGATGACAATGCTTCGACTGGGCCAAGTGCTGTGACAAAGACAGCGTATTGCCAAAGGTTTTAGCTATTTCATCACAGTACATACTGAGACAAACTTTAGGTGAACTCTGACTGACCCACATTTCAGACTGGGTAACAGGGAGAGGGAGAGAGTGATGAGGAGACGGAGGTTTTGTTTACAGCTTTCATCTATTGGCAATGTGCCAGTACATTTTGTCAGTAAACCTCGCTTATAGCATGTGGTACATGGCCTGCTCAAACACAAGAGTCCAATGCAACACATGATTATCAAAATTGCTGAGTTTTCTGTACATATACATATGTTTTCTTAAAATAGTTTGTTTTTTATATTACTAATCAATGTTTTTTACATTACTAATCAATAATGTAAAACAATAAATTGTTTGAAATTCCTTTATGTCAATTCTACGGCCCATTCTTCACTAAACAAAGTATCAAATACAGTTAAAGCTATCATAAATGGATAGTCTTTTCATTTCCCTTTCAGAATAAAAGGGTTATCATTACTTTCATGCAATAATTTGCATGCAAGAATTTTCTGTTAATTATTGTCCTACCCATGCAAAAATCACTTGCCAAATAGCATACACTAGCAAAACAATGTACTTGGCACTGAAGGGATTAAGGTGACATTGAAAATGGAACCCAAAACGAAAAGGCTGAGCACAAAGGAAATTTCCCTGAATGCGATAATCCTAAAAAAAAAAAAATTCTTTTAAATTCCACAAATTTAAGTAGACTAAGTATTAAAAAATAAAAAGAATTGCAATTCTCATGTCTGATTTGTTTTGTTTATTCTGTATAGTTTATCTCTTGTTCTCTTTATCCATTTAAAAAAAGAGAAGTACATACTTTCCCATATTATCAATATCAGTTGTTATTCTAATTGCATTATGCAAGGATATGAATCTAAGACTTTGTTTCCTCCACCTTAGCACCAGCCTATACCACTCCCTGCAAGAAACTGTTGGAAGCCGGTGGAGAGGCTGAGGGAGTCAAAGGGTTAATTAAACAAAATTAAGAATATAAGGAAATAATTGCTTATCAATAAAATCACTGTGACTGATATTACTGACATGCTGGCTGACTGAATACTCAGATTATTTCTTTTATTTTAATTGCTGAAGAGTAAAGCTGAGTCTTCATGTATTTTACTTTCATGAAATAATGTTTCCATCTAAACACATGAACAGACTGATCAAATGATTAAACAGCAGTCCTTTAAAATCCCAATTCATCCAATGTGTGTGTGTGTGTGTGTCTCTGTGTTTGTGTGTGTGCATGTGTGTGTGTCTGTCTGTGTGTGTATGTGTGTGCATGTGCGTGTGCGCATGTGTGCATATGAGACAGAGTGTGTGTGTGTGTGTGTGTGTGTGTGTGTGTGTGTGTGTGTGTGTGTGTGTGTGTGTGTGTGTGTGTGTGTGTGTGTGTAGTAGGATGTTTATGTCTGGCTGTATCAGTGTGAGTGTAAGAGTGTGAGTGTGTATGTGTGTTCACGTGTGTAATGTGTATGTGTGTGTACTGTATGTAGGATATATATGGCTGTCTGTACCTGTATGTATGTATATTTCTTACATTTACAAAGAACAACCAGAGTTCACTTATGTCCATATGATTAAAAATAACCTTTATCACTTCTTAGGGACTCAAGTAGTATGTTCAATAGTTAAAAATGCCTTTCTTATCACTTCCTAAAGACTTCAGGTACTATTTCCTGAACAACAACAACAAAAATGATTGAAAACAAATAAGATGAAGAAAAAACACCCTCTCTTCAGGAAATGCAGTTTATCATACACCATGCAGCTGATACACTCAACTGTGACATCTAAAAGTTTCATCTCAAATAGTAAAGACAAATGTCAAGTTAACAGGTGAAGAAATGTGTAAGTTTTGGCATCCACAAATTTCACAGTCAGTGGTTATCAGAACAGCTTTTAATCATGTAAGTTTGCAAGAAATCTGAATTTCATATTACATAGCAGCTTAGCAACAGAATATTTACAGGGATTCTGTCTATATACACATTTTTGTTTCACTATTTTATTTTCCTTCAATATTCCTTCAACATCCTTAATTCAATCTCTATGTTTACTGATGCAAATGTTGATATTTTTCCTTGATAAGAAAGAAAAAAATACAATATCATGTGACACTGCATCTGTGTACATTAAAAGAACTAAAATTTAGCATAACATAATTTTTGGAATGCAATTTAAACAATGCCTTTAACCAGCTGAATACCTGTACAAATTTCTACAACTCACAATAATCAATCGTCAGTGCAAAATTACAATCTTAATACAGAATTGTAAAAATCACACAGCATGAGCATAATAAGAAAACCAACACACTTTTAAAAAAAACCAATTCAAAACGTTCATGGAAAAATATCAACCCAACTCAAGAAGTTAAAAGAAAAGTATCAATACAAAATATGCAAGTTATTATCACTCAACAAGTTAAAAGAAAAGTATCAATACAAAATACGCAAGTTATTATCTAATGACCCAAAATCATTCAAAACAAAACAAATTTAGAAATCATCAGACAAAAAGGAAAATGATTTCTGTGGGCGACACAGTTGAAAGAAAACAATAGATATTCAACTGATAATTCTCCTTTACAAACAACAACAAAGCAAAGCTTTCTACCCCAAAACAAAGTCAATCAGTACCTGGTTAATCATGGGAAATTTGCCTGCATCGACGAATTAACATCAGCACGACAGACAGGACAGCTGTGAACCTGGCTAATGCAACGATTACACACTGCAAGATGGCGACAGGGCATCAAAATCATGTTCATCTCTTGTGCATAGCACATTTTGCACAAAATGTGGACTCTTTCATCATCACTGTCATCTCTCAATGCTCGTATGGGTGCGTCTTCTCCTTCACCTGAAGCTGAAAGGGCAATGAAACAACAAACCCTTTTTATGTACTGATTTGTAAACACTAGCACTGGCTTTAAGGAATTGTGTAACTGTTAGAACCGTTAGAACTGAATGCACTGCATGAAATAATTCATACAAATACCCTTTCCCTCAATATCCACATATACCACCTCCCTCAAGACAATGTTCCCTCCCTATAGAAATATGTCTACAAGTTTCTGTTCTAAAACATTCTATATACAAATAAAGTCTGTCTTTAAAAATATACCCTTCAAAGTTTCAAATGACATGCATCACTTTGTTCTTCCTACATAAGTACTTTTTGTTTGTATTTGGTCACTTGGGGTTTTCCCTCAAAATGTCTTCTGAAAAAACGTTTCACTGCCTCCTCTGACTTGAAAAAAAAAACTATAAACAAGTTCCACACTGATATGTAAAAATGTATACAACTAGTATTGATATTCGTAATATGAGGGATGATCCAAAAGTCTTGTCACTTACTTCGCAAAAAAAAAAAAAGAAAAAAAAAAAAGGAAGTCCCAACATACATGAAAATTTCAATCATTCGCAATACCCTCCTCCTCTCCACACAGCGTTTCAACCACCTCAGCCAAAAATCAACTGCTTTCTGATTGAAATATCATAAAAAGCCGTGATTTCACTGCTTTTTCCCCATGTCTTTGATTCTTAAAACTTCTTGCTAGACAGGTTTTCCTGAAAAAGGGGAAACAACCTGAAGTCCACAGGACTATGTCAGGTCTGACGGTGGGAGACGGAAAACTAAAATAGACTGCTTGTCTATATAGGTCACAGTGACCTTGGCTTTATGGGCGCTTGTCTCGAGAAAGAGCATGTTGTTGGTACCCCACATTTGGATGCTGCTCATTGATCACCTGCACAACTTTCTACACAGTATCTAGCAATAAGAGCATACTTCCAGGCAAAATATCTATTAGAACCCTGAGAGCTGAAGAAAGAGCAGAAAATTCTCTTCTGACTTTTAAAACTAGGTCCCAGTACAACTGGTTTTTTGTCATTAGAACCCACCAAAAAGTGACTGGACCGTTGTTCAAGATGCCACAGTAGATGATCTGTGTTTCATCACCTGTGATCATATGGTCATTTGGGGCCCTCTGGCTCAAACATTTCAAGCAATCACTCACAATCCTCTGTTTTCTTCTCCTCTTACATCTGAAGATGAAATATCCATCTGGCAGTTATTTCCCTCATCTCAAGATCACACTGCAGGATCCACTCAACCTTGCTATATAAAACACTATATAACTGTCAGTTATTTCACAAACTGAAATATGCAGGTCTCTTTCAATTACTGTCCTTACAAACTGAATAGTTTGCTTCTTCCAGGACTCACTTTGTGTACATGTCCACACAGGTAGGCCTACTTTGTTTTTCAAGTCGGTTTTAACTCCTCTAAGAAATCATCAATCCAGGAGCAAACTATCCTATACGACAGACACTGGTCTTCAAACACAAGTGTCAAATCAGCATGGATTTACATCACAACCTCTCCCATGTTCGAGCCTTGTGAAGGCACAGCATCTGAACTGGTCTATGCTAGGATCCATTTTTCAGATGTACAGTAAGTTACATTTTCAGTGGCCTCATACAGTCAAACCAGGTATAGCATCACTATCATTTTGTGCATATTAGCCAAAGGCTACATATTATCTCAATAAAAGTTTAAAGTATTTTCTACAAACAGTTCAGAAATGGCAGACTAACTGACAAAACAATTCTTTTAACAGTTACCATTATCTATGAAAGTTCTTTTCAGCGTTATTAAAAACTAACTGCTTGACATAACACAGCACATAAACAATGCTAAATTGTACATAAAATTTTGATGGATGGTGTGAATTTCGTACCTTCTACCAGCTGTGAAGATTTACTGAACTTTTCAGTTTACTGTTCCATGTACTCCAGACGATGCATTAAATGCACATCATCAACTTTCCAATTTCCTGTTCCACATATCCCAGAAAATGCAATTAAACATATTTAATCAGCTTTCCAATTTACTCTTTCGAGTACCACCAAAACTGTAATTAAATGCACATCACCAGTTAAACTGTTTGCTTTCTTTTTGTGTTCTACCTCATATTAGGCAGTGAATAGAGGATGTGAAATTACCTCCTTCTGCAGCTTGCCTTCTCCGGTTTGCCTCCAGTCTCACTTCTTGATATGTTGGCTGGAAATAAATAGTAAACTTTGCCCTGAGTAAACATCAATCATGGAAATGAAAGACAGACAAAGAATGCGTGTGTGTGTGCATGCATATGCTACATGGCTTTTATATACATTTGTAAGCAGAAAATATGAGTGAGACTCAAAAAGATCCTTGTCATTGCATGCTTGTATACATATACAGGGAAGAACGAAAGGGACATGGCATTGTATTGTGTGATATATCTGGTTACATTTAAGTGCAGCAGTCAGTGTGTGTGTGTGTGTGTGTGTGTGTGTGTGTGTGTGTGTGTGTGTGTGTGTGTGTGTGTGTGTGTGTGTGTGTGTTGTGTGTGTTGTGTGTTGTGTGTGTTGTGTGTGTTGTGTTGTGTGTGTTGTGTTGTGTGTGTTGTGTTGTGTGTGTTGTGTGTGTGTGTGTGTGTGTGTGTGTGTATTTGAAAGTATATGTCCTAAAAATTGGAAGAAACAGGTAAAATAAGTATAAATGCTGGAATAGCTGTCTACACAGGTATAGGACAGGACAATTATCAATTAAGCATGTACACAAAAACTTGATGATGGAGGCACCTTTGATAACAATGTCAAAACTAAAACTGTTCATTTGATTAATGAATTAGACAATGTGCCTTTAAATTTCATGAGAGTGAAGATGCAAGGAACTACATTACTCCCAGTCCAGCTTTATGTGGATGGCACCTATTCATCTCCACTGTCACTTTTACTTTCCTATTGCACAACGGAAATATGGTCTAGTGGTTGAACTGCCTGCCTAGGACATAAGAAGAAAGGGGTCATATCACAGATCAAACAGGGATTTTTCTCCCCTCTCCTCTAACCTTTAATCTGGTCATTAGTCTTTAGATAAGACAATAAACCGAGGTCATACGCACAACATACACTTCATCACAATTCAGAACCCATGATAACAAAATGGTTGTTCATGGCAACTTTGCCAAAATATTGACTTTCACAAATAAATGAAAACACACATTTACATAAAAAGAAAAAAATGGGGGTCAACATACTATGGCTGATATGCTTTCTGCAGGTGAGCAACTCCCATTTCATACAGATTCCATTGTGACAAAAATTAAATCCAATTTATCCTAAACCCAAATTAAGTAAAGTACCTACAGTTACCTGCCTTATGGACTGGAGGTTAAACACATAATATGTTTTAAGCCACTTGATCCCAAGCAATCACACTGAAGATATGGTGCCCTACCTCAGCATCATCCACGCCTCTATCTCATATGCTCTCTTAAGTCACATAATCAACTTAAGTAATGATTAGGAATAGTTTGGAACCTTCCAAAAGTCAGTTTTCTCGGAATCTGGCTAACCAATGACACACACGCGCACACACACACACACACACACACACACACACACACACACACACACACACACACACACACACACACACACACACACACAAATGGTAAGAATCTAAACTATTTAGAAAACTTACATGAAATTAAGAAGTTACTCAAATTACAAATAACAAAAAAGTCACACCTCTTGACATTATCTCCTCCTCCTTCTTTTCTTCTTATTCTCCTCTTACTTCTTCTCCTCCCTTAATTCTGTGAAGCATCAGTAGGATTCCACACTAAAGAACTGTCCCAGATTCCTTTAGTTCTGTCAATAGTGTGCCAAAGCCTTGATCTCTGCAAATGGTTTCCCTGTCCATTCCACGATGTTGTCAGTCCACCTCTTTTTCTGTCTTCCCTCCCTCAACAGTTACTTTGAGTATTAATTTAGCAGGGCCACTCGATCTTGTTACATGGATATACCAATGTAGTTTTCTTTTCTTAACTGATGTCAGCAGATCTTTATATGATCTGAGTGCTGTTTGATGGGTTGATGCATGGTTCATTGGCACTATGATCAGTGTATCTGATGTTTCATATTTTGTGACATCTCATTTCCATGGCTTCCAAATCCACAGTAAGGCTCCATGTCTCACATGTATGCAGAAAAATGGAACATACTATGCACTTATCTTGATGAAACACTTTGTGTTTCACAGACATGTTCTTCTCTTTGCTGCCCTCCAGAGGCTTTCTCAGTTTCTGGTCTGGATCCCTCATTGCTAATGACAGATCCCAGAAAAAGAAATTGTTGAACAGGTCCCAACTTCAGTCCATGGAAAGATATACTGGTAATGATGGTGGTGCTGTAGCTGGACATCAACTTGATCTTCTCGGCATGGATTTCCATGCCATATCTTGTTGTTTCATATGGTCTTTTAACAAGCTTGGTGAGTTCTTGCTCACTACCTACAAGCCATCGATGTCATCTGCAAAATGAAGGTAAGTGACAGTTCTACTTGACATGATCTTAAGTGCGTCAGTCACAATGCATCCCAATAATATGTTCAAAAGTATGGGGGACAGAAGGCAGCCTTCATGAACTCCAACCAAAGTAAAGTAACACTTTCCAATAGTACTCTGCATAAGTACAGCAATAGCTGCATATTTTTTTCATAAGTCTGGAAAGATACATCATTATATACATAATGTCATGTGTTTGAAATGATTTCAAGTCTACCAACCATAACAATGTCATGTGTTTGAAATGATTTCAAGTCTACCAACCCGTCTTTCGTTGCGTTTCATTTCACGGGCAGCATCAATGAAGTGTTGGCCCTGTATGCTTCTGACAAACACACACCGTGGCCAAAGGCGGGCATGTTCAATCCACACATTATCTGTAGGTAGCCAGTTACGAACACCAATTCCACAGGAGTAGCATATCACGCTGTCTCCATAACCTTAAAACAGAATAAAGAATTTATTACTGTAAAAGTTTTAAATGGGTAAAATATCAAGACTAATACATAACTCGCCACACACTGAGAATTTTATAATAATAATAATAATAATTACAATATTTATATAGCGCAAAATCTTGATAAAATCAAATCTAAGCGCTGAAACAGACACACACGCACGCACGCACACATACGCACGCAATTTTAAGTGCATATATATGCACACAGGCATACAAAACAAACCCGAGTTCACACCACACACACACACACACACACACACACACACACACACACACACACACACACACACACACACACACACACACACACACACCTCCCTAACCATGATCTCTCTTTCCCTGAGCTTCAGTTCATCCAGATATAAACTTATCTTTACACATTTACACATGCCAGCCTTTATCATGTCTTCCTAAACATTTGGAAACATATATTCACTCTATTTTAAATGAGTCAGTCCTGTCATTCTAGAAAATTTGCAACCAAGATGCTTCCACTATTGTCATGTTGTAATTTAACCCACTATCTTCTGGACAGAACAAGACAGCCAGTTTCAGAACAAAACCTGCATCTCAACTAAGGAACAACAATAAGCTGTGCAGCAGAAGTTGTGACAGTAGCATGGTTATTTGAAGGACTCTTTTTCTTGACAATCATCAGCCTTCTGTACAGTTTTCTAAAAGGTAACATCCGCAACAAAGTCTAAGAAGTTCAAGTATGTGACCATTTTCCAAATGATTTACCCTGTCCATTCCAATGGGATATATAAACACCATGCCTCCTGCAATTCCCTCATCTAGTGTTTACATTTCAGTGAATGAATTCCAAAAAGCAGATGACAGCACATGTTTACGGACACACAACATTCAGCTGGTTGACAATACAGTGACTAAGACCACTACTGACTGGACGTCTGCGGCAAAACAAGCTGGTTTAATGTTGAACAAAAAATCAAACAACAAGACTGGCAAAATCAAAGACACAATGTTTCAAACCTCCTTCCAATCACCAACTTCACAAAAGTTGTCCTTATTGCCTGCACTTATACTAAGTTATAGATCTGCTGCTGAGCTGCAGTAAATATATGGTACTTGTGTATATATACTATAACAGAGACAATCAAGACACTATAACAGAGACAATCAAGACAATCATATTGAAGGCTGGTTCATAATCAACAGCCCCCCACCCCCCCCCCCCCCCCCCCCCCCACCCACTTACCCGAGCAGCATTTAATCCTGATAATAACTAAGAATACCGAACATTACCCTTGAAGTGATGATAAACTGATAAACTCATTCAACCACTCAACATTCTGCAAGACTGAGTCAGGTTATATCTTGACTGACTTTCTTGACACTGTTCTCATGTGTGTAGGGGCTTGATTAATGTTGTCCTATACTTCAGCCTTGTGCTGTGTACAATAATATGACATTATTCTGCTGGCTGTTTCAAACATTTCATGATTAATAATAACTATATAATAGAACACTGACCTGGTTTCCTGGTTATGTGACTGACTTTCAGTATATATATTATTCAATTATAGCACTTTTTTGCTGATGGAAATTGTGTAAAACCTTCACACACACCTCACTTCCACTTGTACAAATTTCTAAAACAGCCTACATTACAATAAACCAGTCCATACCTCTAAGCATTGTCTCTTTTATACACTCACACAGACACACACACACACACAGACACACACACACACACATTTAGCCTCACTTCATGTCAACCAGAATTAATTTCATTACTGAAAGCAAAAATAGCATAGCTCTGAAATAATGTTATTTTGTGATTTTGTGAGAGACTGAATTTTATTTCATTTCAATTCAACGGGCAAAGAATTTTCATATTCTGAAATCAAAATTTCACTTTCTCCCATTAGTTTATCAAACATAGTAATCACACACACACACACCACACACACACACACACACACACACACACACACACACACACACACACACCACACACACACACACACACACACACACTGTTTCGTTCTTTCTACAGCCAACTCGGAAGACAGGGCAATGCTTCTACGTCTTTACTCGTCCCTGTCTGATTCTCAATTGACTATATATACATTTCACAGTGAACAGCAATCAGTTATCATTTAAACGAATATCATGCCATGCTGTTATCCGCACGATGTTTACTGTCAACACACGTCACATCTCCCTTTGTTTAATGAAACAAAATCAATGAATCATTTTTCCTATCTTTCAGCCCATACGAGATAAATGTGTTTCCTACCTTTATCACAACATTAACTTAACAAACACTCATTCTTTCTCTCACGCACAGGGCCCAAACATTCATTCACCTCATTTTATCTCTGATCATTATCATGTCCATATTTCACAATGTTTTCAGTTTATCTGATTGTGGTAGAGTCTTCAGTTTCATTCATATCTCAGGAAATCTGGCCTTTTGCTTTGTCTTCCAGATCTTGTTCTGTAAGGAGAACTAACTGGTTCGGGTTGTCCTGTCCTTGTTTGTTTGATAACTTCATCTGGCTCCTTGATGCTGGTTGTCTCAGACATTTTGATGACTGGTGACTGATCAGATGAGTTCTCACGGACAGACGATGCTGGCGTCCTGACATCTGTTCCAGTTCCAGTTTTCTTGTTATCTTCCAGCATCTGTTTTGATGGAATGATGATTTGCTGTTGCTTGCCCGATGTGTCGCTTTCCTGATGTCTTCCAGAAATCATCCTTCTCTGGACAAGTCGTTGAGGGTTGATTGTCTGCTGAAGCTCCGTTTCTGTTGTGTCTCGTAGCCGACGATGATTCCTTCTGTACTGACGTCCGTCCTCTGTGCGAATGTTGTATGACCGGATGTTCACCTGTTGGTCTACTTTGGCGCTGATCCACTTTTTCGATCCTGGAGGTTGGAATTTCACAATCTGTCCCGGATTCAGTTCTGTCAGCTCTACTGCGCTTCTGTTGTAGTAGTGCGCTTGCTTCAGTTTCCTTTTCTCAAGTTCTTTCTTGATTGGTACAACTGTAGGTAGGAGTAATGTCTTTGACGTCGGTACTTGTGTTCGTGTTCTTCTGCCGAACAGTCTCTGAGCAGGCGAACTGTTTACAGTCTCTGTCGGGATGTTTCTCAGCTCAAGTAAAGCGAGGAAGGGATCTCGATTGTTGTGTTCTGTTTTCTTCATGCACGTCTTTGCAGCCTTCACCGCGCTCTCTGCTTTTCCGTTGGACTGAGGGTAGTGTGGTGAGCTTGTTACGTGTTCAAACCCATATGTTTTTCTGAACTTTCCAAACTGGTTTGATGTGAACTGATTTCCACAGTCTGTTGTCAGGCGTTCTGGTATTCCGTGTCTTGCCAAGTGTCTCTTCAGACAGATGATGACCTCTTTGGATTCTCTTGTTTGTAACCGATCAATCTCAAAGAAATCAGAGTAGTGATCGACCGTGACCAGGTATTCATTGCCATTATGTTCAAAGATGTCACAAGCGATGTGTTGCCAGGGCAGGTCAGGGATCTCTGTACTGATAAATGGTTCCTTCTGCTGACCACGTTGGTATGTGTTACAGGCGCTGCATGTTTTGACAAAATCTTCAATGTCCATGTTCATCCTGGGCCAGTAGACTACCTCACGTGCTCTTCTTATGCAGCTCTGAATTCCTGAGTGGCTTGCATGAAGTTTCTCAAGGATGTCTGCTCTTTCGCTTTCAGGTACAATTACTCTGTGGCTTTTGAAGACAAGTCCGTTGTGGACTGACAGTTCCTCCCTGAAAGGAAAGTATTCTTGTAACTGTAATGAAAGTTGTTGTTTCTCCTCTGGCCACCCTTGTAGAATGACAGCTTTCAGGGTTTTCATGGTTGCATCTTCCTGAGTTGCTTGCTGCAGACTGTTCAGTCTCTCTTGGCTGATGGCCAGTTCTGCAATGAGTCTGTTTTCTCCAGGTCTGTGAGGAAAACGGCTTCCTTGTGGGTGACTTGCTGTTTCGCTTTTCCACAGACTGCTCTGCTGAGGGTGTCAGCCAGGTACATCTCAGATCCACGCTTGTACACTACCGTGTACCTGAACTTCTGAGTTCTGAGTAGCATCCTCTGAATCCTCTTAGGTGCTGAGAGCAGGCTCTTCTTGTGAATGGTCTCTAGTGGTTTGTGGTCGGTCTCCACCAGGATGTCTCTTCCATAGACGTATCTCTCAAACCTTTCCAGACCGAAGAGTATTGCCAACATCTCCTTTTCTATTTGAGCATAGCTTTTTTCTGTCTCGGTCAAGGCTCGTGATGCGTACTGAATCGGTTGACCATCCTGCATGAGACAAGCTCCAAGTCCAAACTGTGAAGCATCACACTGAAGGGTGGTTGTACGCTTTCCTGAAGAGTCAAAGTAGCGAAGTACCGGTGGTTTAGAGAGTATCTTCTTCACTTTCTTCAGGGCTTCTCCGTGGACATCTTCATCCCATCTGAAGTGGACGTCTTTTTTGACCAGTTCTCTGAGTGGTGCTGCTACCTCAGACAGGTTTGGTGCAAATTTCTGAAGGTATCCGACTACACCGAGTAGTCTCTGCACAGCTGCTTTGTCTTCTGGCACTGGGAGTTGTTGGACAGCGTCCAATTTCTTTGGGTCGGCTTTCAAGCCTTCTCTTGAGAAGATGTGTCCCAAATATGATATCTCTGTTCGTTTCATCTCAATCTTCTCCTTGTTGAGTTTGATTCCAGTCTCTTGGCATCGTTGTAGCAAACGGTTCAGGTTGGTATCATGAACTTGTGCTCCTGCTTCGTCGGTTGGTCCTCTGCCAAAACAAAGATGTCATCATGAACCGCCACCACGCCTGGCAGTCCTGCCAGAGCGATGTCAATCCTCCTCTGGAATTCTTCTGGGGCTGATGAAATTCCAAAGGGCATTCGTTTCCATCGGTATTTGCCAAAAGGCGTCTCAAATGTTGTCAGGTAGCTGCTGTCTTCGTCCAGTTCAACGTGCCAAAACCCGTTTTTCGCGTCCAGGTGTGTGAAGTATTTTGCATCTTTGAGGAGAGGCAGTACGTCATCAATGGTTGGCATGGGGTACTCGTTTCTCCTGAGGGCTTTGTTCAGTGGTTTAGGGTTGATGCACAGTCTGACTTTCCCATTGCTCTTTGTTGTTACGACCGAACTGCTTATCCACTCCGTTGGCGTGTCTACTTTAGTGACCACGTCCAGTTTTTTCAACCTCTTCAGCTCGTCCTTCATTTTGTCTTGCACTGCTATCGGCCACTTTCTGCAAGGCATCTTCACTGGAGCAATACTGGGGTCTGTTTCTAGGTGTAATTTCTCTTCTAGTTTTTCTTCTCCTTCAAAGACATTGTTGTACTTTGTGAGCATATCTTTTGCATTTTCCTCCTCTTTCTGATTCGCTGCTATCGTTGCAATATTCTCTTCATTGATCGTCAACAATTGCATGTGCTGTACAGCTTTCAGTCCCAGTACTGGCTTACAGTCCGTTTTGGTGATCGCGAAGTTGACTTTGTATTTCCTTCTGTTCTTGGGGTTTTTCACTCGCAGCACTATCTCCCCCACAGGCTTCATTTCTGTTCCGTTGAACATCACCAGCTTCTTCTTCGTCTCTTGCAGGTCAGATTTTCTTTCATCTCCTGTGACTTCTCTGTACAGGCTCTCAGACATCACGTTTGTTGTTGCACCTATGTCAAGAAGAAATGTTACCGGCATCTCATTTATCAGCATTTTTGCTCGTATGTTTCTCTCCTTTTTTCTGGTTTTGTCTTCGATCCCGAGGATTTCATTATCGCTTTCAGTGTCAGTCTCTTCTTCTTCGAAGTGCCGAACTCTTGTTTTCTTTTGGTTTTTCTTGGGTGTTTTGCAGCATGAAGCAAAGTGATTATTTCCTCCACAAGCTTTGCATTTTCTTCCAAATGCTGGACATTTCTCTTTTGCTCTTGGGTGCTTTCCACCACAATATCCACATTTCTCTCTGTACTCTGGTTTGTTTCCTTTGCTATACTGCTTCGCTGTCTTCTTTTCTTTGAAAGCTTGGACTTCTTGCGTGTCCTGCGTTTTTCTCATCATTTGGACGGTTTGATGTTGACTTGATTCATGCGCTCTGCACATATCAATACATGCTGTCAACGTCAGCTGTCGCACTTCCAGTAATTTTGATCGCAGAGTCTCGTCATGTACACCCAGTATGATTTGATCTCTCAACAGTCTGTCTTCCAGTGGACCATAGTTACAGGTCTTGATCAGTCTCCGCAGTTCTGCTACAAACTGTTCGATAGATTCTCCTGCTGCTTGATGTCTGCAGTTGAATCTGAATGCTTCGTAAGTTTCATTGGTTGAACCCACACAGTATTCTTCGAATTTCTGGAGAACAGTGTCAATGTCATTTCTTTCAGCTTCATTAGCAAATGCCAATCCTTCATAGATGTCCATAGCATCCAACCCGATGCAAGAAAGAAAAACTGCTGTTCTGTATGTTGAGTCTTCTTCTGTCTGTGTTGTCACAATTTCATAGCTGTCCCAAAGCCTCTTGAATTTTCTCCAGCTGCTCTGCAGGTTTCTTCCATTCACATCAAGTTTAGGAGGCAAGGGAATCTTGGCATGTCGTCGACTGGCTTTCCTCTCTTCTTGTTCATCTTCCATGGTTGAACTTTAGTCTTCAATATTCTGGATTTTTGTTAGAGTTCGTAATCACGATTCTGACATCATGTTTCGTTCTTTCTACAGCCAACTCGGAAGACAGGGCAATGCTTCTACATCTTTACTTGACCCTGTCTGATTCTCAACTGTCTATATATACATTTCAGAGTGAACAGCAATCAGTTATCATTTAAACGAATATCATGCCGTGCTGTTATCCGCACGATGTTTACTGTCAACACACGTCACATCTCCCTTTCTTTAAGGAAACAAAATCAATGAATCATTTTTCCTATCTTTCAGCCCATACGAAATAAATGTGTTTCCTACCACACACACACACACACTAAACTCTATGATTCATACAAACTCATACCTGCATAGAAGAAACCAGCATCTGCCAGCATGTTGGGGGTCTGCAGATGGTGCACTGGCCATCCCTCAAAGGTATACACCCTGATTGTTGGAAAACCAAACTGACGAAAGCGGGGCTCATGCTCACTATCTCCATAACCATCAATGTTCAGCTGATCTATGAGAGGAAAGACACCTGGGTCAGGAGGGCTTTGCCGGCCAACTTCAAGAATTGAATCTCTTGTTAGGCGTGTTAGACCAAGTGGATTTGCTGGATTGCTCCGCATGGCCAGATGTCCTGCTGCTGTCTGTTGAGACTGGGAGGTCTGTGCTGAATTCTCTAGTTCCTGCTGTGCTAGATACTGTTGTCGATTCCCAGGATATTCTTGCAACTGTTCTGGAGGTAGCTGTGTCCTGCTGGTAACTAGACTCGCATAATAGGAAGCATCTGGCTGGCTTACAGCTGCATCGGCTCCTGCCATCATCCAGTGACTGCTTGGCTCACTTTCCTGATAAGGCGCATCAAGGATGTATCCATCAACATTCAAAGCGTAAGACAAAGCAGAGAAGTCAGAATGTTCACAACCTTCATCTGTTGCTTGAACTGGGATGCTAAAGTTGAGTGTTGCCTCCTCACCAGAGGTCTGCAAACCTCCCTGTGGTACTTCAGTTCTCTGGGAGTCACTATTTGAATCTGGTGCAACGTTTTGTAAACCAAGAATGAACGGACACTGAGGAGAAAGACCCAGATGGATACTATGTGGAGTACCCACTGGAGTGGTAGGAATCTCCATTCCACAACAGAAGGTGGTTAGAATTCGACCTTTGAAGAACCATCCAGCCTGTGCAAGCTCTTCTTGTCCATAACCACTGAGCTGGACCTTTGTGCAATCTCTCAAGGTTGCCATCCTGACACTTCGCTCTGAATACCTGGGATAGCAGAATTCATTTTGAGAAACTTCATTCATCATTTGCACACGTTGCATTTGCTGATTGCTAAATGGATGATTCCGTCCAAACAAATATTTTTGTGAAACGCTTGAACACGGGCAGTCGCACTTGTCTTGGATTACACATTTAATCTGTTTATACTTTTGCAGACACAAAAGCAAAGATCTTTCTCTAACTGATGGTCTTGGAACTGCACGATTCTTTTTGTAAAAATTCTGATTCAGCTGAGCAGATACTGCATGGACAACATTTTTCATCTCTCCAACCAATGTATTCTGCGCATCTGATCCAACAATTTTACTCTGAGTATCTGGGTTATCATCTTCTGAAAGTGGATTATTTTCAATTTCCTGAGTGCTGGAGCCTAGGCCACTGTGCTTTGAAAGAACTTTTCCCACTGTCTCATCTACATCTTCTCCAGCATCAGCATCACTTGACCAATGATAGCATGGTACAGATGTTTTTCTTTCCACTGAGCTTGAAAGGCTGTGACCTGGAGATCTCTGTTTATTATGTCTTCTGACAGATCTTTCATACGTTTTCATATGATCAGCTCCATTGTCCAACTCATGTTGACCATTTGGATTTCTCTCAGCAACACTGATATCGTCACAAAGTATTGGATATGTGAAACACTGATTGCGTCCCTTATTTGCAATTAAGTGCTGAATATACATATCCTTCTCGTGGTCTTCTTTGCTACGATGAATGTACATAGTATGGTTATCCTCATTTGCTGGGGAAGCAAATGCATGTCTGACTGAATTAGACTTGGACACTTTACGAAAGCAGCAACAAAAGTGTTTCTTGACAAAGGTTCTCAGCCGTCCACCACGGCGTTTTTTAGATTTACATACTTCTCTCTGACTACCATACACAGAAATGTTGCCTTCACTTTCTCCCCTGAATGGAAGTCTGGCAGTACCATAAAGCACAGATGCGCCACTGCCATACACTATGCCTGGTGTCTTGGTATCCATGTATGCTTCACTTCTCCTGTTCCTGAAAAGATATTGCACATACATAACTATAAATTTTCTAAATCATTATTTCCAAAATCTCCATACTCTCTTAACCCTTCATTCACAAATCTCAAGATCTTTCCTTCAACAACGCAGAGCACAGCCAGAGTTCATGGTATCACCTGTCTTTATTAAGTAAAATCAACAATAACTAATCTATAGAATGACCTTCAAGGGACCTTATTCAAGAGTGAATATTGTTCTGTGTTCTTGGTAACAACACTCTACCCCAAGAAGGAACCAAAAATGAGATTAAAAATATGGATAATATTATTTACCTAGATGGTACCAAAATGACACTAAAAATATAGATAATGTTATTTGCCTTGCTTTTTCAAAGACTCATTTTCTGACAGAAACAGTAATCAAACTTGCCTCAACTGATATTTCTGTTCTGACCAAACTGACCTCACAGGAACTCAAAAAACAAACAAACAAAGAAAAAGTCAAACTCGGCTAAAATGTGCAGAAAACAGATCCTGGAAGTTAGTGTCATTTCAATTTTATCAAGATGAAGGTTTTTTGAAGTTCTTCTATTCTGTTCAAGACAACATACATGAGGATATAAACTAACATTTTTACAAATAAAATGAAAATACACTGAATGATAGAGTTGATTTTCACTGAATATTTTTTCTGTAAGCATCACTGCTCAACTTTGTCCTTTAAAATTCATCTTAAATTTACACAAACACAGCCAGCATGACTGTTCAATGCAGTTATACTGATTTCCACGAAGACAGCAAAAGCCAACAAACCAATACAATACATGGACAAAGACAAAAGCAACCAAATCTCAAGGAAAATAATTTCAGTTTATTGATACCACTATGATCAGTAAAGCATGCAATGCTGTTTGCACTGGTAACTTGTTTGTTATGAACCTGAACCTTATTCATGTTAGCCTTTGATGAATGTCACTATTGATTAGAAGGATGCTGTACATGTAACAATTTACTTATCTTCATATGTCTTATTCCCTGGTTTTGCAGAATGTCAGGAAGTTATGTTTCTTCAGAAAACATTCATCAGGCTGAGTGGTTTGCTGTGTGTCATCTTGTTTCTACAGCTTATTCAAGTTACTGGCACCAAAACTATGCCAAGTTGTCTTTACTGCTTACTGGCACCAAAACTGCAAGCCAACTTGTCTTTACAGTTTACCAGCTGTAAAACCGATAAAGACAGGGGCAGCCACACAGCCAGACCACTCACCTTGACCAAGATCTCATGAGGAATTTGAAACATCACTTCCTCAGCATTCTAAAAACTCCAGTAAGAAGACAATCAATGTGGCAAAGTGAGTAGAACAACATGTCATGAGCTTGATAACCATCCGTCTAAAAAATTATTGTGGGTTTTTTTTGTTTGGTTTTGTTTTGTTTTGTTTTCATTTTGTTTTGTTTTTTTGCCCCGACCATCTTTTAAAAACCAGAAGAGTGAGTCTGCAATGGACTTGTTGGGAAAACTGGGATCACACCAGCTGAGTTTCATCCTCTTTTACAGATGCATCACTGAAGGTGATGACCAACTCTGCTGGTGTCTGTAACTCCCAGGCCTGATCGACCTTAGGGTATTTTATGACAGCCCTGTCACTCAGTCTCAATCCAAAACAGAATACTATATTACCATCACTATCACACCCTTCTCATCATTGCTGCATTGTCAAAAACTGTCCCAGAATCTACAGCCTTTCATGCCTTGCTCTCATGGTGATATCAGTTTTGACAGGGAATGAGTGGTGTGAGGGTAATGACAAAGTAGTAATGCTAAAGATGGGGCAGTCCCCACAAAACAAAACAAAACACACACACACACATGCACACCCAAACACACACAAACACACACACACACACACACACACACACACACAACACACACACACAAACACACACATACACACGCAGGCACGCACAACTCTAGTGAGGGATCTATTATTGCATAAAGTATGGCTGCAATAAGCATCTGTCTACCTTCTAACAAAATTCCCATTGTTGTTCTTGTCAAATGATCAGCTTCACTTTTTAATTCTATTCTTCTCAAATTTGTCAAAATCAGTGAAGCAGGGTAACAATCTGTTAACAGTATCAAAACTGAAGAACATTTTTCTGCATTATATTGCTCTGGTAATTTGACATCAACCTTTCCTGGAATTTTTTTTTTTCAATGAAGAAGACTGAAGTCATTCAATACACTACACAAAAACATAATGCGCACATTTTACATGGGACCTCTCTTCATAAAACCACCCCTCAAAGACTTTCATACAGGGAGAGTTTGGCTGATAATAACAATTCAATAATAATTCCATTGTATAGCACAAACAGTCCTTATCAAAGATGATTGTTGTAACTTGTACTCTACAAAGAGAAAAGAAAAAAAACCCATAGACCTGGGGAGGGGGGTGCAATATCAATGCATTAATGCGGATAAACATAGTCAGATACACACAATAAATAATATATCAAAGCAGTATAAACATAGAACATTAAAAATAATAACAAATCATAACATTAACTTAGAGACAGGCAGTAGTGACACCAATCCACAAAATATATATATGGATGAAAACATGTATAAATCATCTGATAAAAATATACAATGTTTAGTCTTTCAGACACACACACAATGCATACACAAAGAAGGTGCTCTCCCTTGTCTGGGTCCCAGCAAGAAGCATTTTCAATTGTGAATTTTACAAAGTATCAAAGTAACCATGCGTCTTTAAGGACTTCCATCCACTATGGAGGGCATGCTTAATGCTGTGATGAAGGAAATGTGCGTTTCTTCCTTCGAGATAGAAAACCGAGGCCAGGAAAATGATAAACAACATTCGATACGCAGCAGAAAATGAAAGGGACCTACAAAACCTTGTGAATATACTAGAATTAGAAAGCAAAGGTAAGGGGCTGGAACTAAACAGCAGGAAGACTGAAGTCATGGTGATCAGTAAAAAACATGAAATCCCCTCATGCAAAATAACAGCAAATAGCACAATCTTGACACAGGTTAATAAGTCCAAATACCTGGGAACGGTCATTTCATCAGATGGCAGATGCACATCGGAAATAGCCGGCAGAATCGGCCAAGCCAAAACAGCATTCAAGAAGATGACAAGCATTCTTACCAACAAATGCCTATCAATTAACATCAGGAAGATAGTCCTTGAATGTTATATAGAACCAATCCTGTTGTATGAATGTGAGGCATGGACAGTCAGCAAGCAAAGCCAAAGCAAGATTGAAGCAGCCAAGATGTGGTTTCTAAGAAGAATGTTGAGAGTTCCATGGACAGCAAAGAAAACAAACAAGACAGTCTTGATGGAGGCAGACACAAGTAGATCACTCATAAGGAAGATTAGGAAAAGACAGGCAACATTTATAGGCCATTTTATGAGGAAGGGGGATTCGGAGCACCTGGTCACAACAGGAAAGCTGGAGGGAAAGAGAGCACCAGGTAGACCCAGGGAGAAAATGCTTGACAGACTTGCAGAGTGGCTGAAAACAAGGAGGGTGGAGGAGATGCTTGGGACAACAAGAGATAGAGACAGATGGACGTCCATGATCGCCAACGCCATGCGGCAGGGCACCTGATGATGATGATGATGAGCAAACAGTTGTTGTGCTACGACTGACAGCAGCCACCAGTCAGCCCCACCATGTCACACAAGGTCATAGTGCTAGTTACTACCATAAGTGTCCTTCCCATGTAAACAGAGATGAGGGCGGAGACACATAGGTTACATCAAGAGCCGCAAAAGGCAAATAGAAATTCTTCCTTTCACTCATGTTTATTTTCCCCAACGCCACCAAGCTTGTATTATGACACTGACAATAGTAACTATTTCCATGTTGACGCATTTCAACTCGACCACCATTCCCCTTGTTGTGTAACTCAGCCAGCATGCAGTGCACGACCAGTTGAACTATGGAACAATACACAATGTCAAAGTAGCATTGACCCGCATGAAAACAGCGTGATCTTAGAAAACAGATCATGCACGCCTTCTGATGATAATGACGATGAAAACAGTGGTGAAGAAGTTTGTGAAGTGAATGATGCTGCTTTAGAAACTACAGTACAACACAGTCTGTGACAGAACAGACAAGTGCAACATTCACTGATTCTGATACTGAGCAAGCTGAAGAATACAAGCACAGAGGTGAAAACAGTCAGTGTCATACACAAGAGTCATAACAACCATGCGTTAAATACGGAGGACAATACAGTGAAGTGATGACCTGTTTGATGGAAACAGCTAAAAGCATGGATGCACTCCTTGCTTCTGTCCGTCAGAGTACCAATGTCACCTCCAGCACCAGTGATGGCCATCGTGAAAATCATCATCAGGATCCACCTTAACGACAATCTATAGCAATATTGTGATTGTGAAAATGATGCTGTTGATCGGTCAGTGATCAGACAGTAAAATCAACATTATCCTGTACATAACACTGAACTGTTTGGTACCGTGATCGGGATTTCCATGTCACAAAGAACTACTGAGTGATTTGTTGTTATTTCGATTGGTTGTTTCATGTTACATCCCTACCCCTCATCAATGGCTCATGTGTCCTATGTGAATGGGCGTAGAGGCCTAACACATTAAAACGTTTCATATTCGTATTCACACACAAACAAAGATAGAAACAAAAATATAATCACACAAGCACACACAAATACTGGGAGGGGGATGTTACTGGGTCTATGCATTGAACAATGCAGAAACAACACAATTATACTAATCCTCCCACTAGTATAAGGAAACAAAAAATGCACAGAATTAAGTGCAAGTTTTTCATATATAAAACATCTACAAATGCACACCTGGTAATTAACACACACACACACATACACACACACACACACACACACACACACACACACACACACACACACACACACACACACACACACACACAGAGTCTGAGGTAAGTGTGGCCTTTGAGGTTACCTTCTTTTTGGGTTGATTTTTGTACCTTGGAACGCGACTTCTGGTTTTATTCTTTCTCTGTTCATTTTCATTTTGCTTGCTTTCATCCACACAGCTATATTCTTAATGCGTGATATGTAGCACTAGAGAAATTAAAAAGACCATTAAGAATATAGCTGCATGGATGAAAGCAAGCAAAATGAAAATGAATAGAAAAAAAAAGTCCTGCTTGATATGTCAAAAGTAAAGGATTGGAGCTAAATAGCAAGAAGATTGAAGTCATGGTAATCAGTAAAAAACATGAAATCCCCTCATGCAAAATAACAGCAAACGGCACAATCTTGGTATATATAATTATATGAGTTCATAGAAAAAAGCACCCTGGAACATATAGTAGCCACATTCCAAGATACTGTGTCTATATGCAACTTGTAGTGATGCTAATGGTGTAAAACAGCCAAAGGTGAAAACATCTCTTCAGAAATCCAGCCATCAATGTGTGATGCATGGTATCTGGAGGAAAAAAAGAAACATCAAGAACCAAATGAAGGCTGCATCAAAATTTAAGAAGCCAGGGTAAGAGGAAATACATGGAAAGACCTGAAAGTGAAACACCATGCCCTCAGCAAAATAGAATCAGCAAGGCAGATAAGGAGCAAAGAAAAAGACCCACACTGTTTATTCTGAGAGCTCTTCCAGTTCACCAGGAAACTATTCAGTATTAAGCAGCCCATAATCTGAAACACTCACAGCTGACAAAAAAGCTTTATAACAGCATCTCAGGAAAATATTCTGACCCTCAGAGTCAGAGAGAGGCACCACTTAAAATCCATGGTCTGAGGCAGCCTGCAACACAGTGAAAATGTTTAATGACAAACCACCACCACTGGATGAAGAAAAGAAAGCGGTTTAAAAAAAAAAACAGAGCAAAATCATCACACAGATTTAGCAGAATATCTTCCCTGCTGTATAAGAAATGGCCAAGTGTCCTAGAATAGTTCCAGAAACTGGTAAAATCAGCATGGAGAAGTCTGAGTATGAAAACCAATGGATGACAGTTCATTAAGTGTACATTCCAATAGAACAGAATTCAAGTAACATAAACCAGTTCAGACCAGTATTACCACTGAACTCAATAAAAAAAATTCTGGCATGGCATTAAATTATCAAAAAAACGAATATTTCCAGGAAGTGTCAGTCCAGGCATCCAAAGGGTATCTGTCTATGCAGGACATGCCACAATGATTTGGGGAGCAATCAAAAGAGCTAAAGAAAAGAAAAGGGACTTCAACGTGGTGTGGCTCTATCTCAGTATCTGGCAAATGTGTCAACATCAGTCCCACACAAGACGATTCTGGCTCTCATGATGCATTTTTTTTACAAAGGCATACATGATAGACTGGATCAATCTGCAAATAAGTACAGCAATGGGCTGTGCAATTTCTCCAGTACTGTCCTTGTCGGCAGTGGAGGTCATCTTGAAAGCAGCAGTGAATAGGTCAGGTCTAGTTGATTTCAGAAATGGATGCCAAATGTCTCCACTAAAAATCTTCATGGATAACACTGCAGTACTTTCAACAACAACAAAAAAGATGAGAAAACACACAAAATGCTGAAGCAGTTACTGAGTAACTGAGTTAGTCACCTCATCCAAGATGAGTTTCATACAAGCCAAAGAAATCATGCAGCCTCTCACAGTCACAGTGGAACAAAAAAACTATTCAAATCAGTAACATTTAATGCAGCCAATCACGCCTTTCCAACTATGACAGAAGAACCAATCAAGACCCTTGGAAGGTGGTTGATGACTCCCTGAAAGATACAGAAAGGGGTAAAGCAACCAAACAAATGCCAGATGAATGCCTGCACGTAAGAGAGCAGTGTGGCCTCCTTTATACAGTCTGGTGCATGCAGTTCATTCTGATTACAAAGCTCTTTTTGCCTTTGCTGATAAATGATAAATATACAATGTCAGCACAAGCACTGAAGAATTGTTGGAGATCAAAATTAACAGATACACTTGCATATAGTTTGCAAGAAAATGGCTTGGATGTTGTGCTCTATTGTAGCCAGGAAAAGTTGAAACTACCCCTAAATCCACTGTCAAGGAATGCAAAGTTCTACAAGGTAAGAATGGTCAGGCTTCAAAACATGGAAAGTCCATGAGACAGCAGATGCAGCAAAGGAAAGCCTCTAGGGCAGAGCTTTAAATGACAGGTCACACACATCAAACAGGCAGGGACTGAGATCAACAAAACTGGAGATCAACAAATGGGAAAAGCAAACAATGATATAATAATACAAGAGATTAAGAAAGATCTATAGAAAAGGATGCCAGAAAGTGCACCCCAAAGAAGTCTCAGCTGAAATGATGTGGCACATAGCCCTTCTTCAGATCAATTTCATCCTCAGATAGATCTGTATAAAATCTGAGCTCAAATGTGAATCTAGTAAACTGAGGAAATCAGATGATCTTGTGTGTTAATTCTGCAAAGCAAACAATGGAACAGGTCCTAACTCATGCAAAGTAGTGCTAACCCCCCAAAGAAATGCACATGGAAGCACATTCAAGTGCTTAAACTTAGGTAAAAGAGATTGCACGAGTGATCAGTACTGCCAGAGTTAGAACCACACCACAAGAAACTCTAGTGACATTCTTTTACAGCATGAGGTAGCAAACTATGTCCTGAAAAAGTTGTGACATCCAGAGCACAGAAATAGGGTCTAGTGGATGACTGGGAGTGCACAACAAATTTTCCAGAATGGAAAGAAACACCCACAAATCATAAGCAACAGTGGCACAAGATTGGATAAGGTAATTAGTACTCAGTCAAATTCATCAAAACAAATGATTTTGACTGAACTCACTGTGTTGAATATAAGTCGAAATGAATGGAAGAAGCTCATTTGTTACAAGACTAAAAATTATGCCAGTCTTGAGTCTAGCTAGCAACTTGAGGAAATCCAGCTCCCATGCCAAAATCCAAGCCATAGGAGTTCAGCAAGGGAGTTGGTAAGAATATGATCTCAGGAAACAGTTCTCTATTTCTCAAAAGAGGAGTACGAAACAGTTCTCTATTTCTCAAAAGAGGAGTACCAGACCCCTACAGGCTATGGCAAAAGAAGGTAAAATGAGTTACTCAGTTAGGCCTACCAACCAGGTGGCATGGGTCTGAACCCGTGCAGAGGGGGAAAATGGTGACAACAGAAGACATGCATGAGTCATGACCAGGTTGCAATTCAGCCCCATAATGGAGCATTACACTAACTTTGACTAAGACTAAGAGAGTAGTTCTAATCTAAAATCTTTTGGGCTGAAACACTTGCTTGCGGGTGGGGGTGTGATTCTCCTCTAAGGACCTACTGTCCCCGAATTTCTTAAGTACTCACATGCCTAATACAGTAATAGTAATACATAATACTTCTTGTAATAGGCCAAAGAGCAGTAATGGGCCAATGCTACGAATGCATGATGATGATAACGCATGAGACGCCATGGTGACCGGTCTCAAAGTCTAGGTAAACAAAAATAAACATAATATAATGTTATCAACATACCACCTCCGCACAGGAACAAGCAGCGTTGGATGTGTCATCGTCAACCACCGTTTCGCCTTCAAATTTGCCTTGTTATTTTGTTTGTTTGATTGCTTTTAACCAGCCCTCTGGGTCCCTCCGGTCACGGCAGTGTTCTCATTGTGCAGGTCTGCGGTTTGTTATAGATTCAATTTGCTTCCAAATAAACGAAACTGTGCATTAAATCGTGGTGACGCAACCTTTCTCCCTGCTGTAATGATCTCCACAGAGTAGCTGACCTCGATGTCTAATCAACGTGTTTTTCGGGTATTTCCAAACTTACTAACAGGATGTGTGCTAGTTTTTTTTCTTGTTTTTCTAGTTGCTTCCCCTGCGTAGTCTGTAAGCTCCCTAGAACCGGAATAAAGTACGTTGAAAGACGGAAATAAAGGTTTTTAGAAATATATTGAGATCATAATACGGCTTTTAATGCGCATTCAATAAAATATACAAGAATATTTTTCTTTGGGTGAATAACAATAAAAAAAAAACCACTCAAATCTATTTGAAATCCGAAAAATGGATGCTCCCTGAGAAATATGATGGACTGCACAAGGCCCTATCGTTTCGCTGGAACATTAAGTCAAAAAAGTGCATGTGCAAATACGTGATGAAAATATATTTTACAGTTGTTTCGCTTTTCAATAATCTCAAAAGTAATGAAGACAGAGATTAAAAAAGGAAACGGGGTAGAAAATGGTTATGTTTAGAGGGAGGGACATAGGTGGTCAAGCCGTATCATTAATCTTCTTTCTATATCATGTAGATGATAAAAAATACCGGTGATCTTCAAAATAGCGTCAGGTTCGCAAAACGCTGATATTGTAGGTCTACTACAACTTAATTATTTGACCATGCAAAACACTATAAAATGTAATGACATTTGGCTCATCAGTTTTGCGATTATCATGAAATAATGTATATTTCAATTCGTCTGTACATACCCTGAGGATCCGTTTTGTGTCGGTCTTCTATTTCTTTGCATTTTGTTGGTTTTTTTGTTGTTTTTTGTTTTGTTTTATTTGTTTTGTTTTTTTTTTGTTTTGTTTTTTTGTTTTTTGTTTTTTGCTAAGCTTCCTTAGCTTCATTGCACCTATTCCTGATTTCTTTGTTTATCTTCCTGTATATCTCCTTGTCTGTCTTTGCCTTTCTCCGTTCCTCCATCAAGCCTAAAATTTCTTTTGTCATCCAGTTCTTTTTTTGCTTTTCTGTCTACTTGAGGGATTTCTTCACAAGCTTCATTTATCAAATTTCTCAACTTTGTCCATTGTTCCTCACTGTCACCAACGTCTTCCAGAGCACTGAATTTGTTTTGAACATGTACGTTAATTTTTTTACGTATCACTTCATCTGTCTTTAAGAGTCTAAGATTAAGTTTGATGTTGCTTTTGGTCTGTTTCCTTTTCCTTAATTTCAGCCTAAATCTTCCCACTACAGGATTGTGGTCACTGTTGCAGTTTCCGCCTGGTAGTGTTTTTGCTGACAGTAAAGAATTTCTAAATCTTTTATTTATCAGGATGTAGTCAATCTGATTTTTGGTATTATCTCAGGGTATGTACAGACGAATTGAAGAAATTGTCCACAGGTAAAATACATGCACATCAACTGGTTGCTTAAAATCGAAAGATGGTACGCTTATCACGGAAAAAGACAAAATATCAGACAGATGGGGAGAGTACATTAAAGACCTTTTCGAAGATGACAGAAACGAAGAACACATTATAAGAAAGAACTTTGAAGGACCACCCATTATGAACGATGTAGTTAGAGCAGCACTGAAAAAGATGAAACCAGGAAAAGCCCCAGGACCAGACAACATTACTACAGAGATGATTGAAGCCCTGGAGGAATTTGGTATTGAAAAAATAACAGTCCTCCTAAATGAAATTTATGACACTGGAAAAAATCCCCAAAGATATGTCAACATCAATTTTCATTGCACTTCCAAAGAAGACAGGGGCTATAGAATGCGAACTCCATCGCACAATCAGCTTGATGAGTCATGAAACAAAAATCCTATTAAGAATAATCATGATGAGGACAAGGAATAGAATCAAAAGAGAAATAGCAGAAGAACAGTGTGGATTTGTGGAAGGGAAAGGAACTATTAATGCCATATACACCCTAAGAACTGTCATAGAGAGGTCAATAGAGAAGAATAAGGATTTATATTTATGCTTTGTTGATTATACCAAGGCTTTCGATCGGGTGAGACATGAAGAATTGATCAAGCAACTGGAAAGACTCAATATTCATGGAAAAGATCTAAGAATAATCAGAAATATGTATTGGAAACAAACAGCTGCAATGAGAATAGAAAACGATATAAGCTCTTTCCAAAACATCAAAAGAGGAGTCGGACAAGGTTGCGTTTTGTCACCAGATCTGTTTTCACTTTACAGCGAAACATCATGAGAAACCTAGAGGAAGACCTGGATTAAAGGTTGGAGGAAAAATGATAAACAACATTTGATACGCAGATGACACCGTGCTAATTGCAGAAAATGAAAGGGACCTACAAAACCTTGTTAATATAGACCTACTAGAAATAGAAAGCAAAGGTAAGGGGTTGTAACCAAACAGCAGGAAGAATGAAGTCATGGTGATCAGTAAAAAACATGAAATTCCCTCATGCAAAATAACAGCAAAAAGCACAACCTTGAGACAGGTTGATAAGTTTAAATACGTGGGAACGATCATTTCACCAGACGGCAGATGCACATCGGAAATAGAAGCAGAATCGGTCAAGCCAAAACAGCATTCAATAAGATGAAAAGCATTCTTACCAACAGATGCCTATCAATTAACATCAGGAAGAGAGTTCTTGAATGTTATATAGAACCAATACTGTTATACGGTTGTGAGGCGTGGACAGTCAACAAGCAAAACAAGAACAAGATTGAGGCAGCTGAGATGTGGTTTCTAAGAAGAATGTTGAGAGTTCCATGGACAGCAAAGAAAACAAACAAGAAATGCCTCTACGCAATCGGCTGGGTTTTAAACAAAAATCACAATTCACAGTAACCTTGAGGAGTACAACATCCTGATAATTTTTTTCCTGGATAGTTTTCTCCACTGAGACCATTTCAAATGGAATTTCCTATCTGTTCATATTCGGATCATTTTGATTTGGCAGAGTCACTGTACGCGAAAATGCAGTCTTAAACCGTTGTCACAGAAATGGTCAAGCCATTTAGGTAAACCTCCTTGTGTCATAAGGTTTGCTCTGTCCTTTCTGTGAACAGCAACGTCACCATTACGGATTGAAGTGAACATAGTTGCTTTATAGGCCTAGTTATGCCTTGAGTCAGACTCGGCAGTGACTGATTGATTTGGTTCACTCTTTACGTCGACACCCACCTCAAGTGATATGGCTGACGGGGATAACCATCCCAGGGAAGTGGGGGAAGGGGGACCTATCTAATCCTACACTGACACCACCAGAACAACCATGATGTTAAGATGGGACAGTGAGAATTGCAGTTTTGATGTAGCGTACCCCGGGATTCGAACCCACAACCATTAGCATGATCGGCAATGACGAAGACAGGTTGACTTTTGTACGTTTCCATGGTCACTACTTCTAGATACATAAATATATACAAATATACACCTCTTGTCATAACTTCGACGTTTATGTATACACATCTCGTCAAACTTCGACATTTATGAGCGAAATGTAATCATATTTGTTTTGTACGGTCGGACAGTAACTTCCAGTATTTCATTGTTTTTAACGCATCTTGTTCAGCTGTTCATTTTGTGTACAAATCTACATTGATGTAGAAAAGCTTTACTCTTGGATCCAGTAGTATGAATATACTGACTGATGTAAGAAAAAAAATGATTTCTCCTATTGTCACTATCTTATTAAGTAACCAAAATTTAATAGCTATGCAACCCTGAAGTTTTTCATTCATTCTAAATAATAGAACATGAAACACACGCAAAACGTGACATCAACAAAACAATTATTCTCTGACGGTTTTCAGAATGTAATAGTAGCGCCCATGTGTAAATGTACGTCAGACTTTCTTTAATGCAGACAGAATAGACCCTAAACACGATCAGCCCATACTAAGATTGTTCTTTTTTGATACGAAAATCAAACACAGACCCGGAAACACAAAAGCGCATGTATTCTCCCCTTTCCTTACCTTTCCACTACATACACACATGCAAAGATAGATGCGCAGGGACACGCACACACGATGCGCAGGGACACGCACACACACGCATACACACTCACGCACGCCTGTATGCACACACATTATTGAACGCGCGAGCGCACACACATTCACACATACTCACACACACATTCTCTCTCTCTCTCTCTCTCTCTCTCTCTCTCTCTCTCTCTCTCTGTCCACCACCCCCTCTCTCTTTCTCCCTCTCACACATCAACATCTGACTTCTGTGTCATATACACACATAGCCCTTTTCTACTCAGATGGACATTTGATGCATTCAAGAAAGAAAAAAAAAAACATAGCAAGAAGATTGTTCGTATTTGTGGACAGGAGGTAACAACTATGTATACCCCCTTTTGAATTAAAATAAAGCGATATAGCCCAATACTTTCCGGTTAAGAATACAATTTACGAAATATTTAAATCAGGATTATTAACATATGAACTTTTGGATCAACCAATCAACAATTAGATAGAGAGAGCCTATATATGATAGTAGATGATGTCGTAATTGGATCAGAACAAGCACTTGCTCTACTGAAGTTCACAAAAATGACCCAGTACAAATGCAGTCCCATCTTGTGGCTGACCTTATGACGGCTTGATATTTTCTGTGGATTCCCAAGTTAGAAGTTTGACGGAACGGAATGAACCTGGATGCGGATGTGATATAAATTGGCTCATTATGTAAGAAACGTACGATAAAATCAAATCAGTCATTTGTCGCTCACAAGGGAACTTTTATCAACTGTGAAATAGTTCCTCGGCAAACTGACTGTATGTGATCAGAGATTGCTTTCAAAGCCACGTGAGGTTTAGGGTTTGGAATTAGTTCAAGAGTGATTCATCACACTGGGACATTTTCATATGCACTCCATTATATTTGCCAGCAATTGTCTAGCAGACTCCCCGAGCCTGGGCAAAACCATACGCATTGGCACAGTCTTAAAATTGGGGAAGGGAGGGGAAAGAGACCCATGAAACACTAAGCTGACACCATCAGAATTATGGAAACATTAAGATGAGCAGCGAGCGAGCCAGTTTTAATGTTGCGGGCTGAGATTGAACTCGGGATATATAAAATCTGGAGTCCAAGGCTCTTTCAAAAGAACCGACCAACCTGCATAGAGCTACACTTTGACGTTATCAGGGAATGAAACTGACCAGCCTGCAAAGTCCGTTGTTGGCATTAGCTAGATTATGCAGGCTATAATAATAATAATAATAATAATAATAATAATAATAATAATGTTTATTTGTATAGCGCATATTCCATATAAAAACATGCTCACCAGCGCTTTACATTTCGCAAGAAAGGCAAAAGGTGATAAAAAATGTTCACAATTACATACACAATAAGATAACAACAAACATTAAAGCTATACAAGTAAGAAGACACATAAGAAACCACAGAATATTAACATTTAAACACTGACTTATGTAAT
>CM060305.1:109186037-109191037 GCA_030674185.1 Monoplex corrugatus
ATTCCAATGCAATGTGGGCAAAACATGGTGCGTTCAGGCAGCCGAGAAAATTGGAACGCAATGTTGTGTGTGTGTGTGTGTGTGTGTGTGTGTGTGTGTGTGTGTGTGTGTGTGTGTGTGTGTGTGTGTGTGTGTCTGTCTGTCTATCTATCTATCTATCTATCTATTTATCTATCTATCTATCTATCTATCTATCTATCTATATACATATATATATGTATGTATATATATAATATATATATATATATAAATATAATGTGTGTGTCTGTGTGTCTGTGTCTGTGTGTATCTGTGTGTGTGTGCGCGTACGTGTCTGCATATACAAACATTATTATTATTATCATCATTATTATTCAGCATCATTATTATTGTTAATATCATCATTATTATTCATTATTTTTAAATCATTATGTTGTTGTTATTGTTATTATTATTGTTACCATTATTATTGTTATCATCACTGTTGTTGTTGTTCTTGTTGCTATTGCTGTTGCTGCTGTTGTTGTTGTTGTTGTGTTGTTGCTATTGTTGTTGTTGTTGTTAGAACTGGCGGGTGGTGACTGTTGAGTGTGTCTAAAGGAGTACGTGCATACACAGTGATCGATCAGGCCACCCACGATCTCCCGTCCAGGAAATGTTCGACACCAGTGTGTGGCGGCCATAGGACATTGATCGTCTAAATTCCTGCGCCGTGAGCTGTACCCGACTGTGTGAGCTGTACCCGACTAGCAGCTACCCGGCTTGCCTTAAACCATTCATCTGTGCTGAATGGCCGCTTTGAACTGAAAACAGTCGGCTCCTGTAGTTTTTGAAGGCTGGCAGCGCGTGGATTTGCAGAGATTATCGCACGTATGCGAGATCAGACATTTATAACATTGGGAATCAGCGGATACAGAAAACATCGAGGTGAGGAACACTATTCAAACAAAATTTTACTCTTTGAAGACTTGCAGATTGAAAATTTGAACGTGTAAAATTGCGCTATCGCATGTGTCTGAGGTAAAGTATGGGTCTACTGAGAATTTGCAGCTGGGGCCTATTGATAATACCGTGCAAGGAAATATTGAAATTAAAACTTTATGGATTATCACAGAAAATAATTACTCATAACTGAACAGTATATCGAATAGAAACCTGTCGTAGCAGAGACCATTAAAGTGACGAGTTAAATGCAGTGAATCGGTTGGTGCTGTGTGTTTGTCGGTGCTTATTGTTTCACGTTTCCGTTTCAGACACGCCCATAATCAAGTTCATGTTTCTGATTCTTAACCCTTTGACTCCCGCACCTTGTCCATCAGCTTTCTGCATTGCCATCCATGCTAGCAAAGCAAAAACGTGACCCTTTGATTCTGTCATCCTGTCCACCAGCTTCCTGCAGGAAGCTGGTGGATGGGTGAGGGAATCAAAGGGTTAAAATTTTGCAGTTGGTGGATAGGGTGCGAAAGTCAAAAGGTTAAACAAATAATAAAAAATAGTAAAATCAAAACGAAAAGAAAACCCCTCTTTTTAAACTTTTCGATTTTTCTTGGAAGCAAGCTTGCACGTTGTTTGCCCACAGGCTGCAGGCGGTATGTTGTTGCACTGTTTGCATACTCCGTTTTCTGTGAGTGTGCATGCTGGGTGTTTTTCATGTTTCCGTAAGCACCACCCGGTCTGGACACTGACATGACATAGGCTCTTAGATGTGTGAACTTTATGTTCTGGGTGCTGATACTCACGAAACGGTGTTTAAGCACTAACAGGTCTGCCACACATTTTGACCCAGGAGAACGGAACAATCTCTGCCCTTTGTCCACCAGGCGGGAGGTATGTAGGCAGGACTGAACCCAAACTTTTCGGCTGAAAGTCCTACGTCTTATCCATTTAACCACCCCGAATGTCTGATTCTTCTTTCACCCACTTAGGCCATATCATCCAGGCTGGCTCAGGGTGCCTATATGATTATGGCTTAGGATGTTGATAAGTTTAGGGTTAGGCTTAGATTTAACGTGTGAGTTGTCTTTTAACCTTAAAATTAAAAAAAATGTAATCCCAATTTTTGAAAAAAAATGTTTTTGTGATAAGATTAGGGTTAGGCTTAGATTTAACGTGTGACTTGTCTTTTAATCTTAAAATCAAAGAAATTTAATCCCAGTTTTTGAAAACAAATATTTTGTGATAAGATTAGGGTTAGGCTTAGATTTAACGTGTGAGTTGTCATTTAATCTTAAAATTAAAAGAAAATTAATCCCAATTTTTTATTTATTTATTTATGTTTTTTTTGCCATTTCGACAGGAGAGAGGTATGTGTGTCTGACTGTCTCTGAACGTGTGACAAAAACATGTTTCCAAGATTTTGTCAACCGTTTCTGGATGGGTCTTGTCAAGGCGTGGTCAAAAATGTTGACCGTTGAGGAGTTGCGACTGTATAAGTTTGAAAATCATGGCGCCGAAGTTAAGGTCACACGCACCCTCCTCACTCCACAAAAGTGCCTAGAATTAGCATTTTCTGAAGGTTCTGAAAGAAGGTTTGTGAACGGCACTTTCTCAGGGACTTTTGAAACGTTTTTGCTTCTTTCAACTTTTAACATCATGTTTCACCGTTACATTGTAACAATCTACTACTGTCCTCGATGTTCGTCAAATTTATTTCAACCGAAGCTTCTTCAAGGTCACAGTAACACGGACGTGTAAAACAAATCTTTTTGAAAACTTTTTTTTTGGGGGGGGGGGGATAATACTGTGTGTATTTTTGTTTGTTGTTGTTGTTTGTTTCTTTCTTTTTTCCTTCCTTTCTGTCTTTTTTTTCTTTCTACTGGGTCAGGACATATATATGGCGGTGAACGTGACCGAATTGTCAAATTCCCAGGCTGATATGGAACTTGGTGGTCAAAAAAGAACAATTTTCTTCCCGCCTGATGGCTCTGTCACAAGACATACAGGATAGTTTCTGGGTGTGACACTGCCAAGCGCCACCCTGTCCCGTCCCGATAGAAACCATCGCCAGTCCGTCCGGGACTGCTTATTCGTCCTGCCAAATCTAAAACAAGTGTGACTGCCAGCGTTCAAGCAAACAGGAACCAGAAGGAAAAAAACACGAATAATACGACCACGCAAGACCGGCGCAAATTTTCGGCCAACTGGCCTTTGTCAAACATAAGATTACAAACAAACAAACACCAAATACAAAAATTAGGAGAAAAAGACTGCAACGTTTGGTTTATTTCGCAGCTAACCTCCATATCTGAAGGCCATCCGCGATGTTCAAGTTGGAGGTAGCCTTTCCAAGATAATTTTAGTGTAGAAAAGGAAAATGGGAGAATTTTTAGAATGGCTTGACCATTTTCACCTTATCGAGACAAGTAAATTGACGAGTACTGAAAAGATCAGTTACAAACAAAGACGTTATAAATAGATCACTTTTTTCTTTATATTGTCTGAATACAGACAATTATTGTATTTGTTACTATTATTAACAAAAGAGTCAAGAAGGACAATTCAAGAAAGAAAGAAAAAAAAAAAAAGTTTATTTACTATTTACGAGAGTAGTCGCAAATATGCAAACGAAATACACTTTTTTTTACATCTTGCGCCAGTACATGAAATGTTTACACTAATACAGATAGATCATATTCAGCCCTACGAGTATCTTCTTTCTCGTCTTTTGTCTCTCTGTTTGTATCGTCGTGTGTGTCACCGAGTGAAAGAGCTGGCGGTCAGCGGGGAGCTGATTTTTTTTTATCATGTCGGGCCTGGTCTTGTTGAAAACTGTTCTGAAAACAAAGGATCCCACGGGTGGTAATTTTGTGCTCTAGGGGCAAGGTCCGTTCCAGGTCTGGCACTGGTAGGTTTATGTTAAGGTAGAGATCTTTTTTTATTCACATCAAAAAGTCAGCGATGAATGTGGCCGCGATGAACTAGCGCCATTCTCGTCTGATATAGATGACTGTATGGACATTTGTATTATATTATATTGTACCATAGTTTATTGAAAGGCGCATGCAGGCCTAGTAGGGTAAGGATGAAAACAGAATTGATGAGCTTGGCGTTTGTTTCATTAGAGATGTTGGGGTGCTTCTGGAGTAAGCCTATAGGGCAAGCTGATGGCTAACATTGATTTTGGGATTTTGGTTTCAGTTTGTCTGTTCAGTCCGCCATATTCTGTGAAAATGCTACCGATGTGTTTGAATTCACTCACTTGTTTGAGTTTATTGGTAATGATGTTGATGCTAAGAAGTTTGCTGACCTTCATCGTCTGATGTCATGTTGTTGTGTGCTCTTGTACTCGTTTTTTTTTCTTTGGTTTTCGTTTCTTTGTCTTGTGTTAGGTTCAGATCGTCTGCAGACAAAATCTCGTTCAAAGATTCCGGGTCTGGATTGGCTTTTCTTGTATCTCGTGTAAACTGTAAACAATAGTGGTGACAGGACACAACCCTGTCTCATTCCTTTCTGTGACTTCAAACCAGTCAGTGAGTCCTGCCGGTATGCAGACTGCACTCATGCTGTCTGTGGAAATGGCTCTGTTTATTTAGATAGAAATGAAGAAGATAAAATACTATAAATATGTCAAAATAATGCAAAAGCAGAGCATCAACACGAAAATTTCACACGAGAAAGAAATATTCCTCAAGGTCAGTTTATATACTATTCCCTCCAAAACACACACACACACACACACACACACACACACACACACACACACACACACACACACACACACACACACACACACACACACATACACACACACACAGACACAGAGAGAGAGACGGACAGATACACACACACACACACACACAGACAGACAGACACACACAGAC
Organism: Monoplex corrugatus; assembly: GCA_030674185.1. NCBI lineage: Eukaryota > Metazoa > Mollusca > Gastropoda > Littorinimorpha > Ranellidae > Monoplex > Monoplex corrugatus. Next base: position 109,190,837 of record CM060305.1, read on the forward strand.
AGACACACAGACAGACACACACACACACACACGCGCACACACACACGCACACACACACACACACACACACACACATACATACATACATACATAATACATACATACACACGAACACACTTTTCTTGTAATGCAATGCTAGTTTAAGTGGAGCTGACTTACTAATTGCCTACTGCTCTATTGTGTCCAGCGAACGTTCCGCAG
>CM060305.1:109206037-109221037 GCA_030674185.1 Monoplex corrugatus
AATTGTAATAATGCATCAAATTTCTCTGGTGATATCGTTCCAGAAATTGTCAAATATCCTTTATGTGGTAGAAAAATGCAGGGGGGGGGGGGGGGGATATTTACCAGTTAGTACTGCCCTGACCAGTTAATACGTGGCCTGTCTGTCAGCATATCAAACAGAGCCTGTCAACTGGAGACAGCCACAGAGCACGTTAAAGACTGTCGCTGGCTTTCTCGTTGAAAGGGTAAAAAAACAAAAACAAAAACAAAATAAATTTTTAAAAAAAGGCGGAAACGTTGTAAATTCAAGACACGCTTATCTTTGCCACTGCCGTGGGAAAGTGTGAGCAAATACAGTGTGTTTTAAGGTTAAGAGTGCAAATTCAGTGAAAGATCTACTGCCTCTTTTCTTCGTGATATGTAATCTAAAGGAATTTCAACGGAGAGATCTCAACAAAGTTATTGAGGAAAGTGATTAAATGAATAATTAATTAAACAACAACAGCAACAACAAAAACAAATGATTAAACAAACAGAATGGTCAATCAGTCCCAACAATTATCTCCCTTTTAATGAACAAAATGTCACGGAGAATCCAGTTTTTGTACTTCTCAAGGTCATCATGACCTTGAAGAAACAAGATGAAATAAAACTTGACGTAAAATGAGAAGAATGATAGACTGTCACAACAGTGAAAACAGATTAAAAATGTTATCACAACTTCCTAAATCTGTGCTGTTCACATGCCTTCTAAAAATGTATTGTTTTCTTAATCTTTATGCACTATATTCTTTATGCACATGTTTTAGTCCGTGTGACCTTGACCTTTGAAATAGGGACTTTCATTTCATGATAATACATCAAAACAGCAATCGGTCTCATTTACTCACTCATTCACAAACACAAACACACACACACATTAACACACACACGTACATACACACAAACACGTACATACACACAAACACACAACACACACACACACACACACACACACACATACACACACACATACACACACACACACACTCACACACACTCACACAACACACACACACGGAATCACGCACGCACACGCCCCGACACCACACACACACACACACACACACACACACACAACACACACACACACACACACACACACACACAACACACACAGACACACACACACACACACACCAGAGACACATACACACACACACACACACACACACACACACACACACACAATCACACACACACACACACACAATCACACACACAATCGCTGTCTTATATACCATTAAAGATATTTAACCAATCGATATTAGTAGATGGTAGGCTACTGATGTGAAGAAAATGCTATTATCAGGGAGAGACCATAGCTCACCTTGCTTTGATAAAGAATGTTTTGTACTGATAGCTTAAAGCAAGAGCACAAGAAAGAAAGAAAGAAAGAATGCAAGAGAGACAGGGAAGGAAAGGGAAGGAGGGAGGGAAGAGAGAGAGAAGGAGGGAGGTAAAAGGAGGGAGGGAGAAAGAGGATAACTTAATTAAACTGAATTCAGTTTCAACAATATGTATTGTCAGATTGATAAGCAACTGTAGTGACACATTGAATTAATGAAACCTGTGTAGCGTGTTGCAAACTTTTTTTTTTTGCGTGTACAAACAGAAAGTTCGTGGGTCACTAACTTTATTTTGCCGATTTATAGTTAAGTCACAAAAGGAGCCATTCAGGCGAGACCAAATCCATTGTATTACACATCTTAGAGAAAGTCCGTAAAGTCCGTTGGCTGTGTCGCTCAACTCGCCGCATGACAAAAGGGGATCAGAGGTCAAAGGTGAGCAGGTGAATAAACATCCAGCGTCAACAATGGAGCAGGCTTTGTCAACCATAGAGGGTACAGAGACATAAATAAGAGAGACCTGCATATGAGACATAAATAAGAGAGACTTGGATGTGACAAAAACCACTGGCGAACACGGTTTGATTCGATTGACGCCAGCGTTCAGTTTGCTCAAAAGCGGAGAAGGACAGACCCAGTAACTGAAATATTCGACTCACCCACCTTGTCCACCAGCTGTCTCCACCCAAAGTGACAAAAAATTGGTGGTGTTAAAATTAAATTCAAATTTAAAGCATATTACTTGATGAAACGACTGTCTAGTGCCGTTTGGAGCTTGGGGAGTGGGGGTGATTGTCCGGAGGGTGGCGGGGCATTGGTGCTCTGGGTCCCATCCGCGCCCTCATGGTGTGTCTTGTTTGCTTGCCTTTAAAAGAGAAATCAAAGTCAATAAACTTTTACCGCAATAGCAGACACATCCATAAAACGCATAAAGAATAAGAAAGAAAAAAATATGTATATATTCACACACGCACACAGACAGACACACACACACACACACACACACACACACACACACACACACACACACACACACACGCACACACACGCGCACACACACACACACACACTCAAACATACAAACGCGCACATGCACTGAACAGTATGCACACATACTCTGTGCTCATCTATAGTGCGTCCATACGCGACTGATTCATTTGTTGAGGAGCACAACCGACTTTGGTACAAAACTACTGTTTGTTCTGTTTAACCTCACTTTTTAGTACACGAAATCAGTGGCCTGATGGAATGATTTCGTTGTATCAGACGTGGATATGACTGCTGTCCAAAGCAATTGCTCTCGCCCTTTGCATCACTCGTCTTTCATACATATATGGCACAGACTCTCTTGTTTCTCACCCACCATCATACGGGCGTTGTAGACAAGTGGGTACGCGTCGGACTCAAATCAACAAGTCCCGGATTCGATCTGCCGAGACACCTCCGCCTGGTGGGTAAAGAATGGAGATGTCTCTGATCTCTCAAGTCAACATGGCAGACCCGCCACTGCCTAAACCACTTTTATGTATATGTATACGCATGCAGAATGTAAAATATGCACGTTGAAGATCCTGTAAGTCTTATCAGTGGCTGACTGCTGGAAGCATTAAAATATTCCGTATGCACGCCCACCAAATATGTAGACTAGGAAACATCACAGTGGACTTTGATCAGATTGCCTATCAGCTTCAGTTCTCTGCACTTCCTTAGAAAGTCTGGTTATGTGTAATGTTCGATGAGTCCAAATGGCCCTATACCAAAATGGTTTATGATATGTTCACAGCATTTGTCAAGTTTTCTGGTTCCTAGTTGTCCTGTCCTGAACCCTCTGCAGCACTGTGTGCCATGGGTGGCGAACCACTCGCAGCGAGATAGACGTAGACCACGTGCCGTAGAGTATGTCACCCATCTTCCTCTCCATGTCTCTGGAAATTAGCTTGAATTTAGCACGTGCGGAAGAGACAACAGTTGGACGCTTGCTCTACTGGGATTTCAAACTCCCGCCGTTTGAGTGGAGGCAATGTTAATTGTTATGCAAAACAAACTGAATGTTGTGCTGTTTTGAATCGAAAACCAACAGGGGTGTTCAGTGGAAACGGACAATGCCCGTAGAGTCGTCAATTCTTGTGTCGAGGAGGAGGCCTATGTCAAACAATGTAAGTACTAAGTCTGACCACAGAACTGTGTAATCGCCGGTCTCGTTTCTCTACAGGGAGATCAATATCTGCATGTCTGTCTCTGTGGACAATGTGGACAACGTGTGTCAGCCAAGATTCTCATTTGTGGATGGATTTTCGCCACATCTGATTTCTAGGACCTTTTGATGAAGGAATTGTCGTTATTGAGGAAACTTGGACCGGGATGGTACATAATGTGAAAATATGACATATGTACTCCACCACAATTAGTGGAGTGTGTGGCTTAGTGGTAAAAGCGTCTGTCTATGACGTGAGAAATCAGGGTTTGATTCATGTATTGTACAGGGATTTTTATCTCCTCTCCCTCCACTTGATCACACGTGGGGTCCCTTGAGCAACATGCACTCAGTCAAAATAAAATCTCACGGTAATAAGTTGTCCCTGGCAAATTCTGTAGAAAAATCTGCTTTCATAGGTAGGCCTAATCAGAAATACACACACAGAGAAATACAAACAAACAAACAACTAAACAAACAAACAAATGGGTGATGCTGCAATGCGGCGACACCCTTTCCCCTGGAGAGCAGCCCGACTTTGTGAACGTGTGTCACAGCTGGAAATGTTGAGGCTAAAGTGATTTTAAGTAACTGAAGTCTTGGATACTTATGAACTGATTTAAATCAGTTGATTTGTTTGAGAGTACTGCCCTGACTTCATGGCCATGTGGCCTGTGGCGTAGATATGCTGTAAAGAAAAGTTGTCCCGTAACCCTGAGGTTGAAGAGAAGTCAGAAGCTCCAGACCTCATTTTTTTCAGGACCAACGTCATGAAGGCAGTTCCCATCCCCTCTCCCTGGATTCTTTGCCTTCTCCAAACTGTGAAGAAAGTCAGGTAACCACTCACAGTCCCACCCCACAACATAAACACTGGTCTTGTATTCATTCTGGTGGTGTTAGCTTTGTGTTTCCGATATCTGTTCTAACTGCTCCTCTCTCTCTCTCTCTCTCTCTCTCTCTCTCTCTCTCTCTCTCTCTCTCTCACACACACACACACACACACGCACACGCACACACACATCCACTCACAGTCCCACCCCACAACATAAACTTTGGTCTTGTATTCATTCTGGTGGTGTTAGCTTTGTGTTTCAGATACCTGTTTTAACTGCTCCTCTCTCTCTCTCTCTCTCTCTCTCTCTCTCTCTCTCACACACACACACACACATCCACTCACAGTCCCAGCCCACAACATAAACACTGGTCTTGTGTTCATTCTGGTGGTGTTCGCTTTGTGTTTCAGATACCTGTTCTAACCGCCCCTCACACACACACACGCGCGCGCGCACACACACACACACACGCACTCATGCACACACACACACACACACACACTCTCTCTCTCTCTCTCTCACACACACACTCTCTCTCTCGCTCACACACACACACACACACACACACACACACACACACACACACACACACACCACACACACACACACACACACAAAAAAAAACACTCGACACCCACACACACTCTTTCTCTCTCTCACTCACTCACTCACACCCACCCACACACACACACACACATACACACACACACACACACACACACACGTACACACACATACACACACACACACACACACACACACACACACACACACACACACACACACACCAACCACTTTCAAGAACTTGCCAGCACATAGTGTTCTGTGCAGGCTTAAGGAGCCATGCCAGACAATTACCGGCAGGTCTGAGTGGAACACATAGGAAATCGCGCGAGGGGGATGAATCTCTCTTAGACAAACTCCGATGTCCCAAGCTGGACAGACCCAAGACCTGCACACACATATACAGTTCCTCGGGAATAATTCTCACCCGTGCAAACTCATGCAGGCAGATTCGAAAACGAATGGTCTACCCACTGCGCCAACCAGGCTTCTGGTATGACTGTGCTAGTTGCATATTCATTAATTAGCCAAGAGGTTTGTTTGCATCATGTGCATGTTATATTGTCTGTTTACATATTACGGTGCGTGTGCATACCAAGTTATCACATCAGTGTGCATCTTGCAACACGATTTCGCGTGATTTTAGGGATCTTAGTACTTAATACTAGAAGCTAATGACACGATTATTATGATCATTATTATTATTACTGATACCATCATCATCATCATCATCATACTTGAGCGGCACTATTATTACTGATGCAGTTATCATTATCATCATCGTCATCATACTTGAGCGGCACTATTATTACTACTGATACAACCATCATCATCACCATCATCATCATCATCACCACCACCACCACCACCACCATCATCATACTTGAGCAGCACTATTATTACTACTGCTACAATCATCATCATCATTATCACCATCACCACCACCATCATCATCATCATCATCATCATCATACTTGAGCGCCAAACTTCTTTTGTGCATAGTACAACAGCTGGTTATTTTGCAAAGCTGATTCCCACCGCACTTTTTTTTTTTTTTTTTTTTTTTTTTGCTTGTTTTTGTATCGTCCACTTGCACCATTATGGGTGTCAGGGAGAGAAGAGTTAACGATCAGCAGTGAGCTGGAAGACCTGCAGTGGAAAAGGCCGTGTGATGTAAAGACCAAGCAAAACCGAGCAGACTCGTATAAAAGTACACGGATTCTCCGTGTATACACTTGTTAGATGTTACTATTTTCGTTGTAACCCCGTCACGCATTATGTCAATGGACAAAAAAGAACCGAATGCCAACACTGTTTTTGTAAGTTCATGTATGTATAATCACTTCTTTTGCTCGAAACTGTGCACACCGGTACTGTGAATCATGGTTAACTGGGTTATGTATATATACAGCAGTCATTTCAAATTGTCTGTTTGACGAGACTTGGTGTGATGACAGAGTTGTGTTTGCAAGAAAATCTCTGTTGGGACATTTCCGTTTGTTTGAGCGGCTAGTTTTGTTTGTTGATACATGAGAAAAATACATATGGAAGGTCAAATAAGACAGATCAATCATTATTTACAAGTGTAATAGATAAGCACTACACGTGCCCTTTTCATCCGGCCCATGTCCCAAAGGGGATTAAAATGTCTGATTTAAACTAGATATTGATAAAAACAAAATATATGCACATATCATTTATACACAAACAATATCGATAAAACATAACATAAATGTTTAATTTAAAAAGTGAAACGTACTTGTCATTATACATGTCATATACATGAGTGACATTAAATAATGTCAACACTGACAACAAAAGCTCAGGGGGAGGCGGGGACGGTACAAGAAGGCACATCACACAAAAGTAAAAGCCATTGTAAACCTCTTGTTCAAAAACAGACACACACACACAAACGTACAGAGAGAGAGAGAGAGACAGACAGACAGACAGACAGACAGTCAGACAGATGGAGGTGGGGGTGGAGATTGTGTATGAACGAATGCATGTTTAAACAATGTTCGTACATATGCACTATGAACAGTCGGTGAAGCCCTCTAGGAACAATTTAACGGAAGCATGCCAGTTTGTCACAGGCCCAGTTTGTCACAGGCCCAGTTTGTCACTATCTTCGGCCTGCACCAAGAGGTCTGGCAGGGTCTGGGTCATGTCCGTCCACTCTTTGATGTTGTCGAACCAGCTCTTTCTTTGTCGTCCTCGCTTGCGCCCACCCTCGACTGTGCCCTGCATGATGGAAGTTATCACTGACACTCTCAAAAACAGTAAATGAATGATTGATTGATTGCATGAATAGAATTTTATTTTTCAATTGTTTTTAACCAAAGAACATTCATTGTTGAAATTTTTACAGAGTAATTTGCTTTGATTTGCATACAAAAAGGAAGAAATTTTGAACAACACAAGCTGAACTGACATTTTAGAGGGACTATCTGTACACCACCAATTCGAACCCGGTTTCGAACCCGCCCAAGCCTACACTTGGTGCAGGCCGAAGATAGGGTTGGGTAGCATGGAGGTAGCAAGTAGTCTACCCACTGTGACAAACTGGGCCTGTGACAAACTGGGCCTGTGACAAACTGGGCAGCCCCCCAATTGAACTTTCTCTGCTTTACAAACCAAGAGGTTGTCTGCCACCTTAACATACACATAGCTTACATTGGTGGTCCAACAAGTTTTCTGCACTGCTAACAATCAGATGTAAAAACAAACATGTACACTGGGGACACACTGTGCACAAGCCTTTTAAGTCTCCCTTTTTTTCTGTCAGATTTGACACATTTTGCATTACTTATAGTTTGGAAAATTTACCAGCTTTAAACATCTCTCTCTCGCTCTCTCTGTCTCTGTCTCGCTGTCTCTGTCTCTGTCTCTCTCTCTTCTGTCTCTATCTCTCTGTGTCTGTCTCTGTGTCTGTCTGTACCACCTCTCTTTCTCTCTCTCATTCCTTTTCTCTCTAACTGTGTTGCTCTCTCCCTCTGCTCTTTCAATATCGTTAAAGATTTTTTTAATGTGAAGACATAACACGAAGACACAGTACATAGAATCACTCATTTTCGCACATACACGTGTGTATTAGTGTGTGAGTGTGTGTGTGTCTGTGCCTGTGTGTATTTCAATAAAATGTGATTTGCCTTTGGGTTAAACGACGTTATACATTGAATTTTCACAAAATGTTATTTGGGTCAGATTAATCCATCTGTAAGAACTCGAGAAAACCGTGTTCGAGTCACGGATCGGATAGGAAACTTTTCTCCCCCTTCCGCTGTATCTTAAGCTAGTCTTTCGAATGAGGCAGTTCACTGAGGTCCTGTGCGCGATGCACCGATACATTTACAGCATGTCAAAGATCTCGCGGCGACAACGGCAAAATTCTGTTTCGAAATCCACTTTCGTAGTTTTGTATTTAAACGCATCCATAAGGACAAATCAATGTACAAATAAACAGTCTCGGAGCTCTCTGGGGAATGCAGTCTAAATTTCACATAGTAAATCCATTCTGACAAGAGAGAAAGAGAGAGAGAGAGAGAGAGAGAGAGAGAGAGAGAGAGAGAGAGAGAGAGAGAAACCAGCAGTAATAACTAGAAATAAATGTAGTCAAAAGATACAACAGCAACAACAACAACAACAAAAATGTTCACCAAAGGCTTGTTTGTTGCTTCTGGATAAATCTGTACTAAACTTGGTACAGAACTGCACAAAATTAATCACGGGACTTTACATAGATTGAAAGAATAAACAAGCCACATTTAGAAGTTGTTGGGGTTTTTTTTTCATGACAATTTTAGTTTGTTTACGCAAGACAGCGTTTCCAAACACGGAATGAATTCCATATACAGCAAAGTCGCAATTGCCATGTGATTGAAAAATATCCAAAATTAGAAAAATATCCAAAATTGAAAAATATCCAAAATAATCGTGGCATTAAACCTTAAGCCTACACATTAACCCTGTGTGCTGGTAAGGTTTTGAGGCCCGATCTAACCTACAGGTTCCATGATAATATTATCGTATCAACCTGCTATTGAGACTAAAATTGAAATGACAACTACCGTTGAGATGTGAGATGTGAGGGGTAGATAGCACGCAGTGGTGTAAAACCCGTGCAAACTGCTGGGTGACTCAGAAATGTTGTCAAACTGGATAATGTACCGGGCCAGCGTGCACCATTTCATGTAGAAACGCGCATGTACACCTTCAGACTAAATTTGGATACTGTCAAGCCTAAATGTCATCAGAAGGAAAAGAACACGCATGCATACTGACACTGTTCAACTAAGAGCTAGGAGACTGGAAAGCCGACTGTGTGGAAAACGAGAACAACAATACAAATACACTGTTGAAACTAGACTTGGATATTGTGAAGCTCAAGTGTTGGGAGAAATACAAAAAAGTACGTGGATATGACTTGTTTTGTTGAACTTGTGAGTATTTCTTTTGAAAACATAATAGATCTCATCTGCGTGAAGGTGTATTGAGAACCTTTCCTTCCTTTTACTTTTTTCTTCTTTCCTTCTTTCCTGTCTGTGATATGCTTTTTTGTTTTTGTTTTTTGTAGTGCTATGCATACCATTTTTCATTATTGTCATCTTTTTATTTTCCTCCCTTATATTTTTTATCAGATTTTTTTTCAAAATCTGCACAATGTGTACTTTGTTTCAACTCCGTTCTTTTTCATTTTCGTTTTTGTTTTCATTTTATTGACAGTGTGAAGTAGTAGTTTACAAAACATGATCTAAAGGTTATATGTCCATCTTGTCCCTCTTTGAATGGAAATGTTGCCAAAGTTATGATTAATATTGCCTGTGTCTGTCTGTCTGTCTCTCTGTGTCTTTCTGTTTTGTTTCTCTGTCTCTCTCTCTCTCTCTGTCCCTCTCTCTGTCTCTGTTTCTCGCTCTCTCTCTCTCTCTCTCTCTCTCTCACTCACTATCTCTGCGCGTGTTACTCCGTATGTGTGACCATATGTGTATATGAATGTGTAAGTGTGTGAATTTGCGTGTGACACAGTGTGTGTGTGTTGTGTGTGAATTTGTTTTACAACGTATATGACTGACAATGTTTGTGTGTGACAAGGGGTGTGTGTGTGTGTGTGTGTTGTGTGTGTGTGTGTGTGTGTGTGCGCGCGCGTGCCTGTTATTCCGTATGTGTGACCCTGTGTGTAAGTGAATGTGTAAGTGTGCGAACTTGTGTGTGACACTGTGTGTATGTGTTTGTGTGAATCTGTTTTACAAAGTGTGTGACTGACAATGTTTGTGCGTGACAAGGGGTGTGTGTGTGTGTGTGTATGTGTGTGTGTGTGCGTGCGTGTTACTCCGTATGTGTGACCCTATGTGTAAGTGAGTGTGTAAGTGTGTGAACTTGTGTGTGACACTGTGTGTATGTGTTGTGTGTGAATCTGTTTTACAAAGTGTGTGACTGACAATGTTTGTGTGTGACAAGGGGTGTGTGTGCGTAAGTGTGTGTGTGTGTGTGTGCGCGTATGTGTTATTCCGTATGTGTGACCCTATGTGTGTGTAAGTGTGTGAACTTGTGACACTTGTGTGTATGTGTTGTGTGTGACACTGTATGTGTTGTGTGTGAATCTGTTTTACAACGTGTGTATAACTGACAATGATTGTGTGTGACAGGGGGTGGGTGGGTGGGGTGTTTGTGTATGTGTGTGTGAATGTGTTTGACTGTGAATGCGTATGGCTGTGTGTTTTTTGACAATGTGTGTGTGCTGTGATTTATGATGCATTTGCTAAAAGACATGATTTTATGGGAAAAAGTTTCCTTGCCTCAGGGCAAAACTTGCGGCTCTTGTTAACAATACATAACAGTACTTTACGACAGTAGTCGAGCACTTTGAACCATATCTGTTCATCATATAATGCACATAGCTGTAGCTCTACAAGACTGTGTAAAGTAAGGTGGCTGTAAAATTGTGAAGTATCTGTTAGTTTTATTGGGGAAATCGAATGTTTTTATCGGATACGTGTATACGAGAGAATTGAGGCAGCAGAGACGTGGTTTTATCGGAGATGACTACATGTCAAATGGACAGGTAGAAGAACTAATGAAAGTGTCTTGGAAGAACTTGTTACCACCAGAAAATTACTAGCAGACATCAACAAGAGAAGACTAAAATACATTTGCCATGTGTCACAAAGCAAGAACACGGACCTCATGGCAACCATTTTTCAAGGAAAATAACAGAGGCAAAAAGAAAGAAAGGCAGACCTCCGATCTCATACATCGAGAACATAACCAACATCAGTGGTCTAAATATTCAAGAAGTTGTCCACAAAAGTCAAGACAGAGCCATCTGGAAGAGAGTGACGGTGTCAAAGAGTACAGCAGCCAACACTGAACCCGGTGAAGCCGACAGGTGAGACAGGTGAGACGTGTACACGCGTTGTTTTGCCCATACTGTACAGCGCATTGTTTTGTACATGCTGTACAGGTGTTATGTTGCTGCACAGTTTGCATTCATCTGTCCTCGGTGGGCGTGCATTGACATGATTTATGGGATTTGTAACGTGTCTGTTTGATATTATGCATGCACCAGAGAGGTCGGAAAAATCTCCACCCCCACTTACCCATCAGCTGGAGGTGTCTTGTTGTTATTGTTCCTGTCCTTTAAAGCCCAACGGACTGTATGGAGCCATATCAGGGCTATAACCGCCTCAGAACATACAAAACATCAACAGGAGAAAAAAAGGAAAGAAAATTAAGTATACATATCAATGCATTCGCGCACGTAATCTAAGGACATGCCCATGGCGTTGACCATTCCGTCCAATTTATAAAACACACCTGAATACAAATTTAAGCATACCTAAGGACACAAAAACATAAATAAAAACGGGCATAAATTACCTAAAATTGCATCCACATATCTCAACCCCCTAGAGCCAAAAATGCACTTAATACATGTATCCAATTATCAATCCCAAGAAAAAGTACGTTAGACTTTATCGAACACATACAGGTAAATGGACCAGCAAGGCAAATAATGATAGGAAGAAATGCCAGAAAGCAAAGGAGGAAGAAATAAACAAAGAGAATGACAGAAAAGAGGAAATTTCTAGCACAGAATTTCCAGAAGGTGGAGATACTATTTATACTGAAAGAGCCCCTGGCATCCCCACGGGGGATGGAGGTGTCTAGGCGGGATCAAACCCAAGACATTCTGATTGGAAGTCTGACTTTTCCCACTTGACTACCGCGTCCGTCAAAGTCATAAATAATCTTGTGCATTGTTTTCCATGTACATTATTTTCTATGTTGTGATGTCACCATCAAGACCCAAGAACAACTGGCGACGAACGGTAGAAGGAGAATTCAAAACCCTAAAACACACCTGAGTTACCATATGTAGACCGACCCAGAACAGAAAGTAGTATCGGAACTGCCTTGTCCAACATGCCAAAGGCATAATGGTAGTTAATCGTCGGAAATGTTAGTCATGTCCCTTGACTCTCTCGTAAAAAAAAAAGTTGCAAAGGTGTCCATAACAGTTTTCTAGATCGTTAGCAACAACACGCTTTAAACAACTTATTAAGAAAACAAACAAACGAAACCCAGCGATACATTTTGAACAATGATATGAAAATATGCACGAAATTCTGTACAAAATGTTTTATTTCGCATAAGATCGTAAGAATTTGATTTCAGAAGCAAATGATCTAAATTAACCTTGTCAATGTTTATGTGAAAACAGGTCAAGATTGTCACATAACCCTGAGGTCGTATTCTCTCGAGGCCATAATTATATAGCTGGTGCCCGTCTTCTCTCCCTTGCTGCCTTATCTTCCCGCGCTCTTTCCCGTGCTTTTCTGAATTTCATTGTAATGATATCTTACATTTTAGTATTCATCATGTATCTTCCTTAAGTTGTACTTGTTGCTGTAAACAAACGTCATGTGTATAGATTAGCAACGGCAAGTTTGAAAAATGGCTTCTATTCGTTAACTTTTACCGTTGGAAAGTAAAGCTTCAGTGTCATTGTTATTGTCATTGTATTTTGAGGAAGACGAGGAGGAGGGAGGGGCTGGGAGAAGTACAACCATGCCAAGTACCCATTCACAGTTGGGTGAAGCTGGATGCCGCGTGCATTAATTTTTTTTCCTCAGTCACATTCGAACTCACGTAGTCAGATTAGACATAACAGAAAATAGGAGGAGAGCAGACGTTAGAAATCTGGAGGTGACTGTGTTTTGTGTGCGTCAGGTCAGGGCGGGTCGGGACCGAACAAGACTCTCACTGTGCCATACGAACCACGCCAAAACACATTTCACTGAAAGCGCTTGGGTGGAAAGAAAGAAAATAACAATCGCAGGGTGGGACAGTATGTAACCTGTGACTTTGAAAGGAAGGTTGACGGGGGGGAGGGGGGGGGAGCATTGTATACGCGTGCTGAGGTGGCATGAAATTGATTGCCTTTTCACCAGCTATCGTCATATCAAACCTACAGAACTTGAGTTAGCGAGCCTGCTGCCTTGCATGTGGTTGTATGAGGGGACTAATCGTTTCGGGTTGTGGTGATCCGGATGTTTTTCTTTAAAAAAAACCTGAGCGGGTTTGAGGTTCATGTAACACAGAATGTTCCTTCCGGTAAGTTTTAGAATTTTAGTCAGTTCTTTTGATAGTAGTCTCCACTGAACTATCTCGCCCTCCTCTCTCGCTCGTTTGCCTGTCTGTCTGTCTGTCTGTCTGTCTGTCTCTGTCTTTATCTGTTTCTCTTTCTCTTGTGGCATCCACTTCCTTTTCTCGTAACGTAAGTAGATTATTCCCGGTATGTTGGCCCATGTGCTAATATCTATACTGCTAAAAAACAAAATAAAAGTCAAATCAAATGAAAATTAAGACTCTCTCTCTCTCTCTCTCTCTCTCTCTCTCTCTCTCTCTCTCTCTCTCTCTCTCTCTCAAACACACGCTAAAATTGATTTGACTCAGTTCAACCCGTCCTGTCTGTATGTCTGTGTACTTTTTGGAAACGTATCTTCAGACAATTTTTATCTACAGGTGTTAACTATGCTTGGATAATGGGTGGCACAGAGGGACATGGTGAATGTATGAATGTATAAAACCTTTGCGTAGCAATAAATAACTGAATAAATGTGTGCGTCCGCAATGGCTAAAATTCCCAACTCTTTAAGATAAAATGCCGAGGTAACACAATGCAGAGAAAAGATGATTTTCGACACGTACACAATACCACACCATTACTACCCCATGTATCAGTATATTTCTGTCGTCCTTTCAGTAATCAAACAAACGACTGGCAAAGGACTGCATATGAAAGAAAACTAGCAAGTTTGGCCTCCATTCAAAGCATGTGTTGAGTATACATGTAAAAGTTGCCACACTTTCAATGCCTAAATTTGAATATTATGTCTTTCATGCTTTGAAAGTTTGGGGGTTACTAGTACACTTCTTTTAAACTGTTCCTTTTCAGGCATAATGTCATTTTGCATATAACATCTAAAACACTTTTGATCTAAAGAAAATAAAGCATTAAATTCGTGTATCGTTTAAGTCGCAATCAGTCGTAGTGTGTGACCTTAAAAACACCTTGTCTTACAAATGTGTAACGAGTTATTCTGACTTCAAAACCATTCCTTTTTCTTTCTTTCTTTATTTATTATTTGTCATCTTCATTGTTATTATCATTATATCATCAGTATCATCATCACCTTTTCTTCTGTATACGATCACGGATGTCTCGAATACATATTGTATAATGCATTCTGACTGTGTGGCTCACGCTTGTGCAAGAGTGCCAGGTCGATAATACAGGGTCGTCGCTGCGACCTTCAGGAAGGGCAGTTTTTGAATCAATGAAAGATTTCTGTAGACAGGCTCGCTGACCCTTTCGAAAGAGCTGTAGATTCAAGATCTCGTGTCTGGCGTTCAATCTCGGTCTTCAATACATAAACAGACCCGTTTGTTGCCCATCTTAATGCTCCAGTCATTCTGTAGGTGTCAGTTTAACGTTTCCTTGTGCATGTTCTCCCCCTCCACCACTACACACACCCCTT